>JAFISE010000058.1:49436-184374 GCA_022560025.1 Stagonosporopsis chrysanthemi | reverse complement strand
GGAAGACTGTACCGAGGAGCAGTTGGAAGACGGATCTGAGTCGGGTAGTTGTCAGGTAATGTAAGATGGGCTTGAAGAACTCGGCTTGTTCTTACAAAAATAGTGTAGAAACTAGAGGTAATAGCTTAGTTCCTAACACTATCTTAGAGTAATTAATAGATAGTAAACAGTTTTATAAGCTAGCTACACTAATTAAACAATAGTACGCAAGGTTGTCTATTTATATTTAAAGCTTAACTTTTAATATAGATAAGAATATAGGCTTAACTAGATTTAAAAAAGAGTTCTATCTAAGTATACCTTTTATTCTTTTAGGCAAAAACTTTAATATTCTAGAGTAGTAGAAGTTTAATAAAACCTTTTACTCTAAGCTTATATATATTATAAAAGATATTCTAGTAGTACCTATCTTATAGGTAGGAGTAGAGTAGGTTTTTAATACTGCTAGAGACATACTTAAGTATTAGAAGTATAGACTTCTTACCTAAGCTATCTAAGCGATTATAATCCTAAAGAATTTAATATTTTTATAAGTTATAGTAGAAGAAAACGCTCTACTCTATAGTAAGGTAGATAATCTTCTTAAGTTGTATGCCTATATTAGGCTAGTAGGTAAGATTAGGATTAATATTAAGAGCAAAACAGATAACGATATTATAGAAGTTAGCTTATCTACTATCTAATAAAGAGAATAGCAGCTTTAGAACAGAATTAAGCCTTTATAATATAGAGACAAGTAGCTGTTATAAATAGCTATAATAACTTGCTATTAAATTAATAGAAAATCTTAACTAAAACTAGTAAATCTAGAATAATTAAACTATACAACTATTCTAAACTTAAATAATAAAAATTAGCTACTATACTATAATTGTATTAATATAGATATAACTCTGCTAAGTACTCTAAACTTAACTTCTACCTAGATCTATTTAACCTAATCTCTACTTCTACCTATGCTAAAGGTACTTGTATCTAACCTCTACCCCTAGCCTGTATAACTTCTACCTAACTACTACCTCTAGGTCTGTGCGATCCTAAATTTACTTCTACCTGCTACTAGGTACTCTAAATCTATTTACTAACTATAAGATATACTTATTAACAAGTAACATATAGCTTAGCTAATAAAGTATTGTCTAGCGCTTGTAGACAAGCATTATAGAGCAGTACTTGTTAACAAGTATCTGTACTTATAAACTAGGTCTGCTTATTAACAAGTAGGTTACGTAACTTATTGTAGTGTTAACTGGTTATTGTGCTCATCCTCTCATCTTCCCTCTACGCTAGGACTTGATTAGTGAACATATTATATCTGTGCTGCATCCTACAACTAGGATCGTAACGGAGTGCTGCTTAAATATACTTTGTTTCTCCTCTTTCGCGTGCCTTCATGCTAGTGCCACCTAAACTGCACATCTGACTATATTACTATTACAGTTCAAGAAATGTGGTTTGATCTGTATGTTGATAGGTAAAGGTTGTATTATAAAGCAGCAGCAATAGCTCCAACTACAGCAGCAATAGCTCCATGAGCATAGAGGCCTATGCCAGTTGCTTGTGGTGCTGCACCCTGGCTGCCACTCGTGCGTGCAGCTTTCGGGACAACACTGGACCATATCTTGTCTTCCTCCTTTCGGACACTCTCAAACACTTTCAAGGCGTCTGCTGGCATGGCGGTATACCTGTTGGGAAGTTCAATTTCGTTGAAAGACAAAAAGGCTAAGCAGTAAAGACTCACCAGTCAGGCAGCGACGTGAAGCGTGTGAACTCAGTGCCTGTTGCTGTAGCAATTTCCGGGATTCCATCGCGTGTTCGTGCATACGTATAGAAGGCTCCCAACGCGCTTTTCACATCAGCCTGGGTTTTCACTGCTTCGTCGTAGCTGTTAATAGCTTTAGACATGGCGCTGGCTATGGATGTTGACTGATTGAGTAAGCATGCGTTATATAAGTAATGTATCCCACAGATGCATGACGTACCTCTGCCTCGTCCGTGTACCACCACTCAGTCTCTCCGGTCCTGATGTCAAACCCTGCAAGAGCCAGGCTGACCAAGGACAGCACTACAATGATAACATGATAGAGCATTGTGTAAGGTCGTGTGTTGTGACTTATTTCGATCAGGTTCGATGTGCATCAAAATCTATGCTTGCCGTATAGTGAAGAAGGAAGCCAAGATACTCCTAAAAGATCCTGACGGCACAGCAAGACAATAAATGCTGCCTTTGGTGATATTTTCTGCGCCTCGAAGCTTCGTCGTAGGGCTTGTTTCGCACTCGTTGCCTGTCAGGCCTCCAGTACAATATTGCTCATGTTAACCTATATGGGCTAAGTTGTTTGTTTCGGGCTCGTTTCCCAAAGCTTAGCGCATGCTCAAGCTCTTTAGCCGCTGACCGGTCAGCCTCTCTGGCCCACCCCTCAGCACTAGCTTCGCCGTTCCCAGCCTACGGATTTTGTGTGACATGCACCAGCGCGCAAACTACCTCTTACATCGCTATCACATCAATAATGGCCATGTCAGCATCCATTTTGTTGGCGGAACGCAACGGAGAACTATCTGCTGCCTCCCGTCATGACTCCGAACTGTCCCGTATAGGCGTACCCTAACGTCGCGGCTGCGTTACACTAGCACGTTTTGGCTTCATCGGCCGTAGCCTCTTCTTGGCTCCACGAGCGGACCTGTATTCGTTGTGAGAGTGATTGAGGCGCGGCTCTTGTCCCGAAAGCAACAACGATTGAAGTCGTTGTCAGACGGATACATCTGGCGTGTCATGTGTCATGTCGCAATTGACGCAAATGCGTTACAATGAACGCCAGTGCTAGAAGATCTCTTCTGAAGTCGTGCAGCAGTCGACCACTGGGTATCCATACCTGTAAGTGACATTGATGCGCTGCGACCACGGCACAGTCGAGATGCGACGGATCTGCACAGCTCAACGGTCGTCCGACACGACAGCGGAGCTAGGTCCTATGATGCAACGGTGAAATGCAGCCCTATGCAAGAGGCTCTGCGCCCCTCAGTGTCGCCAAGGCGCTTCACCGCCCCTTACCAAATATTCTGCCACTATTGAGTCACGCCTCATTGAGCTACGCCGCACACCAGCATCCTGAAAGGGTCTGTCACTTGGTGTACCTCGTTTGCATAGCTCCTCACTGCAACGACTTGCGGCTTGACGCTCCTGCTTCTCCTGTCTGCAAGGCCGCTCAATTGGCAGCAGGGCACTTGCCCTCACAAATCTCCACACCGACCATGACGACCAACAGCACGCCAACGGCGCCCACCAAAGTGACCATTCTGGGCAAGGACTCAATTGTGGTTGACTACGGGCTTTGGCAGAGTTACATCGCCGACGACCTTGTGCAAAACATCCCGTCATCCACCTACGTTCTCATCACCGACACCAACATTGGCCCAACTTACATCCCCACGTTCGAGCATGCCTTCAAGGCCGCCACCGCGGCCAGTGCATCGAAGCCGCGGCTACTTACGTACACAATTCCTCCTGGCGAGAATTCCAAATCGCGGAATACAAAGGGCGTGGTGGAAGATTGGCTGCTGTCACAAGGATGCACGCGAGATACCGTCATCATCGCGCTGGGCGGTGGTGTGATTGGTGACATGATTGGCTTCGTTGCTGCGACGTACATGCGCGGTATCAAATTTGTTCAAGTGCCGACAACACTGCTTGCCATGGTGGACTCGAGCATCGGCGGCAAGACGGCCATCGATACGCCAGCGGGCAAGAACCTTGTCGGCGCCTTCTGGCAACCTGAGCGTATCTACATCGACCTGCAATTCCTAGAAACTTTACCAAAGCGCGAAGTCATCAATGGTATGGCCGAGGTTGTCAAGACAGCCGCTATCTGGGACGAGAAGGAGTTCACCACCCTCGAGGGCAACGCCAACACCATCCTTGGCGCACTCGAACAGAGTCCCGCTAGTGGGAGACGAAACTTTGACAATATTGCGGATATATTGAAGCGCATCGTGCTTGGCTCCATACGTGTCAAAGCAGAGGTTGTTTCGGCCGACGAGCGTGAAGGTGGGCTACGTAACCTCTTGAACTTTGGTCACTCCATCGGCCACGCTTTCGAGGCTATCCTCACACCGCAAATTCTCCACGGTGAGGCGGTTGCGATTGGTATGGTTAAGGAGGCCGAGTTGGCACGTTACTTGGGCGTGCTCGATCCCTCTGCAGTTGCGCGACTCACAAAGTGTATAGCCAGCTACGGATTGCCTACTTCGCTTGCAGATAAAATTGTGCGCAAACGTACCGCCAACAAGCACTGCCCTGTCGATGAGCTGATCAAGATCATGGCGGTTGACAAGAAGAACTCTGGCAGCATCAAGAAGGTTGTTCTTTTGTCTGGCATCGGGCGTACCTATGAGAAAAAGGCTAGCACAGTGGCAGATCGTGATATCAAGATCGCGCTCTCTCCCAGCATCTCTGTCCACCCGGGCATCCCTAGTGATTTGAACGTCACTTGCACACCTCCCGGATCCAAGAGTATCTCGAACCGAGTTCTAGTACTTGCTGCACTCGGTTCCGGATCTTGTCGCATTAGCAACCTGCTGCACTCTGATGATACTCAGGTCATGCTGGACGCGATTGCAAAGCTGCAAGGCGCTACGTTCTTTTGGGAAAATGACGGAAAAGAGTTGGTTGTTACTGGAAATGGCGGCAACCTAAAGGCTACCAACGACGAACTTTATCTAGGTAACGCTGGTACAGCGGCACGTTTCTTGACCTCGGTGACGGCGCTTGCCCAGCCCGTTGGGGATGTCACGTCAACCATCGTTACTGGTAATGCTAGAATGAAGGAACGACCGATCGGCCCACTTGTCAAGTCACTGCGAACTATGGGCATCGACATCGACTACCAAGAGAATCAAGGTAGCTTGCCGTTGCGCATCGCAGCATGCGGCGCCTTTGGTGCCAGTGACGGAGAGAGAGCGTTCACTGGAGACATTGAGCTTGCAGCTACCGTCTCATCGCAGTACGTCTCCTCAATCCTCTTGTGCGCACCTTACTCGAAAAATCCTGTCACTCTTCGTCTGGTCGGTGGCAAGCCTATCTCTCAGCCGTATATCGACATGACCATCACCATGATGGCTTCGTTTGGTGTGCAGGTCGAGAAGTCCTCCACGGAGGCTAACACCTATCACATTCCCAACAAACCCTACACCAACCCCTCCGAGTATGTTGTTGAGAGCGACGCCAGTTCCGCAACGTACCCATTGGCAATTGCAGCTATCACAGGGACTACCTGCACTGTGCCGAACATTGGCTCCAGCTCTCTCCAAGGCGATGCTCGTTTCGCAGTTGAGGTGCTTGAACCCATGGGATGCAAGGTGGACCAGTCAGCTACCTCGACAACCGTCACTGGCCCACCAAAAGGCGGGCTGAAGGCTGTCAAGGAGATTGATATGGAGCCAATGACTGACGCTTTCCTAACAGCCTCAGTCCTCGCCGCGGTCGCCTCCTCGAATGGTACCTCCAATACAACACGCATCTACGGCATCGCCAATCAGCGTGTCAAAGAATGCAACCGTATTCAAGCCATGGAAGACGAGCTTGCTAAGTTTGGCGTGATTTGCAGACAGTTTGACGACGGCATCGAGGTTGATGGAACGGGTTTTCAATTGATTGCACCCGAACAAGGCATCCATTGCTACGATGACCACCGCGTCGCAATGAGTTTCGCTGTTCTTTCACTGGTCACTCCTAAACCAGTGCTCATTCTTGAGAAGGAGTGCACCGGAAAGACCTGGCCAGGCTACTGGGACTCGCTCAATCAGATCTTCAAGGCAGAACTTGACGGCGTAGAACTGCCGCACAAGGCGATTCACGACAACAGAATTGGTTCAACCGTGAAAGACAAGTCGATCTTCTTCATCGGTATGCGAGGCGCTGGCAAGACGACAACCGGCGGCTGGGCTGCCCGCATCCTTGGTTGGCCACTTATTGATCTCGACACAGCGCTGGAAGAACATCTAGGCATGACGATTCCTGAACTCATCAAAGCGCGAGGTTGGGACGGGTTCCGAGCCGAGGAGCTGAAAATTTTACAAAAGACGATGAAAGAGAAGCCCACTGGTCATGTCTTCGCATGCGGAGGTGGCATCGTTGAGATCCCTGAAGCACGCAAGATCTTCGTGGACTACCAAAAGAGCAATGGAGTTGTTCTGCTCGTGTCTCGCGATATTACTAGAGTGATGAACTTTCTTCAAGTCGACAAGACACGACCGGCCTACGTTGAGGATATGATGGGTGTTTGGTTGCGCAGAAAACCTTGGTACTTGGAATGCAGCAACTACCTTGTCAACAGCCAAAGCTCCGATTCCACCGGATTTGTCAGGGCTTTGGAGGACTTCGGGCGATTTTTGAAGATGATAACAGGCAGAACATCCGCGCTGAAGTCCATTCGCAAAAGGAAGCAATCCTTCTTTGTTTGCCTCTCAGCTCCTCAAGTTGAACCTCTTCAGAAAGATATGGCAGATATCACCGTAGGCGCAGATGCCGTAGAACTCCGGGTCGATCTCCTGCAGGATCCAAAGTCACCCGAGGGACTGCCATCTCCTGAGTTTGTTACAGAGCAGCTGACTGCGTTACGCCAAGCCACATCTTTACCAGTTATCTTCACGATACGAACAAAGCTACAAGGCGGCAAGTTTCCTGATGAGGCATACAACGAGGCTCGTGAGCTGTATCAGACAGCTCTTCGACTAGGCTGTGAATTCTTGGATCTGGAGATGACAATGCCAGAGTACATTCTCCGCGAAGTTACCGAGCAGAAGGGCCATACAAGCATCATCGCTAGCCATCATGACCCCCGGGGTGAGCTCAGCTGGGACAATGGCTCTTGGATCCAGTATTACAACCGAGCTCTTCAGTACGGTCATGTCATTAAGCTTGTCGGTGTGGCTAGGTCTCTCAAAGACAATTTCGCTCTTGCCGAGTTCAAGTCGTGGGCAGAGTCTGCGCATCCCGTGCCTGTTATCGCCATCAACATGGGTGAGCACGGCAAGTTAAGCAGAATCTTGAACGGTTTCATGACGCCAGTATCGCATCCTTTACTTCCATTAGCGACCGCACCTGGCCAGCTGACGGCGGCCGACATTCGACGTGGGTTGTCATTGATGGGCGAGATTCAGCCAAAGAAGTTTTGCATTTTTGGTTCACCTGTTCAGCAGAGTCCGAGTCCGCGCATGCACAACAGGCTCTTCCGCGAAACGGGGCTACCACACAACTACACCATCGTCGAGACTGCTGATATAACGCCTATCAAGGACATAATTCGTGCTCCAGACTTTGGTGGAGCGAGCGTGACTATTCCACTGAAACAGGATGTAGCCCCGTTGCTGGATGGCATTGGCCCTGAGGTCGAAGCTATCGGCGCTCTCAACACCATTGTACCAGAGAACTCTGTCGATGAGGCCACTGGCAAAACGATCACACGGCTCATTGGTCGCAATACGGATTACCTTGGCATGGTCCTTGTGTTGAAAAACGCTGGTGATCAGCGTTTGCCCGGCGAGCAGCACTCTGGCCTTGTCATTGGTGGCGGAGGCACAAGCCGCGCGGCCATCTACGCACTGCACGAGATGCAATATAGGCCCATCTTTCTTCTCGGCCGTAATGTCGAGAAGATGGAGAAACTGCAAGCAGACTTCCCAGCCGAGTACGATATCCGCGTCATCAAAGACACCACTACTGTTGAAGGGTTGGAGCGCATGCCCACCATTGCCATTGGCACTATTCCTGCAGACAAGCCTATCGACTCAATAATCCGTGAGACTTTAATTGCATTGTTTGACAAGGCTAAGACGGCGGAAAATGCTGAACAGATGACTCTCCTTGAGATGGCTTACAAGCCTCCTGTCACAGCGTTGATACAACTGGCGCAGGATGCTGGCTGGAAGACTGTAAACGGTCTCGAAGTATTAGTAGGCCAGGGAGTGCATCAATTTGAGTACTGGACCGGTATCAAACCGCTGTATGCAGTTGCAAGGGTGAGGTCACCCCCAATGCCGATGGTGAAAGCGATTACTGACATTATTTCCAGGAAGCGGTCGTAAGCGGCTACTGAGATCTCGGCTTAGAAAGCGTTGTTTCTCTCACATATGAAGCAAACCACTACCAAAAACTCGTTACCATGGTTTGATCTATGTAGTTCCCGTGTGAGTGACACTTGATGCAGCTTTCTGACCTGACGTTGAAGATGATCTGGGATGCAACCATCACTAAACAGTCAAAGCTGCACGGTCATCTCGGCTAAGGATGTACTCCTTCCACAAGATGTGCTTGCCTTGTGTCGATATCGAACCCGGTTTCCCGGACTGAGGGCCCAAAAACGGCCGCACGCGGTGGTGTGTAATATGCTCAGCTCAAATCATGCGTATCGCCAGTGACACGTACCCAACCATGACATTTGTATCGAAGTGATTAATTAGTTCCAAGAGGTGCGGCACGGGCATCGGAAGGAATGCGCCGCTGTAGGATTCTGTCGCATACACCGAGGGACTTGCGCATCTGCGTGGATCCTGCGATCTCTACTAATTCTGGTCGTCGGGTTCACCGAGGGAAAGGTATGCGAGGGATGGATGCGCGATGCTGCAAGCGTATGATGCAGGGGCACAGGGCTGGTGAGATGAAACCAGAATGTTGGGAACAACATGCGCCTGCTGTCTGCCCTTTAAGGAAGCAGGCTTCGGAGCACGAGTCGATTGTGTGGGTAAGACCGCAGTCAGCTGCAGCACATGCATAACCGTCACGCGCGCCCTGAGACATTCAGACTGGAGTCGCTTTGCGATCGATGGTTGTGAATCAGAAATATGCTTGAGCAACAGGCCAGCACTGCGTCATGGGAAGACTGAATTTGCTTATGCATTCACATGCTCGAAATTATCAGAGTGCTGACGTGAGGTCCAAAATAGAACTTTCGGCATTGCCTACCGCATGGTAGCCAGAGGATGAACAAGGCAACGTGCCTGAGATGAAATATAGTCGGTTCAAGCTCTGTGTCGAACGCGCGCGCTGCGAGCGCTTTTGATGAATGTAACTTGGGCTTAAGATTGGCAAACGATAAGACGGGACAAGGCTGGCGACCGCCGTACAAGCCGTTGAGTCGACATTTCATGTCACACGAGTTTTAAAACAGCTGAAGACACACATTGCAAACCTGACATAGATAGATGTGCGGTCCAGATGATGATGGCATTCAGTGTATGATGTAGCAAGGCACACTCTTCGCCGGCGATGGAGTTCAGCCTCATGCTCAGTAGACAATGTACTGTGGTCAATGCGCAGCAGCGCACTCTATGTTTAGTAGCGGAGGAGCAGCCCGCTAGCGTACTTCGCTTGCCCCACAGCCAACGGAAAGCTGGCGGCGAGGCTGTGGAATTGTCTTTGTGCGGCTCCCAGCTGTACATACTGCATAGTCCTGCCACGTCGAGTACTATACTTGAGACAAGGACAGCTTTTGTACAGACGCTCGGGTCTGCTGACAGGCGCGGACGGATGGGCGCACCACCTGCGACTTTGTGCCCCTGAGAGCGGAGTCGACGACAATTCTGTGCTTGACAATTTGGCGATAGCGGTGGCGTTGCACGTGCTGCACAGCTTGGCTGTATTCGCAAACCTGATCACGACACGAAGGCAAATAGAAGACAGCTCGTCTGCGACTCCTTCACATTTTACCCAGCAGGGTCTGCAAAGTCGCTAACATCCAGCACATTGCTTGATTGAAGCATCGACGTACCACCACAACGTTGACCCCCCCCCCCTCCAACAATCCTCAGATCTGTGTTGGCCCAGTTTATCAGGCTGGTCTCCGAGAAATGCGGCTCCTGCCAGTCCATGGCTCCTGCAACGCGCCGATGATCGCCTGATTGATGTGCTTTCATCTTGTAGTCTATATAGAGCACCCACTAATATGCACAATCCAGTGACTGGTCTATCCCTGACTGCGTCACTACAACCCCACACAAGCATCACGGGACACGGCAAAAACTTCCCATTCATGAATCCACATGGGGTATGGGAGACCAGGCGGCAGACAACCCATGTACATACATAGCCCGTGCCTAGGACATGATCATGGGCAAGGGATTGTTGATTATGCGTCGATGCGTTCGAGGAACTCGAAGATCAGTGCTCCGTTCATCGCCAGGCCTGTCGGATCACCTTGCTTGATTTGGTATATGCCGCGAAGTTGGGGGATCGTGCCACTCCACACACCTCCAGTTCGACGCCTACTCCCTGCGCAATGGTTTGAGTTCTCACCCACCTTGGCACTGAGCACCTCTTGAGTCTGAAATGCAGAGCGAAGTAGGCAATGCTTGCAAAGCATTTCGCAGTCCAGGACAACGTTGTCTCCGAGCTCGTCAAAATGGACGGCCTTCATGAAAGCTCAATTGCGCGCTTGCACGAAACAAGCAAATGGCATGTTGAGTGATCGCCGTCCACACCTTACGCACATGCCACCCACCTGAGAGACATCCGAGCTCATCAAAACGGTTGGACTGGGCTGGACGCGTGGGATCCAGCACGGATGTACTTGAGCACGGCTTCATTTGCCCATCATTTACGCGCCGACAGTCTAGCTGTTGGCCGGGATTCCCTGCCAACTGACCAGTGTCTCGGTCATCTTCTCACACGGCCCTGGCTGCCCTGCAAACCGACCGAAAGGCACGTCGTGGGCCCTGGCGCGTTCGCGCCCGAGCCGTGAAAACTACGGTCAAGAAGGCTGAAGAGCGCTAAAACCATCAGGCCTCCCGCGGGCTTTTGCTGGCGACCCGTGTGGAGATTAAGAAAGCTTGTCCAAAGTCGTGTGGGATTACAAGCACGCAACAACTGTCAACATCTGTAGCCATGTGCTTGTGCGGAGGGATTCTTCGCCCGGCTTACGCACCATCTCTGAACACCCACCGAATGAGCAACATCAAGGCAAGAATCACGGGCCCACGTCCTAACAACATGCAGCAGCTCAGGACTGATGCAACCGTCGTAGCAACGATCAGTCGTTGTTTGTCGGGACCCTGAAGTGATCGGGCACTGCCATCCTAGCAGCCTGTTTTTCTGATGCTCTCCACAGTGCACCTTGACCAAGCAGGGCTACAGATGACGCTAGACATCTGCCGCTACCACTTCAGTCTAGTGACAACACTCAATGAAAGCGCCTTTGCAACAAAACACTGAAATGAGATACCGCAAACCGTGTGTAGGGCTGTCATTCATCGCCGTACGATATAGCCATCTACATCGCGTGTCTCTATGCTGTCTTCATCCGGATGCATCATGGTAAGCTGTCCGGCTAACGCTGCGAATAACACAGTCGCCTTGTTTGCATTCGTGGTCCTGCGCATTGACGTAAGCACAAGTGCGTGCCGCTGCAGGAAGGCTGAGCGCACGGGCGTCGCTATTTCGGGCACCAAGCCACCTTTCATCACAACGTGTACCGCGCTGTGCTTGGGCGCTTTGAGGCAGGGCCGGTCCGCAAAATGGCGTTGCGGTGGCAGCCTCTATCCACGTCAGGACCCTGTCCCGTGCCCCATCTCTGGTGTGCGGATGCTCTTGCGTCCTGGATTGCTTGTGGAACCGTTCGGTTACACGCCAACAGCCATGCCCGTGGGTTGTGTAGATATGGTCCATGACCGTTCACAGCATCGTCATTGGCGATCTCCAAACATAGTCCCTGTCATTTCACAAGCGTAGATTCGGGCTTCAAGCATGCCTTGTCACTCGTCGCCAGTCCCACACATCAAATCTCAAACCCCGTTGAGGCCTGGTCAAGGCACAGCCTGTAGGTATTTACGGTATCTTTCTACAAGTGCACGTGGGCGCAGTGCATCCTTCTCATACCCTCTTCTAGGACCCCTACATCACCAAGATCCTAATTTGGGTCGGCTGGTAGTCCATTCCTGGCTTACTTCACGCGCCTGCTGGTCTATTCTCCTGACGCTGGTACCCTATTTCATTTCTGTGCCCTCAGCCTGCCAACTATCACTGTGTGGGACATTTACCGGCCTTCCTAAGACATGGCCGTTGGCTTCTAACCGTCTGCCGAACCACCAGATCTGGACCGTATGATAGACCTTATCCGAGGATCCACCCACCCACCGCCCCGATCTGCCCTGGCTCTATCGTCTTGGGCCCCGTAACACACGCTGCTTTAGCCCTTCACTTAACATGTCTGAGTCCCATAAGACGACGAGGCGCCCCTTGGCTTCGATTGTCGGAAAACATCAACAGCCTGAGCATACCACTGTTGCCTCAGCCACAGACAAGCGCCGCAAGGGGCAAACAGCATCCTCAAATGCTCCTATTGCCGCTACGAAGTCCATATCCCCTCAACGCTGCTCCGGACTCGCCACCACAGTCAGGACCACGTCCTACGTTACCACTTCTCGCGCTGTCCAGCAATCCAAAACCAGTCCAAACATCATGTCTACAGTCAGCTACACCAAAACAGGACGAATTAGTAAGGCAAAGAAAGGTCTCAAAGTACATGACTGTGAGTGCGGGCGTGTAAGTGCTTCCAGTTCTGATCAATGCAAGGATCAGAGGCAGACCTTTCAGCTTGTCTCCAATTCCTGGGTCTCTTATACGAAGCTATGCTTACTCAATTTAGTCTTATACCCGCGCGGAGCACTTAAGGTAAAGCAATACGCCTTTTGGCCTACTATGATCTAATCTGATAATCAGACGTCACCAACGGAATCACGTTCAAGAGGGCGCCATGGTCTGCAAGTACGCTGGCTGTGGCAAAGCATTCTTTCGATTCGATCTTCTCCAGCGACATGAGGAACGACAGTAGGTCTCGTCGAGAGTGTCCTTATACTCAATTACTTACCAGTCGCAGTGATGAACTCGGCAATGTGTCTCGAAGACCTTCTCTTTCCAGTACCGAGCACTCCGCCCATACACCCTTGAGTACTGCCCCCGAACTCCTATCAGTCTTCGATTCCATCACGCCTCCACCTACAATAGCACGTCCCCAACAGCATATTATGTCCCCTCAGTCGGAGGTCACATCGTTTCCAAGGTACAACTCAACTCCATTTCGTCTTCCTGAACTCCCTCATACTCCGAAGATCGCAGCTTCCAATTTCAGCAATGATGTTTTCCATTCTAGTCAAGTTTTCAAGACTCCTATGAAGTGAGTTACAGTAACACGAAAGCTTCAGACTTTCGTATCTACACTTCCTTTAGCATCCTCTCCACACAAGCAGATGTAAGCATGTAGCTGACATCTTCTTTCAGTGATATCAAATGCCAGAATCCGAGTTACTCTGCGCGACACTCCATATCTGGTCCGGTTCTTGTAGAAGGTACAGCTACATCCGGCGCATGGCATGGTTCTTTCACGCAATCACCATACTCATGCTCAAGCGGCTATGCTTCCCCGGCTCCTGTTCCTGAGTACAGTCAAATTTACACGACGCCACCATTCCGAACTCGTGCATCCTCGAACGCCTCTTTCATTGAGCAGACGTGGGCACATGCTTCGCATTCGCCAACGTCGTCTGCCTCCGTCCCGTATTCTTGGCCATCTGACGAAAAGAACATGGTGTCATCCAGCTTTCCATTCGCATCTGCGATATACCCGATCTCCAGCATGCCTGGCATGGACGCGATATCAGATTACGCACCTTACGACTCTCGCAGTGTAGTGCAGATGGACCATGAAGAAGGAATACACCTTTTCCCAGGAGATCACTACGGTATGAGCCAAATCACGCGCGCCTATCCGTTTGAGCAATGGCTGAACAATTACTGGAGGCTCTTTCATCCCGCTTTCCCCATCGTCCATCGATTCACCCTCGCCTGCGGTGGAGAGCTCTCGCCTATGCTTTACGCTGCAATGATTGCAATCGACCTGCAGTTCAGCAATGATGCTTGTCAAAAACAAAGAGCCATGGAAATTCACAGAAATTGTGCTAGACTCCTTTTACAGGTATGACTTTCGGAACGCAAGTGCAGAGCAACCCATGATTGATCAAGGACAGAGAGAAGAATTAGGTCGCACTGGCTGTGACAGAGCATGCGACGATCAAGCCATCTTTTTGGTAGAGATCTTCTCGCAATACTATGCGCAGCGCTGCTCAAGGACATTGTCCGCACGGCTCAAGCGACTGTACGAAAAGGTACAACAGCACACTCCGATTGTTTCGCACAATTTGTTAACGTACACAAAGCTGGCAGGCGTCCGCGCTGTCCATTCCTCGGCCGTTTTCGGTCTACAGTTGCTTGATCCTGCTCCTGAAGAATACATCCATGACCGCTGGATCCAATGGTCGCTGCTCTCAGCAAGACAAAATCTACTGCTATCGTGCTATATCTTGGAATGCCAACAACGAACACTGCTTGCACGACATTGTCCGTCAACCTTGCAGTTAGTGGTCGATAATCTTCCCTTTCCGGTACACGACGCTTTATGGAATGCGCGGTCTGCTTCTGAATGGGCTGCTGTTGCGCAACAGCACCTAAACATGCCTAAAATCATTCAAGATGCCTTGCAACTACGAACTGAAGAGCGCTACAACTACTTCCAGTCTGCAGTGCTAATCGCAGCATGTTACGATCAGCTCAATGGGCCTTCTCCAAACTTGATCGCAAATTTAGAGCATGTTTTGAGCCTGAGTACGACAACTCAACTCCAACTCCTAACCGCAAAGCTAGCGCAACTAGTACCTCTACGAGCCCTCCTGGCTGTTTCAGGCGAAACGTGGATCCTTGGCACAAAGTTGACATCTCAAGAAGAGTGCTCCTCCCTGAAATCTATTCTCCGAGCCTGGGCAGGGAAAATTTGGTCATCAACCGCCGAGCACGAAGTTAATTCATCTGTAGAGGCTTTGCGGATTGCTATCGCCATTCTCAATCATTCCCTGGAGACTGACGATCGGTCAGCGCTTGGTCTGGGCAACCAGCTGAGCCTATTCCTCGCCGCACTTGTGCTTTGGGCTGCAACAGTCGCTGCTACCAGCAAGGCCTGGGCTTTTGGCGGTTCCTCACAGCACCATCAGGCACCATTACCGCCAGGTCATGGTACATCTAGGATTTCACCTAGAGCACCTCAACCCAGAATCGTGAGGTCGATGCACAATCATGCTGCTATTCAACACACCTCACCTTCCGATCCTCCGAAACAAATACTTTCACCGAGGGTGGAGATATTCTCCCAGACTTCGCTCTTTCTTTCTACTGCAATGACTCAAATTTCGTCGCTGGCTATTGCGGCCTGTCATACTGGATGCACGAGTCTTCTCCTTTGGACGAAGATGCACTTACGCGGAACTGTTTCAAGCTATGTGGATTCCGAAGAGATCCACATAAGCTCATCCGCAGGGAACCGCGGAGAGATCATCGACGAGGCCATCAGTCAGATCGAGCGGATGCTCGAGCATGGCTGGACGGGCTGGGGTCTTTGAGGCTATTGACCATCCCCCCCCCCCCGTTTTATTGGTATCTCATCAGCACATTTGTTTTCAAGTTTCGCTGTTCTCAGCATTCTGCATGTTTGTGGTTTGCACAGCGTGAGTTCAGTATTGCATTGTTGATTTTACGGTGCATGGAATGCTGCCGTTGCGTTTTTCGTGTACGATCGTTCTCCTGATACCCACCTCTTACTTTCGCTTCCAGCACTATACCCCTGTCTTGCTTTCATCTGATGTACGATATTATGCATTTGTATATAGTACCTACACCACCCGCATGAGAGCTTTTTTTTCAACGTTGCATTCAGCGCTCGTTTTCTCCACCATGTAGTATCAAACGTATAGCATTCATCCCGTATCTTACTTTTACTCATACTGTCCAGTTGATCTTGTAAATATCACCAAGCAATGGCGTCAGCTGACATGCATACATACCCCGCTCAAGGCCTCCACGGCACATTTGTGTAAGAACACAGAATTGCCTCGTCCTTTGCCTGAGTCTCATCGGAAGAAACCCTTTCCAAGGAATACATCAGAGAATCGTTTCAAAGAGTGATAATTCAGAATCAGGGAAACCAATCAGCGGCATCTGCCAGCCACGTTGAAGATGCCGGATAAGCTGGCACCAGAATTGTACGACTTTTCAGGATCAAGTCGACACAATATCTTAATATCGATTCCACGAACGACATCGAACCTCCTTACCCATCTTCTCGCGCTTCATGATCAGCCGTCCGTTTTCGAACATCCTCGCGATGGGTATCTTTTCTTGCCTGCGTTATTGCATCGGTTCAAGAACGCGACACTCCAGCAATCCTTCAATGTTTGGAGCGACTCGGAGAAGCATGATATGGACGCTGCCTTGTATTCAGGCGTCTCAGGGTGGAAAACATTAGCTGCAGACGCTGACGCACAGGGCCTTGGGACATACGTAAAAGAGCACGTGAATTGGATGGTATTACCGTCCGTCGAGTCCGAATTCCTTCATCATTATACATCCTCTCTAGGAACATCGCTTTTGGATGATAGCGAGCCAATTAATCCCACAGCCCTCCCAGACGCTCTTTGGTCCCGCAGCAGAGCTACGTTCCTCATTCGCCATCCTGCACTCACCTTCCCCAGCGCCCTGCGAACGGCGATCGACAACGAGGGCCTGGAAACAGTCCTCTCCTCAAAAAGTGAGACTTTCATGCGATGGGAATGCACGTTCCATTGGCACCTCCTCCTGTACAAGTTTCTTGTGAACCAGCAAACGCGCTCTCCGCACACCTCGCAACAGGATAGTCAACCGAACAGCCGGAAGAATTTGGAACCGCTCATCATTGACGCCTCGCAACTCAAGGACCCTGAGTTTGTTCGTCGGTACGCAAGCAAAGTGGGGTTGGACGCCACCAGGACTCGGACAAAGTGGGAAGCTGCGAGTGCGGATGAACAGAACAGGATGGGCCGGACGGAGCGGCGCATGAAGGATACTTTGCTGGATAGCACGGGGGTTATCAAGGATAAATTAGAAATTATGGCCTTTGATATTGTAGAGGAGAAGGAAAAGTGGAAGGGAGAGTTTGGGGATTCGTTGGCCGGGCGGTTGGAGAGGTTGGTTGGCGATGCGCTAGGAGAATATACATGGCTGTACGAGCGGAGGTGGAGGGCTTAGTATGATAGTCAACTATGTACTGATATTGGCGTTTCGTATGCTTGCTGTACACTTGATTGAAGAATTTGGTTTGGCCGCTTTGATTGTGGTGAAACGCATCTTTCAATCACGCACGCTTCGAACAAATTACACCCAAGTAAGCATTGGACTTCAGCCCAACAAACTTCTCATCAATAGCTTAAGGAACCATGGGGACAACAAAGTAGGCTAATTTGGTTTCCCTCATTAATTAGGCTTAAGAAACTATTACGTCATTCGTTTTGATGACACTTCCCAAGTTCGAATAATAGCAGTGCAAGTGAGAACCAATCCGAAGAATTGACCATCCTTTTACACCTACACCTCCTGCACACTATTTGCTTTGTTACTTTCATTCGCGCCTGTCTGCGGCTCTTCTTGCGCAAGACGTGTGCTTTTAAATTCCCTCGCACTCGTTTTGTTGCGAAACAAGATATCGATCTCCGCAAAGGTCCTTCCCTTCGTCTCAGGCAGCCGGAACCAGGACCACACGAGTCCGATCACTGCAGTGCCAGCCCAAAAGAAACCTGACCTAGCACCCCATGCCCATGCAGTGGGATTGAGCATCATCGGAGTGATGATATTGGTGACGATACCACAGATGTTGTAGCAGTTGCGTGCTAGGACGACCGTTTTCGCGCGCAAGCGGGTGGACGGAATCTCAGAGACGAGAGTATAGCAGAGCGGACCAATGGTGGCATCGTAGACCGCGGTGAAGACGAGAAGCAGGGCAGCGATAGCCCATGGAATTGCACCGCCAGCGGCAGTGCTGTTAGCAGTGCTAATAGCGCCGCCAGCCGAGCGAGACACATTGGTGGCAGAATTGTGTTCATGAGGAATGCAGGCAAGGACTCCGATAAGCAAAACGCACATGAACGTCAGCGCTTGACCGTAAAGGTAGATCGTGCGCCGTCCGAGAAAGGTGAGAAGGAACCATGATACGAGTACGCCTAAAAGACCGATTGAAAACTGGCCTAGCGAGAAAGAAAAGGCATATTTGACGGCAAGACCAGCTTGTTCATCTGTGGAGAGATTAGCGGATTGAGGTTGATAACAAGATCACGCAACGGGGCTACGCACAGAAGTAGGTGGAGAAGCCCATGAACGTACTACCGCACAGAGTCTGAATAATCCAGCACATGCAGGCTATCTCGGTCCTCCTGACATCGTCGCCTTTGAAGCAATCAAGGTAGCCTGTCCCGCTTTGTGCTTGCTGCTCAGCATTGTTAGTCATCTGAACGTGCTTTAACGTATTCACTAGGCTTGCTTCAAAGTCGACGTCCGTCTCATCCTTTGCTTGTGTACGTAAACGGCGCAACGAGTTCTTCGCTTCTTCAAGTCTGTTTTGTCGAACCAGCCACCAAGGGCTCTCAGGAGCAAGCAGAACGCATAAAAGTATAGGGATTGGGAATGCCCATTGAAGGCCGAATGGTATTCTGTACGCCCACTGCGAATCAATGGTGAGTGTGGCGCGGAGGACACCGGAAGCAAGCAGCTGACCTATCACCCAGCAGGCGTTAATATATCTGGCCAGGTCAGCAATCGTCCTTCACAAGTAGCTCGCAGCCCTGAAACTATGAATCGGAATAAGTGTACATACGTGGTGAGGTACCCTCGCAATCCCACGGGTAGAATGTCGCTTGCATATACCGTGCTGATTGCTTGAAACGCACCCCATGGGATACCAAGTAGGCATTGACCCAGTAACAATATCGGCTTGCTTGTCGCAAAGAACGTGATTGTGATGGAAGCAGTGCATGCTGTCAGGGCCGCCATGAGTGTTTTGCGATACCCATTGTTTTCCCCAAGCCAACCAGACAAGAACAATCCAATGATTTGAGCGGCTAACGCCCCATTGACCAAAAAACTTTGCCACAAGGCTTTGATCTCGTACTCGCCATTGCTTTGGCGGTCACCGAATTGGCGAAGGAAAGGACCGAGAGAGTAAAGATTGGGAACCAGGATGGTAGAGTATCCCTCCATGATCAAGGTCATGGAGAATAGAACAGACCACGCGATCGCTTTTGGGTATCGTGTGAGGCACTGGCAAAGGCCCATGTCTTGCTCGACATCCTGGGCCGCAATCTGGTTCGCTGGCGACTCTGACAAGCATGGCGTGGTTGAGTCGCATGTTGCGTATGTGCATGGGTTGCTTGAGCATGTGCTACGTGAGGCGCCAGAGCACGTCCGAGAGTGGCGTTGCACCGGCGGCGACGAAGTGTGTCCAGAAGCAATTCGCTTTTCCTTACTGGCGGTCATCGTTGATCGATCCTCAGATGATGTAGTCGAAGCGCATCCAGTATGGGCTTTGTGGGACTGCTAAAAGCACGGAATTCCTGATTGAAGGCAATTCAATTGTTTGATGGCATGTGAAATGCGTCGGTGTTTCGTTGGTGAAGAGAGCTGGAAGTGCAGAACGGAGTTGGGCTCACAAACATTTTGAGGACTTTACATTGGTCGTGTAGTGGACTCATGCGAAGCTAAAGAGGTCAGCGGGAGGGAAGTATCGATAGTGGTTGTTCGTGTTTGGTCATCGAATGAATGACCAGCGACGACTGCCATTCGCAAAGGTCGCTCGCCAGAAGAGGTCAAATTGCAGCTTGGCGACATAGTAACAATGGATAGAGTACCGCGTGACATTGGAGTGGGAGTGGTCATTCAAGGTCTGGCCAGATCAGAGGTCGTGTCTCGATGTATGGTCAAGCTTCTTGTTGGTGCATTTCGGCCGGGCGGGAAAGAGTCAACGGTCGGCTAAGCTACAGGTACCAAACTCACTCGGTTCTCCGCAGTGCGACCCCCAGAACTTGTGGAATGACCTAACAGATCTATTGTTTGATTGCACGCCTAAGAAACACGTCATGGGGGTCCGGTATTGGGAGTATCACGCAGTCCGTTACGCTTACCCTGCTTGGCTAAGCTATATGAGTTCGTGACCAAGCGAGCACTTGATCACTGTCCGCTTCATTGACAGCCCATGCAGAGCTAGATGAATGTTGGTTTCGTATTCGTCGTTGGTCTAGTTCTTCCCCGCGGCAGCCGCTGCCTTTTCGGCCTTCTTGCGCTCTTGCTCTGCAAGTTTCGCAAGCTTCTTTTGCTGGTTCTTTGTCAACGGCTCGCCATCCGCATTCCCTGTCGCAGCTTGAGCCTCCTTCTTCTCCTCCACCTTTGCCTTTTCCACTCGAGGATTACCCCGCCACTCAAGTTGCCTCGGGCGCAGGAACTCGTCAAGTATCTCATCTGTGACGTTTGCTCTTGCTTCCTGGAATCCCTTGACGTAGGTTGTCATCATATCGATGCACTCCTTCTTCATCTCTCCGGTCAGGAGCTCGCCCTTGCGGTACTCATCCGCGAGTCTCAACAGCTTCTCGTCATCATCTTCAAAGTATGCTAGGTACTGGTAGGGGACATCAATGTCTGGGTTACCACCTTTTTCGCGGTGCAGCTCCAGCGTCTCCTGTCCTCCACTGAAGGCATGAGAGTTGATCTTCTTTTTGATCTCCTTGGGGGAGTCGCTCATGAAAATGGCCGAGTTTGGGTTCGAGGCACTCATCTTGCCCCCTGCGCCTTGCAGTGCAGTGAGAAACTTTGAGTGGATCAAGGCAGGCTTTGGTGATGGCTGGTCCATTCTGTTGCAGTTTTCGCGGACCAGGCGGAAGTAGGGGTCCTGGTCAATAGCGCAGGGAATCAGGCAGGGTATGGCAGCGAGCTGCTTGGATCGGTGGTATGTCTTGTAGTCGTGTCCCCAGATGAAGGGGTACGAAGACGCGAAGGCTGCTACACATTGCTTTGCAGCGAAGGCATTGCTACCAATGTTGGTGGAGCCATGGAAGCCAAATGCGCCGCGCACCTGGTTGTTGGTGATGAGCTTCTCAAACTCGGTGGCGTTGAGGTTGAAGTGCCTGTTAAAGCCAGAGGTGAAGAACTCGGAGTCGATGTACATGAAGGTCTTCTTGGGGTCGAAGCCGATGGAGATGATGTCCTTGGCGTTCTGTCGGGCAAATTCGTAGACTTCGGGCTGCTTCAGCTTCTCCTTGAACAGGAACTTCTCGTCGTCTGTCAACATGATGACTAGCGGCACGTCAAAGACGTCCTGCAGCCACTTTGTGAACTCGAAGGGGATGGTGTGGCCAATGTGCATGGCATCACTGCTGGGCCCGCGTCCGGTGTACAGCAGGAAGTCGTCGCCCTTTTCATATTTGTCCAGGATCAGCTCGAGATCGCGGTGGGAGAAGAACAGACGGCGCCGTAACCAGCGGTGCGGCTTGTGGCCCGTGACGCGCTCGAAGCGTTCCAGCAGGGCATCGTCGATGAGCTTGGTCGCCCACTGCGCAGAGATGGCGGCGTAGTCGAACTCCTGGACATTGCCGTCGGCGTCGGTCGCGGCCTGGACGTCCCAGGGGTTGATTTCCTGGGCGGTGGCTTTGGAGACGGGCTCGGCGGCGGTCGCGGCGATGCTGAGGGCGGCCACGGAGGGCGGCTCGGGCTCTGTCATGGCGGGCGCTGCTTCGAGGGCGGGCGCTGCTTCGAGGGCAATCGTGGGCGAGCGTGGGCGAGCTGGGAGGCTTTGTGCGCAGCAGCAGTGCTGAGGGCTGGTCCAGTGACTGGCGCGTTGAGTCAGTCAATATGGATGGGTGAATGCGCAGAGAGCGCCCCACCAACCGCCGGCGAGCAATTTCCCACCGTACGCGGGGCAGCCGTGCCACAGCTCGAGGACCGTGTGGCGCAGGCCGGTGGCGCCGCCGCAGCTTCTGTCGGCGTCAGCAGAGCTCCCGTCTGCGCGCAAACGTCACACCACTTGCATTCCACCTCCCCCGCACCCACTGCAGCGCGCGCCTGTCCATTGTTACCGGGCAATTGGCGACCGCCCGACCATGCAGCATACACCGCAACAGTAGCACCACCGCGCGCCCGCCTGCCTCTCCTCGCCCATTGCCCATCGCCCATCGCCCATCGCCCTCGACAACGAAACGGCCCGTGCACCTCTGCACCACATTACGACCACGCGACACACGACCATTCTCGCACGCGATCCGCCCGTGAACCGCACATCACTTATCGACCGCCGCCATGGTCAAGTTCTACTCGTCGCACGAGACGTACCCCTACTCCTTCCCCGCCGTGACCCTGGCCTACTTCCTGCGCTACCCCAATCCCTATGCCACCCACGTCCTGTCCACCGACACCATCGCCCGCTCCTTCGACCCGGCCACCCAGCGACTGACCACCATCCGTCTGCACCTCAAGCGCTCCAAGCTGCCTGCCGCCGTTCTGCGCCTGCTGCCCAAGTCGCTGCTCGGCGCCTCGGCCACGGGCGAATCCCAGACGTACATCCTCGAGAAGAGCGTTGTCGACGTGAAAGAGGGATGGATGGACACCGAGTCGCGCAACCTCGAGTGGACTGGTGTCCTTTCTGTCGTTGAGCGTCAATACTTCAAGCGCCCCGACATTCCCGACGAAGTGCAGGTGTTCAAAGGCATGGAAGGCGCTGCACGCCGACACGGCTTCCTCTCCTTCTCCAAAGACGGCAAAGGCGTCAAGGTCGAGGATAACGGCGAGACCACCGATGTCACATCTTCAGTCACACTGCACTCGCACATTGGCGAGACGTGGAAGAGGAAGCGCGAAGCTGCCAACGAGGCCGCCTCTAGTGCCTCCGACGAAGAGCCTCCCAAGATGGGCTTCCTGCGCAGCTGGGGCACCGCGGCGCTACAGCGTCAAATCGAGAAGATTGGCTTGACACGCGCCCAGCGCAGCCAGCCGAATGCTAAAGAGGGCATGAAGGTCGTGCTTGAGCGCATGCGCGAGGGCGGCCTCGTTGGTGTCTTGGAGGGCATGCGTCGAGACCGCGAGGCCATCCTCGCCGGACGCTCATTGCTCGCTCCACTTGCCAAATCGCCAAATGATGACGATCATTAAAGGGCGAATGATGTGTAGGATCACGTTGTGTGACTTTGAATTTTTCGTTTGGCAACATTTAGCGCTGGCGTACTGGTTTCTCTCCCTCATCTTCTGCCGTCCACTCGCTGCACGTTGAGTTGGAATTTGTTTTATTACCAAAACTCTGTCGCTGCGCACTGTGCACTGCGCACTGCGCGCGTCACACGTCTCTGTCAAACCATGGGCCCTTACTGTAACATATCCGCTGGCGCAATCATGACGAGATTATAAAAATGTACAGTAAAACGAAAACGATGCATCTGATTAGTACTACTATGTGCTTGTACGCGCAGCTGGGTATCATCTGTCCGTGCAAAGTGTAACGCTGGGTATCAAAGAAGTCAACTCCAGACAATCAAGTAGACATCCACAATCAGACACTCCTATATCCCTACCCCATGCTACGAGTCCCAAATCGGCCCATACGCAGGTATCCCCCGCTGCTCCAGCCCACCCACCACCATCCTCGTCACCCTCTCGTTAGACAGCACAAACACAGCTTCCGCAGCCGTCTCCACATACATCCGATACGCAACCTGCAGCAAATCCGGCCGGCCCATCTCATCCGTATCCAGAATCAGCGCATCCGGATCCGCCTTTTTAACAAGCGCGAGCATATCCGCACCGTACGTCGCGCGCGGCGAGCGGGTGCTCCAGACCAGGCGGGCGACCTGGTGCTGTGGGCGGTCTAGCAGCGAAGACAGCGAGGGCCCGATGCCGCTCCCTGTCGTAAGGATGACGACGCGCGCGTAGAGGCAGCTGAGACTCAGGACGCCGGCGCGGGGATGGCTTTTCACCCAAAACTGCATTTGCACGCCGGTAGATGTGGGCGTGCCGTGGAGTTGCTGTTCTTTTGTTTTCCAGCGCGCAGTGGCAATCAGATCCTTGGTCCAATCTCCTGCGGCGCTGACGACGAGGCTGTTGCTGGTTTCTTGGTGGGATGTGTTGGGAAATGTGGCGAAAGGGTGCCATTCGTGGAGTGGGGAGGAGGAAAGAACGAGGCAGGAGTACTTGTGTATCTTGTTTGGGAAGCCGAGCAGCAGAGCGTGACTCGAGAGAGGGGTTGCTGTGAAGGTCCAGCGACGGAGGAGGAGCCAGGGGTACATCAACAGAAGGGTGATGAAGGTGAGATTGTAGAAAGTCGGGGTCCTGGCAAGTAGTTGGCCGAAGCCTTGGTGGGGTCGGGATGATATGCTGGTGTAGTGTGTGAGCAATAGCATCTGAGTCCAGAACATCGCGATAGACAGCCAGCCCAAGAAGCGGTGTGTAAGCTCCCAAGTGTCATGATGTCGAGTCCGCAACTTCGGTAGCGATAAAGCAAGGATGATTATCAAGAGTGTCAAGATCAGCAACGTCAAGATGAGGATTGTAGGCGTATAAGCCCCTCTTGTAACGCCTTCCCAGCCCAGAACACACGTGAAGGCAAGCCACCACATGCTACCCATGGATGCGGCTCCCGAGTGGATTCCGCCATAGCAGTATACCCTGCTTATCGATCGCCGTGCCCAGAGCGGTGTCGACCAAGGCACAAGCCAGGCTGTTCGAAAGAGGAGGTTGATAAGCCAATCTTGGCGGAAGAGTGTTGCAAGCAGGAAATTGGATGACGCAAACGCTGCAATATTGTCGATTGTGAAAACGCTGGACCTATTCCATGAATGGTAATGTAGCAGGCCAAGTATCACAGCCAGGTTGATGATGAACACGAATGTGAAAAGGCGTTGGTAAACAGCAAAGGCACCATACCGAAGACGTCGAATGGTTCGCGTGTAGCGTCCAGGTGTGAGGTCACGATGAGTCGCTGTCGAAGTCTTCTCCAATGAGGTAGATTCAGAAGACAGGGAGATCGATTCGAAGTGGTCGTGCTGTATGCTTTTCTCAAGATCGAATATTCGCCGAGGGGGGTCGATTAGGCGAGACTCTTCAGGATCAACTTTCGCTGTTGGCCGGTTCAGAGGGACAGTAACCGATCTGCCAGGTGATCTGCCACGTTGTTCGTCGCTTCGTGATTGCCGTTCTCTCCACCAATATTCGTACTGACAGGGGATTGCAGCATGGCTTGTGACTCCTCGCTGTCTAGGGCTGTATGACATTGTGGAATGTGATTGGGATTTGTGCTGGCTGTCAGGTGAGTTGTGCGAGTTGTTGGGTAGGCGATTAGTTTATATTGCAGCAACCACAGTCATTATCTGGGAGAGTGAACGAACAAGCCGGCTTGCACAGGTTCGTTGGACGTTAACACAAACTCCGAATCGGAGACAACAGCAAGGAGCGTGCGTGACGAAATGAAAGGGTGCACAGGAACGAGTGGATAAGATGATTCCTGCTTCAGCGCCAGAGTGTGTCGGTTCATCGGCATGCCGTATCGAGGTGCAGGTGTCTGACTTTCACACGTGGAATGAGCTTCAGGAAGACACAACAGGAAGGCCTGCATATGCTAGTGCAGCTATCAATCCCGTGCGGCATGGCAAACTCGGCGCAAGCGCCCATGGTTCAGGTTTTCCAGGCCGGTTGCGCCAGTATCCACTGCCGCCGGCTGAGATCGACAACCGGGTTTTTGAGGCTCTACTTGTGTAAGGCCTCGTGGACGGGAGGCATCGGATAGCAGCGTCAGAGACACGCAAACATGCAGGTCTGCCATGCTCAGGATAGCGACGACCTTCGACAGCTCAACGTGGTGCAGTAGGTTCATTCCAGGGAGCTTGGCAGCCTGAACCGATGCTGTCATTGGCGTCATCCCTTCTTCCTGCAGAGCAAGACTGTTCGACAACGGCAGTACGAGGAGGCAACATCTTACGGCAGTGGAAGCGCTTGGACTCTGGTGGTTGTTGCACACCCTGCGTGTTTGGACGCGGGGCGCGGCGGGTCCGCGCAGATGCAGGAGTTCTGTGTTTGTATTCCCGACCGTGCTGCAAGGCCAGCCATTGTTACAAGTCGGGGCTTGCAAGCTTATTGTGCTCTCCATATCTTCCCTGATGGAGTATAGTTCCAACGTGTGTTGAGAAGAGGGACGTAATGACGCTGGAATTTTGACGTATAGCAACCGTAGTTGTAAGTCAAAATTCACCATCAATGTTGCCCACATCCTGGCGAGAATAGGCAACTACAACGGGGCTGAGCCACGATCAGTCTATTGTGGTCAGCTCACGCCGGTGGTGTAAGCGGCCCAGGCTTGACGCACCCTCAGATGCTTTCGTGTAGAAACTGCACGCTTTGCAGCTCGAACCAGGTCGTCGGGCACTCTGCATCGGGCTCAGACGCGCGCAAGGGATGGCGGATTCGCTCCAGTTTCAGCCTCTAGTACAGGTCTAGAGGCAACAACAACATAGCCCCTGGCGCAAAACAAGACAAATTACCAGGCCGCTGCATCTCTTCCGGAACTGGTCCTGACGTTTCGGTGTGCCGCGCCCTGTCTGCTGGTCGAGGCTGTTGTGGCGCATAGATCTTTCACGTTGTGCAACCTTCTAACGGTAAGTTGCGTAACGCAAGCAAGTCTTCTCCTGACAAGTCGTGGTCTGAAGGAAGTTGTGTCACGGATGCACTGCAGCTTCGCAGGTGTCTAGTGCTTTCGTCAGTAGCGGTACAACATGTTGAGGGCCATTCAAAATCGCCGAACGCCAGGTGTGCGTCGAGACTTTGCTGTTTTGCTACAGGAAGCTTTGTCACGCTGTCGTGTATTCGGTGACTTCGGTCTTCGCTCGGGGAGAATACGTACAAGAGCATAGACCATGCATGTAGCTAAGATGCCCACTTCCGTTGCATCATGTCGTCGCTTTTTGCACAACATCAGTAGCTGGAAGATAGTCAGCAGGGAGAGTGTATATCTGTGAGCTATAAATTATGTTATGCAGACAACGGCGATAAATGATAAGCATAAATATTTTGAGCCTAAAACTTCAGTCCCTTCGAAGGCAAGCGCAGCATGACCCTTTCGAGATGGGATCATAAATGGTAGCTACCAGACGAAGACCCAGGTTGTGACTGCTTCGACGAACTATCGAAGATCAAGAGCATCAATCCGCGTATATGAAGAATTCCATTACCGCTGTTGCTTCGAATTGAACACACTTTGAATGTGTAAAGATCAGGCGACGGTTCTCCCCATCCTTGAAATTAGTGCACAGGGTCTCACTTGGAGCCGGTGTCTTGTTCACATACCCCAGTGACTTGCAGTCCAACGCTGCAGGCACCGTGCTGGCTTTCATGCTTGACATTACCGGTCTCGTCGATGTCTTGCTCAGCCTTTCCTTCTCTGTACACTATCATCGCTTCGATCACCCTGCGTGCGGTGTCATGGTTGACCATAGGTGAGAGTTGAGACCAGAGCTCTTGATCTACTCCCCTTGCTATGGTTTTTACGACCAGGTCAGACAGCTTTGTAGGCGGGCTGTCGTCCTTGAGGACGTGGCGAAACACCGTGGCAACAATGTCATCTGTTGGAACCGGCAAATTTGGCGTGTCCTGCTCATCAAAGAGCCCGAGCAGATAACGTAGTGGAATACCGTTCGAAAGAGCGTTCTTTATGCTGAAATGAGCGTTGTCGAACAGTCGAGCCATGCACTCTTCAGCAAGTGCTTCGAACTTGAGGCGGGTAGCGAGACGCCAAAGATCGTACAGATGATCAGAGCTAATGTCGGGAAGAGTAGGAAGATAGGCCCACTCAACAAGAGACTGGACACTGTCCTCGGTAGCACCACGAACAAGAAGTCGGCCCTGTGCCCAAGCCTTCAGGACGTTGGTCTGAGCCTTGTGCTTTTCCATGTTCATAATCTTTTGCAGTTGCATCCATGCTGTTTCAGCGGTTCCTAGAGCTCCTTCGGCGTTAAGGAAAGAGAGTCTGTTGTTTAAGCTCAGAGCCTGAAAGTTTTTGAGAGACTTCGGACGGTCGTCGAGTGGGAGGCAGTTCTTGTTCACAAAATGCTGGTCCATACATTCGCCGAGAACCCTGTCAAGTCCCTTCTGATACTCTTGAATAGGGTACTTCTCGATGCTTGCCATCAAAGACGAAAGCTGCAAGATAGTAAGAACAAAGGCACATGTAGTAAATGACTGCTCTCTATGGGAATGCACCCAGTGGGGTACATTACCTTTACCTCGAGCTTTCTCTCCTCAAATCGCTCCGCCGATAAGCCAACACTAGCAATTGAGCCAAGCTGATCTGAGATCTCTCTGCACTTGTTGTACTTCTCACGTAGCAGCTCTGCCTTGACAGAAAATTGTTGCATGTGCCTGCTGTGACGACAGAGAACATCCTCGTGGATAGTACGCCAGCTCTCGAGGTTGTTGCCGTGCTCAATAGTGATGATGTGCTGCATAGACACCCTTCCGCCTTGGTCAGCTACGCCTTTGTGCGGCAGTATGGAAACTTACTGAGAAGCTGGGACGCGCTGCTGATCGTTCGCCGTCGAAGGCGATGCTCTTGGCGGCGTCTGCACAACAGAGACTGGGGGCGTCATCGCAGATTGCCCGGATTCGATGCTGTCAAGCACCACAATCGATGCCTGCGGTGGCACGCTTAGGGGTGGACCTTGGGCGGTCTTCATGGTGTGTAACGGAGAGACACGCAGGCAGTCGATGGTTGACGGAGACGTTGTTAAGCTCCAGGACGAAAGTAGAGTGAGGTTTATATACTTGGAGTAGTCTTGCGGCAGCCGGGGCCTTCACCTTGGGTGGAGACATTGCAGAGAGATGTTGTGGAGTGAGAGTGAGAGAGCAAGAAAGAGGTTGTTGTACTGAGCACCTGGGGCAGACAGAGTCGAAGTTGAGACTGAAGAGGAGAAGCTAAGATGCGTAAGATGGGGGCACGCCAGGAAGTCTATCTACGCTGCAGGCAGGCATGTGTCGGGGGGTCAAGTCTGGGTCGCATTGTAGGTGCCTGCGCAGCTGGGCCAAATTCGAGCTGCAGCATGCTCGTCACCACCCAAAAGCATGGGCCAGCTTGTTGCAGTACCATGGTGAGTGAAACAGTGTTGTAGCAACGACTGCGCGCGCGCTGTTGTCGAGTGACGTGTGGTGGGACGCGCCAAGCGCCTGCGACGGTCCCCGCAACGCCCAAATGTTGACCAGCTCGGCCCTAGGCCCTAGCAAAACAACGCGTCGCCATGGCCTCCTTCAACCACGAGCGCGTCGGGCACGCGTTGGACGAGCTGCTGCAACGCATTGTCCCCGACGACCCCAATGACGACGAGGAAGCGGCCGAGCAGCGCCTTCAGGATGCGTACGACTACTCAATGCAGCAGCTCATCGCGGCGGGCGAGCCCAGGGCCGTTCCGGACATCCACCACATTGCGAGCCTGCTGGAGGCGAAGAGTATGGCACGCCTGCGCAGCCTATACGCGTGCAGCTGGCTGACGACAGAGTAGTTGCTGGACCAGCCAGGGACTCTCACAGGAGCGCCCGCTTGCATAACCTCCTCGGACGGCTCGAGGACCAGCCAGTCTTGAACGAGAAGTGGCGCATGCTGTACTTCCTCCACGAACTTTCAGATCTGCCGAGCGCAGCACAGCAGAACCCTTCCTTCGACTCTTCGCGCAGCCGCTCGCGTGGGCCCACTACGCCATCAAGGCACCCGGCCGCTGCACCGCCATACGACAACCCAGCGTTCGGCGAAGCCTTCGCGCAGCAAGGCCTGCCCCAATACCCTGCTCACGAGCCCTCGCAAAAAACCCTGACTCGACCCGAACCCCCCGAAGACAAGTTGGAGAAGCGTAGAGAGCGCCGCACACGGGACACAAGCAACGAGCAAGCGCAGGATGTTGCTCAACCGGAAACGAATGTCGTGGGCCCGTCCGAGACAGACCTCCTTCGTGATTTGCCCTTCACTCTCCAAGGCCTGTCGTCTTCAAAACTTGTGTTCCCATCCGCGACGGCCCTGAAGCTACCCGCCAACCTGCCAGTGCCCTTGGTTGGCCTGCTGCACACTCTCGCCGAGCCGGCTGTGCTGTATAAAGGACTGGCGGACTTTGTCGAGTCGAGCGAGGGGGGCTTGATCCTGCAGAGCTTCCGCTCAGCGCTGGGCAAGGAACTGCGTGCATACCTCGGGCTTGTTGCGACACTGGAAGGCCAGATCAGAAGAGCGCTGACCCAGCTTTCCGAGAGTCCACCTCACCAAGGCGTCAGCAAGGCCGGAGTGACACTCAAACGATGTGTCATCTGGACTCGCGACGCGACCATGGGTCTGCGACTGATGAGTGTTATGGTGGAGCAATCCAAGAACCTCAAGGGCGGGCAACTCATCTCGCTCATTCATTCCTTCTCGCTCAATCATGGCGACCCATATGTCATGTCATTTGCTGAACGCCTCCTCTCTGACGTCACGCGCCCATTCTACGACATGTTGCGGCAATGGGTCTATGATGGTGAGCTGTCAGATCCCTTCGGCGAGTTCTTCGTCTCTGAGCAAAACGAAGACGAAATGATGGACATCAATGGCGACCAAGGGAAAGGCGGGGCTACCAGCGTCTGGGAGGACAAGTACAAGCTCAATGACAAGATGGTCCCGACTATAGTTGCCGACGATTTCGCCAGGCGGGTGTTCCTCATTGGCAAGACCTTGAACTTTATACGCTACGGCTGCGGCGACGCCAACTGGGTAGATACGTATTCCAAGGAAGCTTCCAAAGAGTTGCACTACGGCGACACTGCTAACCTGGAACGATCCATCGGCGATGCGTACAAAACGACAATGGCGCGACTTATTGAGCTCATGGGCAACAAGTTCAAGCTCTTCGACCACTTGCAAGCGCTCAAATCATATATGCTTCTCGGCGCTGGAGACTTTATCGCTGTGCTCATGGAATCTCTAGCATCAAACCTCGACCGCCCAGCCAATACACAATACCGACACACCCTGACAGCGCAGCTGGAACATGCTGTACGCAACTCCAACGCACAATACGATACTGCGGATGTATTGAGAAGATTGGACTCTCGTATGCTCGAACTGTCTCACGGTGAGATTGGATGGGATGTTTTCACGCTTGAATATAAAATCGATGCACCCGTCGATGTGATTGTGACACCGCATGGCTCGAAACAGTACCTGAAGGTGTTCAACTTCTTGTGGCGCGTCAAGCGTGTCGAGTTTGCTCTAGGGTCAACGTGGCGTCGCTGCATGACTGGGGCTCGGAGCGTACTTGGTATAGTCGATGACAAATTTGGCAAGGACTGGAAGAGGGCACGATGCGCCATGGCTGAGATGGTCCACTTTGTGAACCAGTTACAACATTACATCCTCTTTGAGGTCATTGAATCGTCCTGGATCGACCTCCAAAAGGCCTTGATCAAGCCGGAGAGCACCCTAGACGATATGATTGATGCACATGCCAGATATCTGAACAACATCACCAGGAAGGGACTGCTGGGCAGTCAGAGCATTGATTTCACAGGACAGTTGCACGAGCTCCTCAAGACCATGCTTGCATACAAGGAGGTCGTTGACAGTCTGTACTCCTTCTCTGTGGCGGAATTCACACGTCGCCAAGAAGCTGCTGCAAAGATTGAAACGCGTACAGCAGCAGGGCGATGGGGCCTCTCTGACAGAGAGAGCTCACGCACATCTACGCCGGATCCGTTCGCAGCATCGCGTGCTGCCTCGCGTCAAGACCCAGACTCTCCTTTCCCACCGTCTCTACTTAGGACTGCAAACGCCGGATCTGGTGAAGATGATGTGCTACCGGCACTGCGGCAGCGTCTAGCGTATCTGGCTGCAGACTTCCAAGCGAGGATCTGTCTGCTGTTGGGCGATCTTGTGCATTCACCAGATGGTGAGCTTAAGATGCTTGCTGTTAACATCAATTTCAACGACGTATACAAGCCAGAGCGAAGACGAAGGAAGAGCGAGAAGAAGCGGGAGAAAGAGAAGGATACACTTGTCCCCTCCAAGACTACTGTTGCGACTTAGAGACTCCGACGGGCTCTGCGATTGAGCGGACACGTACAAGGACCCGCAATGGGGCGGTATGGGATAGAGTCAGCGGAAGCAAACACTGGAAATCAGGTGCTTTGGCAGCTTGAGGCTGCAGGCCCACAAAAGTCAGGCTCACAAAAACAATATTGATACCCCAGTCACAGAAGGATATTCCGAATATGGAGATGAATGAAGGACAAGCACGTGTCGGGATCACGCAAGTCAGATCCAGGAGGCAATACATTTGTGTCAAAGCCTGGCATTGGGTTGAAGGAAGTCAAATATCTGTTTGCACTAGGACAGCATTGATGATATTGAATGTGTTGCAATTCCAGATCCTACTTGTAATCCTGCAAAGATGTCAGTGTAGCTCCACTTCTAAACCAAGCAGGGCAAGCTTCGACGATCATACTTGCCGATCCGGCCAAAGAGCCCGAGCGCTTGATCCGTATGCGCTGGATGCATGTAATGTCTTGCTGCACAATTGTCCTGCATCAAATCGACACTTAGTAAGGCGATGACTGCATCCTAAATTCTCAGCCAATCATCGCAGACAGGAGTGTTGCGGAAGCTAAGAATGGGCCTGACGCAAACATCGATCCCCAGACTCAAGCTAACAGTGCTCGATTATCGGCCATGGCGGAGATAGCGTGTCGAGCAACCGCGTCCTTCCTGCAATTGTTCGCGACGTTACGCTGCACAGACGCGCGAAAGACTATGCACTGCTCTTTCTCAAGTCCCTCTTCAGTGTCTCCCGGATGAGGCAATGGCTCAGGACGGCTCGACGGATACCTCGCCGAATGGTGAGCAGCACTACCATGATTCCATCACCAGGGAGCAGGAGCTGCAGATGTGCGCTGTCTGCACGCTCTCTGGCTTCCAACGCGAAACCCTCCACACCGAACTCATCCACTCGAAGCTATTGAGCTACCTCGACCTCGACGAGCGCCCCTCTTTCGCCATACATGCTGGCTCGACACCAAACCCGGATGGTCCCCTCAGCCTAGTTTACAGCAACGCAGCACTGAAGAATGGCGAAGGCTTGCTAGCTAGAGTCACTGGTCAGCAAAATGAGGGTGGCTTGTTTGTTGAAAGCGCCGCACTGCATAGTGCCTTCCGAAGTTGGCTGCTGGGTGTCCTGGATGAGTGCGACCTGGCACGACGCGACAATGCATACATGTTTGAGGGGTATTTGTGGACAGCAGTCAACATGGGACACTACAAGGTCGTTAGCGGCTTAGCGATGCGCATGCTATGGTCTGATCCAGGTAGCACGAAGATGTGTCCTGCTCGGGACTCGAAGGAGATTGGACAGCCGAAGCATCTACCACTCCGAGCATACTTACGCACAGAGCGCTCGTCTGTCAAGAATACCGATGTAAACGCAGAACGAAGGAGAGACCCAAAGGACAGTTTGGGTCCGAAGCGCAATGAACACGGGGCACATGAAAACACTTTTTTGCCACCGCCACTGCCCACAATGTCTGAGCACATGAACTACTTCCGCAATACTGATTGGGCCCAAACATCTCTTGGAAATCTGCCATCATGGTCGTCTGAGCTGCGTTGTGTTGTGAACATGATGCTCAATGACAGCTACCCGGCTATACTTTTCTGGGGCGAAGAGGCCATCATGATCTACAATGAAGCCTACATCCAGCTTCTCGGTGTTCTCCACCCATGTATGGGGGAAAGTGCTCGCACATATGCGAGCCACTACTGGCTTACGTTTACCCCACTCATCGAACACATCAGAACGACGGGTACTTCACTACTGGAGCACGATGTGCCACTGTTCATTGATAGGTATGGGTTCCTCGAGGAGACATACTGGTCTTTCCAATTCACACCTGTTCTCGACAAAGATGGCAACATTACTAGCTACTACCATCACCTCTTTGAGACCACCAAGCACCATCTGCTCCAACGTCGTGTATCTACTCTCGTGGAGATGGGCAGTGTTACTGCAAATGCTCGATCGTTCCAATGTTTCTGGGACCGGACCTTACAGTCATTATCTATCAACAGCAAAGACATACCCTTTGCTGTTTTATACTCGGCAGAGCACAAATTCGGCTCTGAGATGAGCACTATTTCTTCGCACGATACAAGTGCAAGTAAAAGTCTAGGGATCTGTGAACTCAAAGGGTGTATCGGTGTACAGAGCGGCCACCCGCTAGCACCACCTTCAATCGATACCCATGACAGTTCTTACGTCTTCCACTCGTATCTACTAGAGGCTGCCAGGCTCGGGAAACCGACTATCATTCATTTGGAGGATCTGAAATTACCCGATCCTGTACTTGCCAATGTGGACTGGCAAGGCTACGGTGACCCGAGCCGCATCGTAGTCATTTGTCCTATCACGCCTACTACTGGGGACAACGCACAAGTGGAAGGCTTCATCATTCTCGGTGTCAACCCTAGGCGGCCTTTCGACGCCAACTACCAGAAGTTCGTACATGTGATGCTACGCTTGCTAGCTACGAGTTTGGCAAGCGTGGCGCTCTTCGAATCTGAAGTGAAGCAGAAGGAGAGAGCTATCGAAAACGCAGCCAACCTGCAACAGCAGTTACTCAATGAGCTTGACGCGAAAGAGAAGAAGTTTCAAAATTTTGCGGAGAGGAGCGATGTCGCTATCTTCATCATGGACGCGGTGGGAAATTACACATACAGGAACAGACGATGGTGAGTCAGTCTTCTCAGAGTTACGATTAGGTCCATGCTAAACTCATCGCAGGTACGATTTATTTGAAGTAGCCTCCAATGTCGAAGATGCCACGGAGGCCTGGCTCTCTATCGTATTTCCTGAAGATATCAAAAAATGTGAGGGCGTCTTTGGCAAACTGGTCGTGGAGAAAGTGCCCGTCATTTTTGAACTTCGAACAAAGATGCTGTGGTCACCACCACCCGAGCTTGATCGAACTGATTGTGAAGGCTCGCAGCACCACAAGTGGATCCTTTGTTCTGCTTACCCCGAATTAGGGTCGGACGATGAGTTACTCCAGATTGTGGGAAGTGTCACAGATATCTCAAAGCAGAAATGGGCCGAGGGGATCCAGAAGATGCGCACCGATAGTGCCCTGGAGAGCAAGAAGCATCTGGAACACTTCATCGACACAACTTCGCACGAGATGCGCAACCCGCTTTCTGCGATCATGCAGTGTGCTGACGGTATTCTGTCGTCCTACTCTTTCGGCGATGGCAACCCACCAAGCCCAAGAACGTATTTCGATCTTCTTGATCAGACACTTGACTCTGCACGGACGATTGCGCAATGCGCACAACATATGCGTCATATTGTTGACGACATTCTGACTATCTCCAAACTCGACTCCGGCTTGCTTGTTATCACTCCGGTAGATGTTCAACCCGAGAGCGTCGTCAAACACGCTGTTAGGATGTTTGATTCGGAAGCCAAGGCTGCTGGTGTTGATCTCTCTTTTGTAGTGGACCAATCTTATAGAGATCTAGAGGTGGACTGGGTGTCATTGGATCCGACCCGAGTCCTGCAGATTCTCATCAACCTAATCACGAACGCGATCAAATTTACGCGCTTGGAGACGGACACGCGCAAAATCATGATTACCCTAGCCGCTAGTGCGATAGAGCCAATGTCAGCTCCTGATGGCGTACAGTTTATCGAAACCAGACTTGTGTCGGATAACCATCACTTGGAGAACGACTGGAAGCAGGGTCAGACTCATTACGTTCAGTTCTCCGTCAGTGACACAGGACGCGGCCTTACACAAGAGCAAACAGCTTCCCTCTTCAAGCGCTTTTCGCAAGCATCTCCTCGGACGCATGTGCACTACGGAGGGTCTGGCCTGGGTTTGTTCATCTCACGAAGACTGACCGAGCTTCAAGGCGGCTCTATCGGGCTGAAAAGCAAGTACAAGAAAGGAAGCACCTTTTCGTTCTATATTAGAGCTCGCCGCGTTAAGCCAGCCACGCTTAGAAAAGGTAGTATGCCTGACGTGTTTCCAGAAGAGATGAAGCATCGCAACCAGAGGTCGACTCTAGACCCACCGCGGGATCCGCCGCACATTGTCCATGAAGCCATGCAAGAGAATAGTCAGTCCTGGCGTCATGAGCACACCGGTACAGTACCCTCTACACCGCCAATTTCAGTCTCATCGCCACCAGAGCTGCACCCTGCGAAGCCTCCTGCCACCGCATCTACCACCGATAGTCTTGGTCTGCCACCGCCCCTTGATTTCGCAGAACTGAAGCGCACGAAAAGCATTCCCGAGACACTTCATGTCCTCGTTGTTGAAGACAATCTAGTCAACCAGAAGGTACTTGCCAAGCAACTGCGGAATCTAGGATGCATTGTCTCTGTAGCGAACCACGGACGAGAGTCTCTTGACTTTCTACCTAGGACCACCCGCTGGAACCACGATGTCTACAACGCACGTTCCGAGTCACGCCGCCCTTCGATCCAAGTGCCTTCCTCCGGCGACGCCGCAGCTCTGCGTAGTCTTGCTGACACCGACCATACGCCTATCGAGCTATCTTTGATCCTCATGGATTGGGAGATGCCTATCATGAATGGCCTGACTGCTGTCGCTAAGATCAGGGAACTGGAGCAGGACGGTTTGCTGAATGGCCGAGTACCAATCATTGGAGTCACGGCGAACGTAAGACAGCAGCAAATCGAAACCGCAATGCAAGCGGGTATGGACGACGTTGTAGGAAAGCCCTTCAGGGTTGCAGAGTTGTTGGCGCGAATGAGAGGGATCGTCAAGGGAGTTGGGGGAACGGAATGAGGTGTCGAACTTTGTATCGGCTTTCAACTATTACCGCGCGGCCATTTTATGACCATCGAGATCTTTGGTCACCATGGCTCGATTTCCACCATCGATCGCGGTCTTGTTGACGGTGTTCATTGCGGCCAGCGTACATACGCAAGAGCCTCCCACTCTCCCCCGTCACGGTCCTCATCTGCGGTCAACGGTAAACGCCAGAACACCACAAAACCGAGAGTCTGGGCCTCTAATAGCTTTGATGGTAACTCGTCTGGTTTGACGCATCAGTGCGATAACCACGGCATGAATCTTCTGCCCTGGGGACAAGGAGTTTTGCCATACACTCGCAACTGTCATGTGCCTGCCTGTTATCCGATGTCAGTCCTTCGTGCAGAACGTTGGTGGCCTTTTCAGTGCTCGACGTTGTATAGCGGCTGCATATTGGGACTTCGCAATGTCTCGGCGGGTAATAGATAAGTGACACGGGGTCTTTGCAAGCCATTCGTTCAATGATATCCATACACCTCATATACATGAAGTGGGCCCAGGAGTCGGGGTATGAACCGCCAAGAGAACCAAATGCCTCACAGATGCACCAATGAGAGACGCTTTCGCAAATTAGTCAATCCTGTTTTGGTAGGTTGTATGTGAAGTCGCCAAGAGTCCGACTTGGCTCTCCGCATTCATCCTACCGTCAAGCACCTGTAGAGCTATGATTCTCGGGCCGTTCCTTTGCTGGGTTCATTTCGGTTGCTGCGGTCGAATTTTTCCGCTTCGGACATTTCATGAATCCGAAGGGCTGCAGATCGTTCTTACAGCGGCGTGTTGGGGCTTGAAGCTTTGATGAAGGCGCAATATGCCGTTGAGGCAATTGTTCTGTATTTATAAAGTTCTTTCCGCATGCAAATAAGCTGTTTAACTGGATTCTGTCTTGCAGACTTTAGTCCTCCACAATGAAGTACACCGTCTTCTTGGCTACCGGCGCAACAGCAGCCGCTGTAGCTAGTCCTTCGTATCTGACTTGGACCGCGGACTCCCAGATTCGTCATGGAGTGAAAAAGACATTCGGCTACACGCAGGCTACCCTGTACGAGGGTTACGAAGCAGCCATTGCCCTGACCAAGAACCAAACGCTCGTTGATTGGTACAGAGGACAAATCGACGATGTGATCGTCAAAGCCGACGGAACAATCGCAAACTGGAACTACACCCGCTATTCTCTTGATGACTACCGCATCGGCAATAACCTCCTCTGGTGGTACGATCGCACGGGCGAGGCAAAGTACAAGAACGCCGCGAAGATTATCCGTGAGCAGATTGACCGTCACCCTAAGAACAAGGAAGGCGGGTACTGGCACCGCAGCCCAATATACGAGGACCAGATGTGGCTGGATGGCATCTTCATGGCTGATACATTCTACGGCACATGGACCAAGAAATTTGACAATGGCAATACGACGGCCTGGAACCAGCTGGTCAAACAATACGATCTGGTAAGTCTTTTCGCCTGTGAAACACTCTTACAGGGTTAACATTGTTACAGATCGAGAAATACACGCGCAACAAGACTACTGGCCTCCTCGTCCACGGCTACGACGAAAGCAAGAGCAAAGTCTGGGCTGATCCCGTCACAGGCGCAGCACCCAACGTGTGGAGCAGAGCGGTAGGCTGGTACTTCATGAGCTTGCTCGAAGTCATCCCCCTGCTGCCTGCTTCTCACCCGGGAAAAGCGAAACTGACAACGTACTTCACCACGCTTGCTGCCGCGCTCAAAAAGACGCAGGACAAGGACGGTGGATGGTGGTTGATCATGAACGAGCCTTACCCGGGCAAGAAGGGGAACTACATCGAGAGCAGTGCTAGTGCCATGTTTACCTATGGGTTCCTGAAAGGCATTAAAGATGGGTATCTGAAGGAAAAAGACTACTTTGCGAATGCGAAGAAGGGTTATGAGCTTCTCACTAAAAAGTTCAATACCCAAAATGCGGACGGAACGCTCGACTGGCAAGGCACCGTTGAGGTAGGAAGTCTTAACAGCAACGGTACATACGAGGTAAGTGTGACTTGAGTAATTGAAGAGGGTATTGCTAATCATGTGGTCAGTACTACATCGGAGTTCCGTTGGCGGTCAACGATTACAAGGGTGTTGGGCCCTTCATGCTGGCAAGCTATGAGATTGAGACGTGGAAATAGAGTCGCGGGACCTACTTGTGCATGCAGGTCTGACAATGAATATGGTTGTATGTTTTCGACGTCCTAGATACCTGGAGGGAAATCAATTGGGTCTACTTGCATGTTACAACAATGACCTCACGAAATGCCTGTAAGCTCAAGATCCGTTCGTTACTTCTGGTGATAGCAACGAGCGAAAGCGGAAAGCATACGATGAGAGCAATGGATATTGAGGGCGCCCAAGAGACGACCCATAGGCTCATTCGTCTGCTTATTAGATACGTATTCGTTGTCACCAAGCTTTGACAACCTCTGATCCTTTCCCTTTCAACAACCCCCTAGATTGTGTATCTGAACCCGACCTGTCCCTCAATAGGATCAACAGGCTCTCCATTCGCAAGCTGACGGTCTGCCTTCTTGTTTGCGCGCCAGAAATACCAGCTCGTCACACACAGGACTATCAATGTGTAGAATTGAAGACCCGCGCTGACCCAAAGGCCCACAACATAGCGTGGCGCATCTCTCTGTCTGAACACAGTGCTGGCAAGGATTCCACCAATACCACCGAAACCGATCTGTAGGGCTGACGCGACACTACGTTTCGACTGCATGCGGATGTTATTCGCCTGGTAGGTGAGGATGGCGGGGACGTTGCCTTGAGCACCCATGGTCCCGAGGAAGACACCAAAGTAGCGAACGGGGTTGCTTCTGACATACGCGACAAGCATGAGACCAATCAGACAGATAAGCGATTGAATGGCGATGATGGGAGCGCGGCGTTGGTACTTGTCACCGATGTAAGCGAAGCCGAAGGCGGTTATCATGGCAGCAATTGCGGGAGGAGCGGAAAGAGCGTTTGCAAGGCCAGCGCTGTAGCCTGTAAGTTCGGATTAGTAAGGTTCTCAAGACAAGTCCGAAGCTAGCAACCTGTTCTAGGTTTCGCGTGGCGATTCGTAAAGAGAAGGACTCAAATTAGGAGTAGGGTAAGGGTAAGGATTAGGGTACTTACCCATGCCAACAAGGATGATCGGGGTGAAATAACTGAAGGCGTAGACTGGCAAAGTTGTTGACATAAAAAGGGTGCAAAAAGCCCATAGTTTGGGGTCACTGAGGTGTTTTAGACCTTTGGCCAAGGTCAAAGGGTCTGCTTCAGAGTCGCCACGATCCTCTTCGATTCGACGGAGAACGTGGTTGGCCTCTGCCTCACTGAGAAACCCCTGTTTGGCGGCCTTGTCGGGGAAGTCGAGGATAATGAACCAGGCGCCGATGGCAACCACGCAAGTGAGAATGCCTTCGAGAACAAAGATCCATTGCCAGCCTCGGAGGCCACCAACACCTTCCATCTGCATGATGCCGTAGGCAAGGATATTGGCGAGGCCACCAATACCGACAGCAACTAGGTAGAATCCACCAAGACTGTATCCGTCAGCAATGGTACATGCAGTTGAAACAGGGCCACTCACCGCTTCTGCATCTCCCTTCTCTTGTACCAACAGGTAATGAGGTACACACATCCTGGAAAGAATCCCGCCTCGAAGAAACCGAGCAAGGCTCGACACACGGTGAGAGTCTTCCAGCTGGTGACGAAGCCCTGCCCGATCATGACAGCACCCCACGAGAGGGCAATGAAGGCAAGCCAATTAGCACTTCCGACCTTGCGAAGTACTATGTTGGAAGGAAGTTCGAATATGACATAAGTAGGGAAGAACATGACGAGAGCGATGGTGTATCTGTCGCCGATATTGAGGCCGAGGTCGGCACCCATGCCAGCAACTCGAGCATTGGCGATGTTGGTGCGGTCGATCTGGTTGTGCGTGTCAGGTGGAAAACATAGAGAAAGCATGAGGCGACTTACGAGTGAAATTGAGTAGAGCGCGCCAAGAATGGGCAATAACCTCCTGTCGATTTTGCGGACGATACGCTTATCCTCGATATTATCGACATCGCTGTCCGAATAATTTGCCGGTGTGGAATCGTACTTCTCCTGGCGAACCGTGCCGGGCTTGTATTCGTCATCACTGCTGCTGTTCGTCATGGTGCTTGATGTCGATGCTCTACAGCTGGGCGGTTCGTAAAGACAGAATGTTGCTCGACGATCCCGTGCATTGACCTGCGAGCAGACCATTATTATATCTATGATCCATCGACCCGGCCGCGGCAATTTTCGTCAAAGGTCACTTGGCTCCAAGCACCCCGGAAGCTACAGGTGTCAATAGCAAAACAGAGACAACATTGAATGAAGAGTAGCGGGCTCAGCATTTCTTGGGCCTGTATCGAAGTGGAGATGAGACTGGGTTGAGACCGTGGGGATCGTGGGGTACCAAGCGACACGATTGCGTATGGCTCGTACAATTCAAGCACCGGATTCTTGGAACTCCAAGACATTATTGCTGCGCCCAGCTTCGCTGGAATCGCCGAATGCCAGAGGACCGACTTCAAAGGAATCCAGAACGGCAGGTTCAGATGCATTTCCTCCTCTTTGACATCAATCAGAAAAACCCTCTGCTCCTTTTCTCATCTTCCTCGTATTTACTTGGTGCGCAACAATGATGCAGTGTTGCAACTTCTGCTGCTGCGGAAAACGCACTCAGGTCTTGGTCGACAGGAGGAGTTGCCTAATCGGGGTACGACTATTCTAGACCACGAGGCGCGAACCACGCGGACGCTCGAGGCCAAGTACGTCAGAAGCGTCGGCAGATGGCCAGGCCTTCACAGCCGCCTCTCAGTTGCTGGCGCAGCCCTTACCACATGCGAACTTGAGGCTCTTGGAAGATCGTCTCTAGTGGATCGGAGAGTGATCCGCATGCCGTGGCGCCCAGTAACCACATTGCGGGGTCGTCTTGGTCCATCATCCTTCACGGATGTGGAGTGATAGCTACGCACGTTTGGGGTGCCGTTCGGCTACGGGCACCGAATAGAGCATGGCCACATGCCTTGTTGTGACCATGGATGAGATGAGTGCTGAGATCTGTGTGTTGGCGGTGGCCACAATCTCTTGAGCATGGCGAAGGTGCCTCGGTCCCGAGCAGTGTGGCTTTTCAGTAATTTTTGGCACGCTTGTTACTACGCCATCAGATTTCCTGCATCTGAGGTGTGTTGTTGTATTAAGTTGAAGACGGAACGTGCGTAACTGGTCCTCATTCTTTCGGTACAGGATCGCCGATGCCTCCCGAAGGTGGAATGCACATAGCGACTTCAGTAATGCGCACAGATCGATGCATATTGCAAAGCAAACTTCCAAAAGCAAAGCATTGTGTTTGAATTGGAAACTTTTTGCTTCGTATAGTGAGCATCAGATAACCAGCGTTTCTTAACCAATCTACACTTGAGGCTGGAGATTCACGAAGATGTCGGAACTATCTTCAACTCCTCGTCGTTATAGGACTTTGGTCGATGGTCGTCATTGACGTAGAACAGTCTTACTGAACGACGGCATGTAGTAGGTCACACTGGTTTACTACCAGCCACCGCCGCCACCACCGCCACTGTCCCACGAAGCCTCACCTCCACCAGCGGCAGCGGTGTTGTCACCTCCCCAGTCACCGGTAGCTTCAACTGGACCACCTCCACCCATGTTATCTCCTTCCGCAGGGGCAGCCTTGCAGCGCTGTTTCGAATCAGCATGGTGGATCATGATGTCGAGATAGCTCACTCACCTTGATGGTATGACCAAACTCCTGGCAGTTCTGGCACTGAACCTTGGACCAGTCCTTTGGCCCTGGGCAGTCACGCGAGAAGTGACCCTGCTTATCGCAGTTACGGCACGTAACATTATCTGGGTTGCGAGGCTGGTCGCACTCCTTCGCAATGTGGTCCTCGGAGCCACAGTTGCGGCAAGTCCTAGGGGGCCGGGCCTCGACGTTGGGGCACTGTCTGTGTTAGCGAAATATAGAGTATTGACAGCATGTAGACACCTACATCCTTGGAGAAATGGCCGGTCTCGTTGCACTTCCTGCACTCGACACCCTCGGCTGAACGGGGCTCCGGGCACTCCTTCGCGTTGTGACCTTCCTGCTTACAGTTCTTGCAAGCGTGGGGGTTGAAGCGCTCCTTTTGACAGTCACGAGCACGATGGCCTTCATCGCCGCAGTTGACACACTGCACAGTGGGGGTCATAGACACAATCTCGGGTTGCTCCTGCTTGCAGTGCTAGATCTGGTCAGTAAAATCTTCGTGCATAAAGGACTGGGTCACTTGCCTTCCTGATGTGGCCGAGTTCACCACAGTTGCTGCAGAGAGGCACGCCACGATCTTGAACAAATCCGGCAGAAGCAAGACGCTCCAGATTCTGCGCGGCGTTCTCGGGCCAGCCCTCAGCCATCTTCGCGCGACGAGGCTTATCGGACAGCTGAACAGTGAGGACGTACTCGCGCTCTGGGTTACCAATCAAGTCGACCACGGTCATGTTGACAGCTAGCTCCTGTTGCTTCGCGATCAAATAGACAGGTAGCCCATCCGTGCGGAGAGCGGATTCAACGTCAGGCAGGCTGAAGTCGTCCACAATGGAGCGTGCATATGCCTTGAGGCAGGTGCGAAATGAGTCAAGATCTTTCTCGGTAGCAGCCTTGATGAGCTGAATCCATGCCTCCCCAGCCTCGAGCTCAGGGACGCCCGTCCAGTCGACGATGCGGCGCTCCTTGCATTCAAGCGCCCTATGGCCTTCCTTGTCACATAGCTTGCACTTCTCCGGGTTTGTTGGACAGTTGCGCGCCGAGTGGCCTTCGACGTTGCATGCCCGGCAGGTGCCTGTGAACTCGCGCTCGACGCGGGGGTTGGTACAGTCAGCCTTGTTGTGACCGACCTGTCCACAGTTGAAGCACTCTCCTGTGAGGCCGCCTCCCGGGGGCTTGTCGGAGCAGTCGCGAGCATAGTGACCAGTCTGGCCGCAGCTGCAAAGATGATCAGCATGATACAACAGGGCTATTGTTTTTGCGGCGAAGCCTCGCTGATCTGGGGTGACAGGACAAAGAAGACTTACATGCGACAGGTGTCGTCACCTCCACCGCCAGCACCGCCAGCATCATCACCGCCACCCCAAGAGTCTGCAGCACCATCGCCAGAGGTAGCTGCACCGCCCCAGGTCTCTCCGTCGGTGGCATCACCTCCCCATGTGTCGCCGCCTGGCAAAATTAGCAACATGTCTGCACTGTAAGCGCGAGAGACTCACCGCCAGTTCCGGTGTCCCAGCTCATAGCTGCGTGTTGAAAGCGAGCTGGAGAAAGAAAGGAGGCTATTCTATGCGTTTCATCAGTCTTTGCGAGCGCAGGGTGTTAGCTATTGTCTAAAGCCAAGCTCGTTGTGGCAAGCTGTTGAAAGGAAGCGCAGGCGAGGAAAACTCACAGGCTCGAGTGAAGCTCAGCGTTGTGAAGCAGCGCAAGACTTGCTCAGGCTGCTATTGATATGTGGAATAGAGGAGTCGCGTTCAGCTGGGAGAGTGGTTGTGTCTGTAGGTAACCGCGTTTTTGGGGCGTGGCGTTTGACTGTTGTTGTTTATATGGGCAGGCGCAACGCACTAACGCGTGGGCGGGGCGAGAGCGACAACGACGTCACCACGGTGATGGTGAATAAAGTGTTACCAATTCATAAGCGCTACAGGGCGTGGATGCAGTGCAGTGTTGGATGATAAGCCTGCTGATGGTTTGGCGAGTACAAGGGCGAAGTGCAAGGCAGTGCGCAGATGCACGAGAACGGTGAAGGTGGGAGTGATAGAACAAGGAGATTGTGTACATAAGAAGAGGAAGCTGGAAGGGACCAGACGTCTGATGCCTTTGGGAACGACCGAAGGCGTTGAGGCGGGCTGAGGATGAAGTGTAAGCCGTCAGGGCAATGCGCAAGTGCGCTACAAGAGCGGAGGGAGATGCCCCATGGGAGGCTTGGTGTAGTCAGAAGCTTGCTATGTGACGTTAGTTGTCATCCAACCCAACTCAATCTGACAAGGGCGGAGGTGAGATAGCGGAGATGAGGATGCTACCAGAAGGAGATCACGAACAGAAGAAGAGGAATTCAAGCGGAACCAGACAAATGTGCCATTAAACAAAGGCAGTGTACTATCAAGGTATAATACTGTTAGCACGTCGTGAAGCTCGTATGCAGCAAACAAAAACGCCCTAATCGCCTGAGATCGTACCGCCACGCGGTACATGCGCGAGGCTGCAAGCCGTCGTACTGTACATACCCGGAACTGCGCCGAACACCGGAAGAACTGTTGCACGACCGGGAAGCTATACACCTCGGAACTGTTGACCACGTTAGTTATATCCACTGCATCGCTGAGAGTGTTGACTTACCATGCGCACGATCAGGAACCACACAGCTCCAATAAATCGGAATGCTGCGAGACCAGCAACACTCCACAGCACAACTCCCAGGTAGATGTTTGCAACACGGGTTTGGTGGGCGTCTTGCTGATCGTCTGCGACTGTAACCTCCAGACCGCCAGTCTGCAATACAACAGCAGTGAGGCCCAAATTACAGAACATCCAGAACAGGACGACGCCGGATCGGAAACCCTTGTAGTAGTCCTCCTGCTTGTCCGAGGCCGATGGGATCTTCTTCTCTTCCTTCCATTTTGTGTTGAAAGTCTGTAGCTCATTTTCGTACATGGTGTTCAAATCAGCATCGTCGGTCGGGGCTTGAATATCAGCCTTTCCGTCAGCCTTGGTGGTAACAGAGGGAAGCTTCTCAGGCTTGTCGTCGCCCTTTGTTCCCCAAGTGATGTCGTGGGTGTTACAGAAAGCGTACACGTTGAGAATGTTGATGTATGTCGGCGTCATCAGTAGATACTGAATGAAACAAGTGAACATGTGCCACGGATCCAGGAACAAGAACGAAACGATGAACCACATGACGTATGTCGAAGCCAGAGAAACAATCAGGTTGAAGAAGATCGTGTTCTGGAAAACTTCTGCAAAGCTGAAGCCATCCTTGACCGTATCCTGTATCGACCTGACCGTGATGTAGATGGACGCAAACATGAGGTATGTCATGATGATGCACCAGAAGTAGACCATAGACATATACCACTTGTTTGAACCCTGCGGTCGATTGCCAAAGGAGAGAATGAAACAAGTGATCAGCACAGCGATGTACAACCACTCGAACAGTATGAAGAGGACTTTACCAGCGGTACCGATGTACGTGGCTACAGAGGCAGTGAGAATGTGGAAGACCAGGAAGAAGTTACCGAGGGCGAACCAGGCAAAGAGCATGCTGATTGTCTGATAAAAAAACTCAACGAGGAACATCGTCTTACGTATAGCAGAATGATCACTGCGGAAGATGTCGAAGGAGTGGGCCAGAGCGTAGACAGCAGCGAAGAAGGAACCATTCAGCCAGCGACGGCGCTGGCCGATGAACTCTGCCATGGTCGTGGGCACATCTGTCTCACCGTTGGCAGACTTGACGTATTGTAGGATCCAATGGCAATTCCTTTTGGAGACAAGTTCGAAACAAAGGATGCGATCCTCGGCAAGATACATGTTAGCTGTAAAGATACCGGCGTTAGCGCCATGCATCTTCTCGCCAGCAAAGTACTTTTCAAGTGGCCCCTGTCCAGTCTTGTCATTCTGAAGCGCGACATAGCGATACGCAGAGAAAGCGCCGGGAAGCACGGTTATGAAACCGAACGCTGACTCCAAGGGCTTATCCAAAATGTTGCTCATCTTGTACTCAAAGTTCTGGGTGGCAACGAGCGGATTTAGAAGCTTCTTTCCATGAACAAGCATTGCCTTGATTTCACCGCAAGCGCCTGCGCACATTGGCTCAAGGTCGAAGGCTTTCCAGAGTTGGTAGATGGAGTCCTTTCCAGGCTTTGTTCCGGCATCGATCAGAACACAGATGTTAGGGTCGAGCACAGTACCAAAAGCTTGGAAGAACCATCGATGCGAGTTGATCTTCTTCTGGTTCTTCTCCTTGAGACAGAAAAGCATCTGCACGGGCGTGTTGCCCTTCTTGACGCCGACGACACCTTTCTTGATGTCGAGCGTCATTTGGGTTGTGTACTAGTGGGTCCGTCAGTCCGTGTTCCGAGCACAGCCACTCCGCCTCACGTACCTCGTAGATATGCGCAGTCACATCCTTGCCGTTGACTTGCTGCTTGGCAATGCCGTCTTGGTACACACCAAGACCTGCGAGGACAGCTCTCGTTCGTGGGTTGATCTTCGCACGTCCATCGCTGACGACGCACACCACGATCTTCTTCCACGCGTCCTTGCCCCACGTCTTGCTGTTAGTTCGCGAGTTCATGTACTCGATGTTCTTAATGACGCCCATCATAGTGCGTGCGAACAGCTCGTCTTCCTCATTGTACATGGTCACCACAATGAACAGCTCCGTGTGCCTCGGCTTTGCGAACAGTTTCTGACGCAATGTAAAGCGCTCTGCGTCGAAGTCGCCAGGGTCGCATGTGGCGGCTGAGTAGCGCATATGCGTGAACTCGTCACGCTCAGGAGGCTGTGCATGTGGAACCTGATTGAGCAGTCGCGGAGGAATTGGACAATCAAGCACCAGGTTACCCTTGAACAGCTGGACTTCTTTGACTGTCTTCCATCGCTTTATTGGCGCCGGACTAGGTGTGTGGTGCATTTCGTCTTCGAAGGGGTTTTCAGGGTCCATCTGATCATCCAAACCGTGAGGATCTGGACCATACGAGCCGGCGCCTCCCAGCATCGGCCTGCCGTCCTGCTCGTCTTGCCAGTAGTGGTCTGGCTGGGTGCCGTAACCCGGATGCGGGCTCTCATCGTGCGGTGTGGGATCGTAGGGCTGGTTATAGTATGCATCGTGATGCGCTTGCGGATCGAGAGAATAGTCGCTGTCGTGTCGTTGCGGTCGTGGGTCGTAATCGTCTTGGTAGTTTCCGCCAGCGTACGGCATGTTTTCCACCGAGTACTGCATTCGTCAGATCACAGACCTCCTTGATCGATTGCTCGAAGCACATACACTTGGCTGAAGAGGGAGTCTGTCTCCGGAAGCCGCTGGATGGGTCATGCTGGGTCCCATAGGGATTTCGAGCGGTCCAGCTTGCGAGCCATAGTTGTCATCGAGCTGGTAGCCAGCGAGTGGGTGTCCTGGAGAAGGCGTTCTGCCAGGACCTGGACGGCGGGGGTCCATCTCGTAGTGGTCCTCGTCTGCGAAGCTCCTCGATTAGTGTACTGCCTCGGGCGCAATGCTGTGTGAGCGATAGTGGTAGTGATAGGCAACGAATGGATGCGCAGGCGACGAGGAATGCGAAAGGATGAAGGTCCGAGACGCAGAGCCGCGATATGTAAGACTCGGGTGTGTAGAGGGAACGACAGAGAATTTGGGAAAGTGTTCCTGGGCGCTGAATCCGGCTATGCGTACGACGTAGTCGTAATGCGCACAGGCTTAGATGCTTGAGAACTCACCTAGTCGATTGTAGCCAGACATATCGCTGGATTCTGAGCTGCTGCGCCTCCAATCAATTCGCGGATGCTGCGAACACAGTCTCCACTACCCAAACACACGTCAAGAGGGATGAGCCAGCAAGTCAAACGTGATTTTGTTGATTGCTCGAATGCGGATGTCGTATTGCGGCAACGTGAAACCCGATGCGTTTGGCGGGGGTGTAGGGTGCACGGCAGCTTGTTTACCTAGCAACAAGCGTTGCGAGGACGATACCGTATGACGACGGTGCTGCGGGTCCTGAACAAGAGTACAAGGTACGCGAGAAACAAATTCGGCCTTGCAGCTGGGAAATCCTCGCTCTTCAACAAACACACGGAGCGGTCAAAGCAGCGCGCAGCCTGGCATACAGCTGGCCCAGCGTCCTTTCTTGTGCAGCCTGGCCAAACACAGCGGTGCATCCCTGAAACTGTGCATGTGGCGCTGCGCATAGCCGCGTCTGCTGACAATCTAATTCAAGCACTGCATGAGATCGTCCACGACGGCTTTCTCATGGCCGAATCCTCCGTGTTTGCTGTTAGCCACTGTGGCGGCGAGCCTCTTCTGGCCTTCCTAAATCCCTTTCTGTATGCTGTTCACTGTTGTGGACATGCTCTCGAGTTGTGCGTCTTTCTGCTGTCTGCACGTGTGGGACTGGCTGCGGCTGAGCAAGCTGACAGACTGCGGGGCTTGTTCTGACTGCGTCGAGGCCTCCCAAGCGAACAACGCATTAAAAGAGAATAGCATCGCGAATTGCGGCTCAGAGCGGCGTTGCTCCCGCCCACAGCCTTGCGGGGTTGTGAAAGGCTGATGGGAAGTTCCTGAGACCACCTGAAGATGTTCTTGTGCATGCACCTGCCGTCTGAGGCATTTGTGACCCCAGACTCGAGAGTTGGAGGTCTTGTTCTCCGTGAGCATGCGTATCTTGATCCGCTGAAGCAAAAATCTTTAATGATTGATTTAACAACAAATTGTGGTCTTGCTTCTCATACACAGTATGTGCCCTGTCGATCATCCGTCATCGCTCTTGGCGCTCCAGGAATTGAGCCCCGCTGCTCTGCCCTCAATCATGAATCTTGTGATAGTTCGCTCAGCCCTTTCCTTCACCACAGACAGTACACTGCCTTCCGATCAAAATGAGCGACTCCAGCTCTCCACAACCCGTTTCGGTCCTCTTCGTCTGCCTAGGCAACATCTGTCTGTCCACCCCTCCCTCGCAACACCTACACCTACACTTGCTCACAGCCTCCAGGCCGCTCCACTATGGCTGAGGGCGTCTTCCAGTCCCTCGTAGCTTCCTCCCCCACCAGCACGCAACAGCTGATCTCCAGTATCGACTCGTGCGGCACAGGGGCATATCACGTCGGCGACTCGCCAGACTCGCGCACCATGGCGACACTGCGAGAAAACGGCATCAAGAACTACAGACACGCTGCGCGCAAGTTCGCCCCGAAGACCGACTTCGACAACTTCGACTACATTCTTGCTATGGATGATAGTAACCTCGAAGATCTTGTAGATCTGCGTAGACGCGCTGTGAAGAGCAAGGGTGGTGAGGAAGGGTTGGGGAAGGTCATGCTGTTTGGTGAGTTTGGGGGGAAGACGAGAAGGGGTGGGAAAGGTGAAGAAGTACAGGATCCGTACTATGGGGGCAATGATGGCTTTTCAACCGCGTATGAGCAAGCTGTCAAGTTCTCAAAGGTGTTTCTTGAAAAGCTGGAGAAGGGAGAGCTGAGCTAAGTGTCTCAGTTTGAGACCAGTCGTGAGGCGAGAAAGGTTGAAGGTGGTTATGATACCCATATAGATCGATGCTAGGATTGCATAGTTTACACATACACACATATTTAATATATTTACAGCAGCTTCTGCGCTTGCAGATCGCACGAGCAAGCTCCGAAAATCCGTTTGCAAGATACACCTCACGCAGAATTCTTCTTGATCTGCGCCTCCAGCTCCTGCAACCGCACCACCACCTTCCCCCTCATATACTCCGTCAGCCCCAGTATCCCTTCTCTTGTAACAGCCCTATAACTGCCACTATCCTGCCAGCTCCCCTCAACAATTTGCCCTCTGCTATCGACCTCCAAGCTCCCAAAGATATCCTCCGGCCACGCGATGCGCCCAAAATCCGGCGGATTGCGCATATCCGACACATGAATCCAGCCTCCCACGTTGCCCCCTCCAGCACCGCCCTGATGACTTGCGCCGCCTGCGCCATCATTCGGGCGCGACAGGGTGAAGCCCCCCGGCGACGCAAAGGCAGCAGCTTGACCCTGCACCATGGGATCTGAGCTAGCGTGCTCGGCGAAGATGGAGGAGAGGAGCGGGACGAATTGCGGGTTCGAGGTGAAGCTTTGCGGGGTCACGGGGAGCGAGGTGCTGGTCCCTATTGCGAGTTGTGGCGTGGGCGGGGATGTGGGGAGAAGAGACAGGAGGGATTTTGTGGGATCGAACGGATCTTTGTGTACGAACTGAGGAGGAGTTAGCTTGTGTGGTGGAGAGGGTTGAGTTGATGTACAATTTGGGGGTTCTCTGGTAATGTCGAGATGGCTCGTGAGCCTCTGAGGTGCAATGAGGGCGTTGTGAGTGCTGGTCGCAATGACCGCGCAGATCGCGCAAAGGTACTTAATAGCATCGTGATTATGTGTATTGTATTGGATATGTTGGCTGTAGCTTTGTCAGGCGTCAATTGCTGCTCGTTACAAAATGCTTCTAACGATGACGGCACCAACGAACAATCAGGTAGCGTCCAAGCTCCCTCGACTATTGCAGATCTCCACCCCTCCAACGCAAGCTTCTCCTCACCTAGCCAGCATGCCAGGGTCTCTGCAGGCCCCTCGATCCGAGGCTGTCGGCACCGCTCACTCAAAGAAGTTTGCAGGCAGCATGACTCTAGAAATTGCTCCGTGCGGACGCCGCATCCGCGTTCATGCTTCAGGAGCTTCCCAACCACACTTAGCGCACCGCCCGAGGTAGAGAAAAAAGCTTCCCGCCTGTAGCCCGGCGAATCACACAAATGTCCAAGATCGCCGGCCGCTATCGGTTTAGTAGCTGATACAACCACTGTTGCTCACATCTCTTGGCGGTTTTTATCTGATCTTTTCTTCTGGAGCTGTCAATTCGACTTCTCAAATTCCTCCACGCGTGAGCAGCGGTTGAAGCACGGAGACATGTCATCGGCCATTGAAGATGCTGCACTTGACAAGCGGGTCGAAGAGATCAGTGCGCCGAAGCATGGCGATTTGCACCAGGATGTCGAGGTTGGCTCTGAGGCGCCTGACATCGAGAAGGTAGAGAAAGTCTATGAGTAAGTCGCAAAATCCCACCATCAGTATTAGAGGGCAGTGTTGACGCTGGATCAGTAAACTCGATCGACGCATCCTTCCCGCTTTCTGGGTCCTCTATTTCATGTGCTCCGCCATTCGGTCGAACATCGGTCTGGCGCAGACCATGAACATCCAGCAAGGCCACGACCTTGCCTCGCAGCTCAATCTAACCCCGAAACAAGTTTCTACTGGTCTGGCGCTGTTCTATGTCTGCTATGTTCTCTTTGATCTGCCCTCTAACCTCGTCATGTCGAGGGTCAGCCCGCATGCGTGGATGAGCAGAATTGTCATTTCGGTTGCGATCATTGGCATGTGCTTTACTGCAGTGAAGGCCGCGTGGAGCTTCTAGTAGGTGTTCTCGCTGTTGAATGTGGACTCGGACCTGACATCTCCGTAGCCTTCTCCGTCTCCTGCTTGGTATCGTCATTGCAGGGATGTGGCCGGGCATGTCATACTATCTGACACTATTTTACCCGCCATCACGGACAGGCAAGCGCATTGGACGCTACTTCACTGCTTCTCAGGTTTCTGCAGCGGTGGTCGGTCTGGTCTCTGCAGGTTTCCAGAAGATGGATGGCATTGGTGGGCTTGTAGGTTTCCAGTGGATGTTCCTGCTCTATGGTGTCGTTGGCTTCATAGTCGGTGTCTCACTTCTTTGGTGGCTACCCGACCGTCCACTACCTCCTGGTGAGACGCGAGTCCGAACTGGCCTGGAGCGTTTTCTTCCTGCGAGCAGGCCGGCTCTGACTGGTGAAGATGCAAGGATTCACTACGAAGATCTGACGCGAGTCTACAACCGTCGCCAGTGGAACATGAAGGATATTTGGTACATTCTCATTGACTGGAGGCTGTGGCCCTTGGTCATGATGTACTTTGGCGTGGTTGGTGTTGGCATTGGAACACAGAACTACGCATCAGTCATCATCCGCGGCATCAATCCGGGCCTTAGTGGCATCGACTTGAGTCTGCTGACTGCCCCTATCTGGATTGTAAGTCCCGAGAATTGGAGCTGGGAGAGTTCGTCAGCTAACGGTTGCAGATGGATTTGATTGCCATTTTGATTGTCACACCACTTTCAGACCGATTCCACCACCATCGCGCTCTGTTCTTCAGTGCGGCAGTTCTAATTCAGATCACTGGCTTGCTCGTCACTACGTTTGCAGGAGGGCTGAATTCATGGGCTCGCTACGGTGGGCTCTTGATGGTGGGCTTTGGCTTGGGGCCGACGGTGCCCATCTGCATGGCCATGACCAACGAGATCTTCCAGTCGCGCCACGGCGAGGTAGGCGTTGCAGCAGCCAGCGCACTCGTGTCTGGATTGGGCAACCTAGGCAGCATCCTGACCACATATGCGCTGTACACGGGTTGGCCAGCCGATTCGGTGGGTGTGAACAAGTACCGCAAGAGCAATCTGGTCATGATTGGCATTCTGTGTGTTAGCATCCTGTCAGCCGCACTCATGGTGGTCTTGTTGAGGGTGTTCGGGAATGACAAGGCCAAGCAGATCAGCAGCGCCAGCTCGACCAGCGAGGGCGAGGCTGTTTACCAGGACGGGGCTGCACGACGTGAAGTGCAGCAGCGAGGTCTGGGACGGATGTTTTGCTTCAGATGAGATAATGGATCCTTCCGCGGAGGTGGCTTCAGGGTGGTGGAGTGAGATTGAAGCCGCGATCGCAATGTCAAAATGCTGTGCAGGCATGCAGAGGAAGCCCACGGGGGTGGTCACGAGAGGGGCCATCTGGCGTCGCGTGCAGCGGTTGGAGCCGAGTCACGATCCCAGGCTGGGGCTGACGACATGCGAACTGGTCGATAGCTCTGACCAGGGTTAGCTGTCAGAAATAAGAATGTCAAGACTGCAGATCCATGTGCGATTGCTGCGCCGCGTGAAGACAAACGGGTTCCTGTAGACTTGCAGCCGAAGGTCGGCGTTGCGGCAGCTCGACGGTCGACTGCCTCCTCGCATGGTTCTCACGATGCCCCTCCTCTAGCTCGAACCCAGCCGTATGGCTCATCGTGCGTTTTGCACGTTCCCGGCCTGTACGCACCAGTCTCCTTTGCTTGGCCTCAACAGCTGCTCCTTCACAGTCGCTGCCATTCTCCGCGAGACCCGCGTCGCCCACAGCCAGTCAACGCCCGGGGCCCCACCGCAGCTGCTCGTCGCCTGTCGCCTGTCGCCTGTGCTCCACGGTGCTCCGACCCATCGCACGCGCAGTCGCCGCTCACACCGATCAGCCGTCAATCACACGCATAAAGTTGCACAAGAGCCTCTGTCCAGCGCGCCCTGCAGTTCGATGGTCTTCTCGTCGGCGCCTTGAGCGGGGCACAACAGCACGTCCGAGCGCGCACGCAGACCAACCTGAGCCTCCTCCACGAGGAGCACGCTCCGCTGTAGACGGCCTCTGACGTAAGTACTGCCCTTCCACCAGCCATGTCACTCTGCGGACACGAGCCCGCCCAACAATGCCTGCCCCTCGTCATATGCAAGGGACACAGACCGCCGTATTGTTGGGCGCAGCCTCGCGCCGCTGGACGAACATGTTTCGGCACACCTGCTAACGCCAACTAGCTGCACGTACCCCACGGTGCACGCCGGGACACTGCACTGACAGCCCACGGCAGGCAGCGCGCCCTCAGGAGATTGTAGACCCATTGCCTCCGAGCCCATTGCAACGCCCTCCATGTCGTCCGCAATCGAGAACGAGGACCTGGAGGAGCTCTCCTTGAGCATGCCTCCCCCGCGAAGGGGGGGCATGAGCACCACCAAGACCGTCGACTTCCAACATGCCGAACCCGTCATCCCCGCACCGGCCGTTGAACCAAACAAAGCACGAGACTCCAAGGCCAGCCAGCGCCTGGGGCAGTACACTATTGTCAAGACGCTGGGAGAGGGCTCCTTCGGCAAAGTCAAGCTCGCAACACACCAGGTCAGCGGGCAGAAGGTCGCTCTGAAGATCATAAACCGAAAGAGGCTGGTGACACGAGATATGGCTGGCAGGATAGAGCGTGAGATCCAGTATCTGCAGCTGCTGCGACACCCACACATCATCAAGCTGTACGTAAGGCTTTTCCTCTGGACACGGACACGACTAACACAAGCACAGGTACACAGTCATAACAACACCCACCGAGATCATCATGGTCCTCGAATACGCAGGAGGAGAACTCTTCGATTACATCGTTAACAACGGGAGATTACAAGAGGACAAGGCGCGCAAATTCTTCCAGCAGATCGTCTGCGCCGTCGAGTACTGTCACCGTCACAAGATCGTACACCGAGATCTGAAGCCCGAGAATCTACTCCTTGACGACCAATACAACGTCAAGATCGCTGATTTCGGACTCAGTAATATCATGACTGACGGCAACTTCTTGAAGACGAGCTGTGGCAGCCCCAACTACGCGGCGCCAGAAGTCATCTCTGGGAAACTGTATGCTGGACCGGAGGTAGACGTCTGGAGCTGCGGTGTCATTCTCTACGTCCTCCTTGTTGGGCGATTGCCTTTCGACGACGAGTACATTCCCACACTGTTCAAGAAGATCGCTGCAGGAAACTACAGCATACCGAACTACCTATCGCCCGGCGCTGTCTCGCTGATCAAGAAGATGCTTATGGTCAACCCCGTACATCGCATTACCATTGGCGAGATTCGCATGGACCCCTGGTTTACAAAAGATCTCCCTCCCTACCTCGAGCCCCCCATCCAGGAGTTCTTTGATACGGGCATCGATCCCAATAAGGCTATCGACCCTAAGGCTGTTGCGCCGTCACAGCCGGCCCCTGTCGTACAAAAACTGCACGAGACTGTTGTCTCGAAGCTGGGCAAGACAATGGGCTATGCTAAGCACGATGTTCAGGAGGCGCTGGCGCGTGATGAGCCCAGTGCTATCAAGGATGCGTATCTGATTGTTCGTGAAAATCAGATGATGAAGGCAAATCGTAAGTGGATCCCCCCAGTTTGAACGCTTTGTGGGGTGCATATGCACCTGTGCGTTCCCCGGCCGTGTGCCTGGCCCACAAAGTCATGGTTCATGACAAAGGTTGTCAATCTCCGCTAATTCTATCCGTAGCACTGTTGACAAACGAACAAAACCTACAACCATTTCTAGCATCATCGCCTCCAACTGGCGGTCACGACTACCTCAGCCAGTCCATACCACAAGTTTTGGCTGGTGGCACCCGACCGCAAATCATCCCGCCTCCTTCAGCCGATCATGAACGTGCACGGCAAGGCTCGAACGCGAGCAGTCAGCTTGCGACCGTCCGCAGCCCTGTCAGCACCATTGCCATCTTGCCCAGCAGTCTTACAGAATATCACACTGCCTACATGAAGGGTCACCCAAGAGCACCTCCTCAAGCGCAAGGTCATGAAGGGTCACCATCTGGACAGACTGAGGAACAGCGCGCCGCAAACGCTCGACGACTGAAACCAAATTTCCGAACTCTACCAGATCCACAACGACCTCGACCTGAGCCAATGACGGCTCTGCCGGCAAAGAAAGCCAGACCAACGAAATGGCAGTTCGGTATCAGGTCTCGGAATCAACCTGCCGAGGCCATGCTTGCCATCTTCAAAGCTCTGAAGGCTATGGGCGCTGATTGGGAGGTTCCTGAGCCACGCAAAATTGGAGGGGGATCTCGCTCACGCAGCGGATCCCGGGGCTCACAAGAACAATCTGCGTCACGGCCACGAACACACTCTCAGAGCTCCTCAATCTCATCCCACTCCTCTGGCGACGCACGATCCGACGATGAGTCCTCGCCCCAACGTAATAATTTCACAGTTCGCAACGCGGATTCAGACCAGGAACCCCGCGGCCGTCAAAAGCGTTACAACCACGCAAACGACTACGGCTACCGCATTTCCGAAGACCCTTGGGTGATCAACGCCCGCTTCCGCAAAGACGGCATGTTTCCCCCCGGGGTCGCACACCCCTCCTCTACCCACTCCAGCCGCGTCGACCTCCACCGCGACCCCGAAGCCCGCCGCCGTAGCTCCACAACAACCAGTAATTCCAGCCACGTCGTCGACGGCATGACCCACGCCGATGTCGCCTACGACCCCGACTACCCTGCCCCCGACGAAGCAGTCTGGATCTACATGAGCATCCAACTGTACTCGATCGACCGCGACTTCTTCGTCGTCGACTTCAAGTGCGCAGGCTACGAGCGCCTGGTCTCCAATCTCGTGCGCGAAATCAAGGCAAATCCCGACGTGGACTTTTCTTCCAGCCACCGCAGCAAGCACCAGCATGAGGATGGGTGGGATGACGAGCAGGGCGTGTGGAGACGGCTGGACGAGGGCGAGCCGTTGCCAGATGATGTGGCGAGCGAGTTGCGGGGCGGGCGGGGCGTGCTGCGCGAGAGGACCGAGGAGGTTGGTGCGGGCCGCATGGAGGGAGAGAAGGTGTGCACGAGCCCGTTTCCGTTCTTGGACGTGGCCAGTACGCTTATCCTACAGTTGAGCGGGGAGTAAGCGGCGGGGTCTGTAGGTGAGATCCCATTGCATAGAGAAGAGAGAAGAGTAAAGCGCAGGGTGTGTGTGGCTGTGTGTTTCTCAAGACTATTATACCCCACGCTACATGTATCCCTAGATAAATGGACTTGCTTTGTTCATGTCACGATGCCTGGGTTGCGTGCGTGAAGCGTATCAGAGATGACCTGAAGCTATCACCACAGTCAACTCCTACCTAGGTTGGACAGCATAGAAAGGACACACTGCTCGCGACGAAGACAAATCTATCCAGACCCAGCTCCTACAGTCACAAGTCTTAATCTCCAACTCTTTCAGCCCAATCTGATCTCCATCCCAATCGCCTCGTCCAATATTTCCTTCGCCTACACCCCTCCTACGCGACAACTCGCCCGAACCCAAACCCCCTCACCCCATTACTAATCCACACGCCCTCCCCTTCTTCCACAGTCTTGACGTCAACCGGCTCCTCCATACAAAACCCTTTCCCCAGCGCCCACCTTCGACTCGTACCGCGCTGTCCGCCTGCACCGACTTTCGCGCTGCGCACGCTATGGCCCCAGCGCCCAGGGAAAGGTTGGCGGAGCTCGCCCTCGTCGGCATCGGTACGGTGGGCGGCGTGGCTGCTTGTCGGTGCCTTGCTGCTCCCCAGGCCGTCTTCATCGCCATTGCCGTCGCTGGCCGTGGCATGAGAGACCTTGAATGCCTCGGGCACGCCCACCGGCGGCGTCACCCACCGCCCTCCGCGGTAGAAGTACAGCGATGTCAACGTCCCCTCTGTCACCTCGTTTACGCCGTTGAACAGAATCACCTCCCTGTGCACGCTGCTGGCGGGGTTGGCGGGGAGTGCGCGCGCGCGGCTCTTGTCGTACGTCTCACGCTCAGTGGTTTTGAGGAGCGTGTACGGCGAGGGAGGTGTGGGGGCGGTGTCGAGGCGGAGTTTCCATTCTGGAGGGGGAGGAATGGGGGAGCTGGGGTTGGAGGCTGTTGGAGGAGTGTAGTTCGGGTCTTGGCTGCCAGCTGGGAGGGAGTCGGATGGCCCGAGGTTTAGAGCGCCGCCGGTCAGTGGGGAAGGCTTGAAGGCTTTTGGTTGGGGTGGTTGCGCGGATTGAGACGAATCGCCTGCGGGGAGCGAGTCGGTGGGTCCGAGGTTTAAGGCTCCGCCCGTTTGGGGGGAGAGCTTGAGGGGTTGTTTGGCTGGGTGTTGAGGTGGCGTGTTGTTTGGAGCGTCGAAGGAAGTTGGGTATAGCGTTGACAATGGGACCGCTGGGATAGCAAGGAAGTCGACGCTCATGTTTGCTGATTTGTCGAAGAGAATGCGTACTTTGAGGGGCCCGTCATCTTTTCCCTCCTTTTCCTGCCACGCCTTGACTTTTTCTAGTAGGTTTTTGTGCAGATACGGTCCATCAGCCAATGCTGAGGTTACGAGATCGAAATCGAAGTGTTGCGCAGCTTCCACCATGCGGTCTCGGTGGTAGGCGAGCATGTAGAACGGTGACGGGGTGATAAAGTTTAGATCTGGCCTTGAATTTTCGGAGCTGGTAAGTAGGAGTGGATCATAGCGAATGGAGGTAAACAGTTGGAATGTTGACGAAGCTGACATATTGGTAGGTCGCCTGGATGCTTTCACAAGTACTCTGGAACGTCGTCTTCTCACCGAGGATGGAGCCGGGTCTGCGTCCTTGGTGTTTGCGGGGCTGGATTGGGTATACTATGGTACCTGTCAGTATCAAATGGGTGACGCTATCTGGCTATGTTAATGCTCTATGCTCTGTTGATGTCGGTGATGCGGTGGTGTAAAGTGATGCACTACTTTGACTCTAAACTCCGCTTGCGCCGGTGCTCGATGCCGTGGTACCGGCGGGCGATTATTCCAAGGGAGGATGTTTATCGAGTACTTCCACTAAAGCAAGATGATTCGTCACAGCGACTGAGTGCATGTGTCTACTGTCAATCTAGGGCAAAGCTCTAGTGAGGCAGTGAGAGCTGCTGTCTGTCACGTGAAAGTGTTGCAGGCGAGCGCTTGAAGCATGATTGGCACAAGACAGAGAAGGCGGTACACACTGCTGCAGCTAGAAGCTGTGCAGTCCATTCAAGTGACGCGCAGCGCATCAAGTGGTAACAAACGGTGAATGGCGTTGTTGTGTTGGCGTGTTTAGCAAGGACGACCATGAAGTCATCCCGCAGGGGCCAACTTAATCTTTGACGTGCAGCTTCTGCAGTACCAATCCATCACCACCGCCATTGTGCGCCGTTCCGCTTCGACTTTGTATTTTCATCGCTTTAATATCCCTTTTGCGTTTCTCACCATGGCCAACATCACCGGCAACGCACCCGCTCCGGTGATCAGCGCACCAGGCCCCTTCCCCGTCGGCATTCCCGAGTCGGATGGATTCTGGTCAAGGCACGTTAGCCCCGGCAGCTCCCTCAGAGCTGTGTCCCGAGGTCTCTACTAACCCAGACAAGGCTGTCGAACTGGGCGTCTGAGAACAAGGGCGTCGTTTACACCATCGCCGGAGTGACACTCGTCGTTGGCGCGGGCGGCGCCATCTACTACTTCAATTCGTCCGACTCGGCCACAGACGGATCGGCAACAGGCACAGCAAACAAGCGCAAGAAGCAGCGCGAGCGGAGGCGCGAGAAGGAGCGCGCGGCCAAGGCGAACGAGACAAAGGAGGAGCCTGCGGCAGAGAGGAAGGCGTCGGTGGCAGCGACACCTGAGGACGAGCTTCCCGAGGTCACCGAGAGCACAGTGAGCGCGCTGTCGGAGGAGGTGCGCAGACATCTAATGGACATGGGTACCGGATGCAGCTGACAGCATACAGGAGCGCAAAGACTATGCCGCCAAGCTCAAGGCAGCCGGCAACAAGGCGTACGGGTCCAAGGACTACAACCGCGCCATCGAGCTGTACGGCAAGGCCATTCTCTGCAAGCAGGACCCGGTCTTCTACTCGAACCGCGCCGCCTGCTACAATGCCATGTCCGACTGGGACAAGGTCATTGACGACACCACCGCCGCTATCAACCTCGACAACGAGTACGTCAAAGCCCTGAACCGCCGCGCCAACGCATACGAGCAGGTTGAGCGCAACAGCGAGGCTCTCCTCGACTACACAGCCAGCTGCATCATCGACGGCTTCCGCAACGAGAGCAGCGCCCAGAGCGTCGAGCGCCTGCTGAAGAAGGTCGCCGAGCAGAAGGGCAAGGCCATCCTCGCCTCCAAGGAGAAGAAGCTGCCCAGCCCGACCTTCGTCACCAACTATCTGCAGAGCTTCCGCCCCAAGCCTGCGCCCGCCGGCCTCGAGGACGACGCTGAGCTCGACGAGGAGAGCGGCAAGGGCCAGCTGCGCAAGGGTCTCAAGGCCATGGGCACAAAGACCGGCGAGGGCTACGCAGAGGCCGCCGCAGCCTTCGACCGTGCTCTGGAGCTGGGCGACCTCGGCGAGCACGAGGCTTTCGCGTATAACATGCGCGGAACCTTCCGCTACCTCAAGGGCGACAACGAGGATGCCCTGCACGACATGGACAAGAGCGTTGAGCTGCAGCCTTCGCTGACACAGAGCTTCATCAAGCGCGCCAGCATGCACTTGGAGCTCGGTACGTATACTGATATGACAAAGGACTAGCATTTCTGACCCTTGACAGCCAACCCTGAAGCTGCCGAAGCCGACTTTGCGACCGCCCTTGGACAGAACGAGACCGATCCCGATATCTTCTACCACCGTGCACAGCTGCACTTCATCAAGTCCGAATTTGGTGAGGCTGCTAAGGACTACCAGCGCTCGATCGACCTCGACGAGACCTTCATCTTCTCGCACATCCAGCTCGGTGTCACACAATACAAGATGGGCTCCATCGCCTCGTCCATGGCCACTTTCCGCCGCTGCATGAAGAACTTCTCCCAAGTACCCGACGTTTACAACTACTACGGCGAGCTGCTCCTCGACCAGCAGAAATACCAGGAGGCCATCGAAAAGTTCGACACCGCCGTCGAGATGGAGAAGAGCAGCAAGCCGCTCGGCATGAACGTGCTGCCCCTCATCAACAAGGCTCTCGCCCTCTTCCAATGGAAGAACGACTTTAACGAGGCCGAGAAGCTGTGCGAGAAGGCTCTCATCATCGACCCCGAGTGCGACATCGCCGTCGCCACCATGGCGCAACTGCTCCTCCAGCAGGGCAAGGTTACAGAAGCACTCAAGTACTTCGAGCGCGCTGCCGAGCTATCAAGGACAGAAGGCGAGATTGTCAATGCCCTTAGCTACGCCGAGGCTACAAGGACACAGCTCGAGGTCCAGGAGAAGTACCCCAAGCTTGCCAGCAGACTGGGTGCTATGGGTGCTGCAGCCGGCGCGGGCGGCTTTGGCATGAGGTAGATTCCATCTAAGCTGTCGATGTTGATGTTGGTCTTTACCTTGACGGTGTGTCTTGGACGTGTTCGAATCTTGTAATTACTACTACTCTCCTCGGACAGCGTGCTTTTGGGTCATGTGGATCGGCGTTGTAAAATGTACATGTACAACCTCTTGGAACGAAGTGTCTACTTTTCAACGAAAGCCTGAGCGCTGTCCACTTAGTTGCGCGTGACCTCGTCGTATTTGGATGCTCGTACAGCAAGCCGCCCTGTCAGACACCAACTCTCGGCGGCTACAACGGCCCAACCCCTGCCGTGAGGCTGGCAGCCGTTGCACGAGCTCCACAAGAGGCTGGCAGCAGTTGCACGGCGGCATGTAGCGCCAATGCAGAGCACAAAGTGCGAAGCAAGCAAGCAAAGCCAAAGTAGCTGCAGAGGCAGCACGGCATCTCACGGTCACAGCAAGGTAGTAGCAAGGAGATGGTAGGTAAACAGGCTCCAAGAGCCATAGAGTTTGTATTATCGTGGAAACTGTTGTGAAAGAACATCTTTTGTATAGCGCCTGCCCACCGTAACGCCTAAAGGGTATCTTGACGAAAATAGGTACAGAGAAGTGAAAAGAAAGTGATCAGTAGCCATGCGGGCGTGTGATGCAGTGTTGGGCAGAGCGGTATCGATGAAGGGACACAGCAGCAGTGCGAGCGTTGTAATCATAGTTGCAGAGACGGCTATGCCACCCCAGCTATGACAATGAGGAGTTCGGAGGTTCTCTGCCATAGGTTGGAGCTAGTAGGAGTTCTTGGGGCCGAAGATCCAGTCTAGAGATGTCAGTGGCTGGAACACTACGTCACAAGGGAGGGAGACATACACTGTGCGCTGTACTTGACCTCGAAAGCGGCCTTCTGCCCCTTGCAAGTGGCAGGCTTGTTGCCACCCGCCGTCTCGATACGGTAGACGGTATCGATACCACCCTGGCTGAGGCCCTTGGTGTCCTTGAGGAGCAGCCACTTGATCGCGCCCTCGGCGTTGGAGCCAGGGCAAGAAGTCTTCGGGGCGTCCGTCTCGTTGAGCTTGGCTACGACGGTGAGAGGGTACGGGGTCATGGCGATCTGGTCGAGGGCGAAGACGGGCGAGCTACCAGTGAAGAAGTGGTGGCCGATTTTGTGCTCGTAGCTCAGGGACTTCAGGTTCTGCACGAAGCGGGATGGCTGGGAGGAGAGAGAGAGCGCCAGGGGCGAGATGGTGGGGATGGTCCAACGTGCGAAGGCGTCTTTGCTAAGCTGCGTGCCGATGTCGTAGAGGTCCGCTGGGCTATGTTAGATGGCAGTCTGGTCAATAGTGCGGAAACGACTCACCAGCAGCGCCAGTGGTGCCAGGAGCAGCGTTCTCGTCACTGCCACATGTATAGTTCTGCGTAGGATTAGTACACACGCGGTGTGCTTCACAGCTGTAGAAGTTACGTACCTGAGTGCCAACGCCGAGGACGACAAACTTGAGCTGCAGGCCATCTGGAGCTGGAAGAGCGCTCTTGGGCATCAACTTGGCGAGCTTGTCGAGCCTGGTGGCAGGCTCGTAGGTCTGTGTCTGCTTTGCGGGCAGAGCGTTGACTGAGCCGGCGAGGAGAGCGAGAGCCGACACGGTAGCGGCAAGTGTGAAGTGCATGGTGGCAAGGATGGAGGTATGTCAAGCACGTGTGTTGATGGAAGACAGAAGGTGCGAGCTAGAAGGTGCGAGCTAGAAAGTGGAAGCCCACGCCGTTTGCTTTCACTTCACGTTCACGAAGAAAGGAGCCGTCGGTATCTTTGGCATGTAGCTGCTCATCTTCACCTGGCGGTTAACTTTCTTATACCTTTCGTCCGTTCACCTTGATCCTTGCACTTCGACGTTGGACAGACCGCGCCTGCACGCGCCATGTACATGCCGCTAAGTGGAGGCGACCATGTTCGCGACCGGATGGCCTTCTGCTACCCGTGAGGCGACATGCATCTTGCGGCCGGTGTGACCTGGGGTCGCTCTTAGCGCGAATGTATTAGATGGCACCTTGCCCAGAGCAGCAGGCGGGTCCAAAACCTTGCTCTGCTGCAAGCGCTGATACGTTAGGTGTGAACTGAGCAAGGACCCTGGGCGTTAAAGCGAGAGTGCATGCTTCTGACCTGCCTGAGCCGCATAGCGCTGCTTTTTGTGTTGAGCCTCCATCCGTGCAGCACTGTTCTGACAGCGTTGGTTGTTCGACATCGCCTCCACAAGATCACGGCGCGGTCACCAAGTCTGCCTCGTGCAAGGCGCTGTGGAAAACGTCCAACAGAACAGACGTGAATAACAGCTCTTCAGGCGTCCTGTCGGAGATCCAACACAATCCGAGCTACTCGACGAGACCTGATTGAGGCTGATTCCATGTACCTCTCTTACACGAACAATAGGTTGGGCATTGGTCACAGCTTCCTGCAGGCGCCATGCAGACTAATAACCCTGATGTATCCGAAAAGGCCGCAAATGGCCTGAAATAGCATGCATGTGCTATTGAAAAGCCCCGCTCCTGGCCCGAATGTGAGCTAAATGTTGGCGGCGCGTACATACATTAGATTGCGGAGTCGCAAAGCATGGCGAGGTCAGCATATGCAGCACAAGGTGGTGGGGCAGACTCGGAAGAGCCTTATTGGCAGATTTACTTGCGATAGCGATGATTGAGGCTGCGCTGTTCGGGGTGACGTTGGTGAAGTTGTTGGACTTCCACAGCCATCACGGCTTGAGACCTCAATGCAGATCACATGCGGGCAATCTCCACATGAAGGAGGTCAGCAAAATGCCTCGAAACCGTGCAGAATAACTATCCCGGTCGGAGCAGCATATCTCCAGTCGCGTTAGCTTCCTGCATAGCAGCAAAAGGAGTCATTTAGCATGCTTTTCCCAGCACATGTGGAGATTTGGGGATCCGCATGGCGAACACACTTGCCGATTATGCAACCCTCGGGCCGCTGATCGATGAATCAATGCATATGAAATCACGAGCTGTATTGGCAGTACATCGATGGCTTGGCTGGACTTTGCAGGTGTGGATGGATATCGCTGAGCGGCCGCTAGAGACGGCACGGGAAGTGGGGCTTCTCCAAGATTCAGGGTGGATATGTGTTAGTATCACCATGACCAACTCATCAACGTGCTGTACACGCTCATCCTCACGTGCTCCAGAGCAAAAATTGTCTCAAAGCAGTGCGCTACACATCTAATCTTGGCCATCAGCAACAACCCGTCTGCAGGCTGGAGCTTAGCATATCCATAGGATGACCTCGCCATGACGTACATCTTGTTCTTAAGTGCCAATGCGCTTGGTGTATGGATATACGCCCTACTTCCATTAGTGGTGAGTTTTCCAGAGCACTTGAGTGCAAACGCTGATTCGTGCAAGGTAATCGTCCTGTATGGCGTCTATAATGCCTGGGTGCACCCTCTCCGTCACTACCCCGGCCCCATCCTATGGCGGACCTTCCGAATTCCATATGTAGTCGCAACTCACAAGGGTGAACTCCACAGCCGTCTCAAGGAGTTCCATACTATCTACGGACCTGTCGTGAGAATTGCCCCAGATGAGCTCTCCTACGCTGACAGCAGAGCGTGGAAGGACATTTATACGAGCCGGCCTGGGCACCAGCTTTTCCAAAAGAACAAAACATGGTTCAAGAAGCAAACTCCAGACGAACCGCATTCGATCATGAGTTTTGATGAGGGTGCCCATTCAAGGTTCAGACGCGCGTTCGCGAATGCCTTCTCTGAAAAAAGTCTGAAAGAGCAGGCGCCGATCGTGGAAGGTTATGTCGATTTGCTCATTTCAAGGCTAAGATCAACAACCGCTCAAAACATTGATCTGGAGCAATTGCTAGAATGCATGGCCTTTGACATTGGCAGCGACCTCTCATTCGCCGATTCTTTCGATTCTCTCAAAAGTGGCAAGATGCATCCGTGGGTTGAAGTCGCAAAAGGCTTTGGCAAAGGCCTTGCCCTCGTCGCCTCCATTAACCAGTATCCACCGGTTGATCGCCTTCTGCGAAACATCATTCCCAAGAAAGTCATGGAAAAAATGAAGGATCACGCTATGATGAGCAGCGCTATGGCGCAAAAGCGCATAAGCATGAAAACAGACCGGCCAGATTTTGTAACTCCGACTAAGAAACATGTTGACGCAAAGGGTGGAATTGATGGCAAGGAGTGGGACATTAACCTCATGATCATGGTTTTTGCGGGAAGCGAGACGCTCGCCTCGTCGCTCACTGCTATCTTCCGCGAGCTCGTTCAAAATCCGGGAACTCTCCAGCGCCTGACTACTGAGTTGCGCTCCAGTTTTGAATCAGAGGAGGAGATCACCATTGCCTCGACAAGTCAACTACCGTATCTCAACGCCGTTATCAACGAAGGCCTCCGCCTCGACCCACCTGCTGTGGTGACGCCACCGAAGGTGGTTCCGCCAGGTGGAGATATTGTCTGCGATCACTTCGTTCCTGGTGGCGTACGTCTTCTTCCACGTCCACCTTAGACCTCCCCCAGCAGAAGAATACAGCAGCTAATCTAACACAGACCTACGTAGCCTACAACCAATTTTCTGGAAACAGGCAAGCCTACAACTTCCATCTTCCGAACACATTTCTTCCTGAACGCTTTCTGCCATCACACAGAAATGACCAAGATAACATGGCCAGCTTCCAGCCGTTCAACATGGGCAGACATCAGTGCATTGGCTTAAAGCTGGCGTATGCGGAGATGAGGGTCGTTATCTCGCGCATAGTGTATTCATTCGACTTGCGCCTGGCGGACGAAACCGACAGATTTGACTGGGGAGAGCAACGTACATACATAACATGGGAGAAGAGACCGCTCAAAGTGGTCGTGACTCGTGAAGGAGGTTAACATGGACATGTACCTACTGTGTGATTTGACTGATAACATTTACGAGGGATGTCTGATTTTGAACACTATTTATTTGTATATTCTTTGTATCTCCCGGACGGGTCGAACGTCTGTGAGATAATGTTCCATCAAGTCTGGTGATGACGTAAGCTGCACCAGCTTAACCTTCGTCTCCCGGCTTGCAACTCGAATCCCCTTCACACTCCGAAATGTGTTGGCAGCCATCGGATACCACGAAAGAGCTACATACACCAAGAATCGTGTCGGCTAGCATGTGCTGCGGCTAGATGTCGTGTTTCGCCAAAGTGGTTTCGCACATCGGCTCCCCGACTGTAGCCCGAGTATACTCAGTACCGAGCATTAGCCTTCAGAATCGACCGCTTTGGCAGTAGGCATTGAAGGTCTCTTGAAAACACGCGATGCTATAACGCGATTAGGAGAACAGCAGCTAGAAGGGTGGAACTTCGAGAAGCGCCCATCATTATTCTTCAGTGTGGCTGACGTGTAGACGATTTGCTAGCGCGAGGCCTTCAATCCACAATGCTTGACACCATCCAGATGGAGTAACGCACTAGGCACTCCTCGGCCTGTAGGATCAGCGGTAGCTGATGTACAACATCGTCGCTGTCTCACGACAGTCAGCATTGTAAGCGCTACCCGCCAATCAGCCAAATCCGTCAGGTCTAATCCTTTGTAAAGCTCTCGACCTATCCCGGAAACCCGAACGTCCGAACAAGCTGGTATATCTTGAGGTGATATCCGTTCCGTGTTGTTTTCTCAAGCTGAATATCTTGAATCAACAACCAGAATGGCTACTATGCCTTCCTTCATTATACGCGATGCCCGCATCTTCACCGGCGAGTCTACCATTGACGAGGGCTTCGTTCTGGTCGAAGATGGCAGGATCAAAGCGGTCGGTCCAACATTCAACATCCCGCAACTGGACTCATCTTTGAAAGTGTACTCCAAGCCCAACCACACACTTTTACCTGGCCTCATCGACTGCCACATTCATGCAGACAAAGCCGATCCCGAAGCACTCCCTCAAGCTCTCAGATTTGGCGTAACAACTGTACTGGACATGCAGAACGAGCTGCCCAACGTACTCAAACTCAAGAAGCAAACCCAAGAGCCAGATACAGCCGCCTACAAGACCGCCGGTCAAGCGGCGACCATTGAAAACGGCTGGCCCATCCCAGTCATCGTAGCCCATGACAAGAGCCCCGAGACGCTTGCCGAAATCGCAAAATGGCCAAAGCTCACAGACAGAAACAGCGTGGTGGAGTATCTTGACTGGACAACACGCGAAATGCAACCCGACTACATCAAACTCATGCACGAATCCGGCACAATGATGGGCACCACCCTCGCCCAACCCACCGTCGAACTGCAGCAGACCATTGTCGAAGAAGCCAAATCCCGGGGCTACCTAACCGTCGCCCACGCCACGTCGCTGCAAGACACGCTCGACGTGCTGCGCGCGGGCGTCAACGGCCTCACGCACACGTTCTGCGACCAGCCCCCGACCGACGAACTCATCGCCGCCTACAAGAAAAACAACGCCTGGTGCAACCCCACGCTCGCCGCAATGGGCAGCCTGACCACCGAGGGCGCCGCCCTGCAACACCGCTTCGCACACGACCCGCGCGTCGCCGCCCTGCTCAGCGACGCAAAGCGCGGAAACATGTGCGCCTGCATGTCCTTCGCTGCGCAGCACGGCAAGGTCGCCCACGCGTATGCCTCGGTGCGCGCCCTGCGCGCTGCGGGCATCGATATCTTGTGCGGCTCGGATGCTGCGGGGCCTGCAAAGGGGACTGCGTTTGGGCTGAGTATGCACCACGAGCTCAGTCTGTTTGTGGACGAGGTGGGGATGAGTCCTGCCGAGGCGCTGCGGTCGGCGACGAGTTTGGTGGCGGAGAGGTTTGGGTTTAAGGATAGGGGGCGCTTGGAGGAGGGGCGGAATGCAGATTTGTTGCTTGTGGAGGGGGATGTGTTGGAGGATGTTAGGTGTTCGTTGGACATTAGGGGGGTTTGGAGGGAGGGGAGATTGTGTGGGGTTTATGAGGGGGTGGTGGACAAGTGAGATGGCCATGGGGAGCTTTCTGTGGTCGTCCAGTTGTAAGGCATTGTGTCGGTACTTCCTGCGGTACTGGCATGGTTGATTTCCAATGTGCAAAGGAATTTTGTAAAAAATCACGCGTATGTAAGAGACGCCATGGCTTCATGCACAGAACCGTTCGTTACTTATCAAGGTATTATCCCCTCCCACCTAAAAGATCTCCTGATCGTCATACGCCCTAACCTTCTCCAAATGCTTCTTCACCTGACTATAATCCCTGCAAACATGCTTAGAGTCCCACCCATCACTCCCACCGTTGTGATCCGGGAACGTCGTCTCGAGCCCCTCAAGCGCCAGATCAGCACTGCACATGATCGCCTGGCGCATGTAGTCAAAGCAATGGATCATATGCCAGTGATGGTCCTCAGGCAGCTTGGTATTGCTCGTCAGCCCGGAGTAGACCTCTACCACCGCGTACAAGCAGTGCAATTGGTGCGTCATGCTGGTGGTGAAGACAGTCTTGTTCTGGTCCCAGACAATCGGGGTCGGCAGATCGTGGTAGAGTTCGGGGCGCTTGATGTGCTGGAAGCCCATGCCGACGGGGATCAGTTCGTTCCAGGCCTCCAGGACCTCGGGCTTGAAGAAGTCGGAGGTGTTGTAGGGTGCGAAGGTCTGGTTGATCTGGAAAGTTGTGACTTTGGTGGGAACTGTGGAGGGTTAGCTGGTGAAAGGATGCTATGGGTGGGGGGAACTACTGTGCGGGCCCCAGCCGGTCATGTCGCCGCCGACTTCACTCTCGCTGGTTGTTGCGGCTCGTGTCCATTTTGAGTCCATCAAAAGGCCCTGTTCGCGGGCTAGCAGGCCGATGATCACGACTTGAAGCGCGATGACGATGAACCACCGCAGTGCCGATAGACAGGGCGGGCACAGTATGTCTCTCCGTGACCGGGACGGATGTGTGTATTCATTTACTGCCCATTGTTTCTCGCCACCAACGAGTGACTCGACTTCGGTCGATGAGTCGTCATCGTGATGGTCCTGTGGGCGGACGTCCGTGTATTGGTGTTGTCGGGGCATGGTGATTGATTATTAGAGTCGTGACGCCGGGTCCGTGGGTTATAATGCAGAGAATTGAAAATGAGCGCAGCTGAAGAGCCAAAGGCAGCAGGGCGTCCGGCAGAGTAAGTAGTTGGAGACTTGCGGATCGACCCACCCGGTTGTGTTGCGACAGGACATGTTTGACGTCGGGCTGCCGTTCAGGTATCGGCAGAGCGCTTCGCTAATCTTCTGAGAAACGAACAGCCATCTCAAGTGCGGGTCAGCTATCCTGAGACGATACTGGAAGCAGCGCAGACGTTTGCTAGCCCACATGCGTTAGCTTGTGTAGGTGAAACACCTTGTGAACCGCCAAGCGTGAGAGGCTAAATGTGCCTCCCGCACAAGCGAGCATGGTGCGAAACCCAAGCTGAACGTCATCAATGATGTTGCAAGTGTAGCTGGTGTTCGTGTGGAGGTGTTATTGACCACCAATATACTGTGCGTAGTATTGGTGGATGCATTCAAGAGACCATGGCATGGCTCCCTATATAAACTAAAAAGCGGCTTTGATCACGGACGTGAGTCTTCACCAACGTGTAAGGGTAGCTTTAGGTGTCGATATGGTGGGCTCAGCGAGAGGCGGGAAGATTTGCGCCGCGTTTCTCTTGCCGGTGATGAGGGCCGCAAGTTCATAACTGAGATTACGCCATGGCGTAGAAGACAATTCCGAAATTTACTTCGAAGCTCAGGGTTCTATAAATTTGGAGTGGGGTCTGTGTGTGTAGTGTTTGCTGTCAACCGTCCCCTTGGGGCTTGCACAGCGGTTACGAACATGTGCAAGTTTCCAAACATTACAATCCCCTGACAGCCTGTTACACTCGACTTCTGGTCACCGTGTAATATTATCATTCGGAATCAGAGATACCGACGACATCTCACTATGCGTAAAAACATAGGGTATGCAATGGTGCAGTGGGTGCGGGCGATGAGATGATTTGTGCCAGTCGAGGGGGTCTTCAATGCATGCTTAGCAGTATGTAGATCATTATTTTGACGATGTAACAAGTGCCGTCATTATCGTGTTGTATGTGCATTAGGTCGAGCATGGGATGTATAGTCGAAGTCAAATCAGATGACCTTTCAGTCTCGTGAGGTCAATGGGGCGCGCGAACCGTGACGCACGAACAGCGGGCAGGTAGCATGCAGTACGCACACAATAGCTCACAGGCCTGAAGGCAGCAACATGCGTCTGACCTGGCAGGCTGAGTCAAAGAAGGAGCTGTGATGCGATCACCGCTTGACGCATAGATCACTTCGGATGACCCACTTCTCACCCTGCAGAACTTCGCGGCCCTCGTGCAGCATGCAGTCTGCGCCGTGCTTGTGCAATAGCGCGAGACCAACTTCGAGCTCGACAACAAACGGCTCTGGCGGTGGGTCTTTGCTCTTCTTTCTTGGGGGGTCTGGGTAGAAGACCGTTTCACCACCCATGCAGCCCGTTGCAGGAGACGTGAGGTACAGAAGAAGCGTCCACGTAGTCCGCCCAGGCGTTGATGGCGAGCCTGGAACGGTGACATTGTTGGAATCATCGTAATGCTGGTCGAAGAACTGGCCTTTCGAGTACCGATAGATGCGAATGTTGGGATTCAGACCAATGACCTCGCCGCCCCAGAGCTCTTTGCGCTGATCCTCGGTAAGGCTCAATCCCTCGCCAGATGCAGCGCCGGTGACCAAATTCTTGAGGGAAGTCCCGCTCCATAACCTCTCAGCGAAAGCGGGGTCGTCGATTTGGTAACGGTCATTGACTCGTACTGCGTCACCCTTCTTTGGCTTGCCAGGTGTCGTGGTCAAGGGAAGTGAGGATAAGAATGAAACGTAGTTCTTGCAAAGTGTAGCTGTGAAGAAATTCGGTACGGTGACGATCTGACCGGAAAGCACCTCCTGCAGCGAGAGGTCTGACTCTGGGATTAGTGGGGTGAAGGCAGGCCAATTCGGCGTTCGTTGCACTGGCTGATGAGGGATAGGACCCTTTGAGGCTGCCGCAGCCTTTGTACTCTTTTTGGGAGCCATAACGTCTGATATTGCGGGTGCGCTTTTGCGTCCTGATTGGCTTTCTGGCTCGTGAAGACTGGAAGAGCCGCAGCTGGTCCCTCAGGGTTCAGGCCGTGCTCTCAGGGTTTCGATATGCCCTCTGGAATTCTTCACTCGCTCCCAGTGTGAACAGTCTCACCTCAACTTCGAGGTTTTCGCCCATTCATCCGCTGTAAAAACTGCCTTTGCTAGCTCTTGCGCGCAGCGAGACCTGCAGGACGCCACGAATATGGAGACCGAGGAGCAAAGCTGGCTTCCTAGCTTCCTCGAGCCAACACAAGCAAGCCTGGCGGCTGATTTCGACGACTGGCTCTTCGGATCCTTCGGCCTTGATGCCGCCGACGACACAGTCCATGTTGAGACTACGGGTTTTGAGGCGGAGGACAGCAGCCAAGATGGCCGTGCTTTCCTCATCGGCGGCGCCAATCAGCGGCTAGTGCAGGTGCAAGCCTCTCACGGGCAGGAGCGGCGGCCACAGCAGCAGGACGACCTCACCGCGCCGCGCAACGTCTGGCTGCACCCCGAGCAAACGCTGACAATCTACAAGACGGTCCCGTCTGACGCGCAATCCCGCGGCCTGTCTGGTGAGTGCGCGCGACGCGCAGGGCGACCCTGTTGCGACGAAGAAGTGCCGGGCGCGCCGCCGAAGCCAGCCAGTCTAACGTTCCGCGCAGAGTCCAACGAGTCGCCCGGCCTCGACTGGCATTCGCAACCTCGACTCCCGTTTTTCTACTACGAAGATGGAGACGCCAGCATGCTCGTAGCACCCGGCGCGTCTCAGCCCTCGCCCTTCGACCATGCCCGCCCCCAACATGCACCCACCGACGGCCCTCTCTCGCCCGTGCAAACAGCTGCCGCCGCCATGGAACGCGCCGCCGACTCCCAGCCCGCCGCCTCCGATGCGCCTGCCGCGACCGCAGCGCCTGCCCTCCCCGGACTTGCTCCAGGCGAGGGCGCGCTGTCCGCAGCCGACCTGAGCACGGCCGCCACTGCTCCTGCTGCACTCACGGCCACCACCGACGCCGCCGACGCCGTCGACACCGCCAACACCGCCGACACCGCCGCGACGACCGCACCCAACGGCCTGCCGACCCTGGATGCGCCCATCTCGCTCGCCCAGCCTCTCGACATGGGCCTCGCCATGGACATGTCCAACATGGCGTCTATGCCGCTGAACCTGGACATGGCCGGCCTGGGCATGGCTCCCGACTTGATGCCCATGGACTTGACCGAGCAGGACTTCGCCAGCGATGAGCGCGTCAACGCCTTCGCCCGTTTGCGCTTTGACGACGGCTCCTACTACATGCACACCTACCAGATCGTCCTCGGCCGCAACCTTGCCCTCGCGCGCAAGGACATGAAACGCCTACAGAAGGTAGACGAGCTCGAGAAGAAGGGCGATCTTTCTGGCGCCCATGCGCTGCTGCACGGCAAGAAGCGCAAGCGCAATGGCCGCGGCGCTCCCAGTGTCATCAGTGAGAAGGGCGGTATTGTCAGCGCACGCATCGACTCTATGCCTCTGGCGTATCAACAACTTCGCCAGCCCTCCCAATCAGCCAGCTCTGGCTCGCACCAGAATGGTGAGGCTGCAGAGGAGAAGCCTGCCGAGCGCGCTCCGCAGGATGTCATCATGCAGGCCTTCCCCGAGCGACCTGACCAGTTTGAAGGCCACATTCCAGAAGACCCCAATGACTGCCCTCTCGTCCCCATACACCCCGAACACGTCACCGCTAGGACCGGTAACGCTGGACCAAAGGGTATATCTCGACGACACGCCAAGATCTTCTACAACTTCGAAGAGGGGGCCTTCTGCATCGAGGTCCTCGGTAACAACGGCCTGCATCACGAGGGCCAGTTCTGCCCCCAAGGTGCAGTTGTTCCTCTTGAACATGGCGACAACCTCTCGGTTGGAGCTGTCAACATCCAATTCTTCCTTCCTGATGTTGCTCTTACTGAGCAGCAGCGTCAGCGCCAAGAGTCTGGTTCTCGGCCTATGAGCTTCTCTTTCGAGAACGGAAATGGCGAGATGGAGAGTGATGAGGAGATGAGTTCTGACAGTGAAGGTCAGATGAGCATCAACCCTCGCCAGGTATACTACCACCCCATTGATAGCGACATCGACTCGGAGGAAGATGCAAACGATGACATGGATGAGTACGAAGAGCCTGCCCCCAAACAGAAGATCAAAATCAAACTCAAGGCACCGCGCCCTCGTGAGCCATCTCCGCCACCGAAGAAGACCAAGAAACAGAAGGCGATCGAGAAGAAGAGGAAGCGCGAACGCGAGCGAGAAAGGCAGCGGGAAGAAGAGGAGCACTCTCCTTACGAGTCGCCTACCAAAAAGGTCAAGAAGATCAAGCATCCTCAGGAAGAGCCAGTCAGAGCTTCACCGACAAAGGAACCCAACCCTCTTAAAGAGATCAAGCAAGTCAAAGAAACCAAGGAAGTCAAGGAAGTCAAGGAGAAGGTACCTGAGCCAGTCAAAGAATCGAAGGAGCCAAAAGAACCCAAGGAACCAAAGGAGGCAAAGGAGAAAGGCAAAGCTCCTGCAAAGGCGCCATCAAAGACGCCGGTCCCTGACGAAGCAACTCCTGATGTCATCAAGAAGGAGACGCCAGTCAAGGAACAACCTGCGCCAGTCAAGTCCATCCCCACCGACAGCCCACCACTCTTGCGCAAGCCACTCGAGGCTGAAATCGAGGCTGGTGGGGACATTGAGGGGCTCATCACCCAAGAAATGGCTGATCGCCACAGCCTTCCTCAGAGCCTTGTTGGTCAGATCGTGGAAAAGCGCAAGGGTCCTGGACGTCCACCAAAGGATGGTATCATGTCAAAGCGACAGCGCTCGCAGCTCATCAAGCAAGCTAAAGAGATCGAGAGAGCTAGAGCCGCCGGTATTGATCCCGCCGACATACCCGCGCCATCCATCAAACCCAAGGTCACGAAACGCAAAGACTCGAATGCTGGAGATGTGGATGGCGACGATATCCTGGAGTCGACTGAGAAGGGCGATGGTACATTGATGGGTGACAAGGCGAAGCAGAAGCAGCCGATCAAACCTCCACGTACGCCGTCTCCTGAGATGCGCATCGAGGACTACACTGAGGAACAGCTGCAGCGTCCATCGGCCAACTACGTGGTACTGATTCACGAGGCTATTTCTTCCTCTCCTACAGGCCAAATGAACCTTCAGCAGATCTACAACTACATCGAGAAGAAATATCCCTGGTACAAGTTCAAGACGACTACGAGTGGTTGGCAATCCAGTGTTAGGCATAATCTTGGACAACACGACGCCTTTGTCAAGGGCGACAAAGAAGGCAAAGGCTTCAATTGGCGTATCAACCCAGAAGTCTCTATTGAGAAGGAGCGCAGAAAGAGGCAGGTGAGCCCACCAGTCAATCATGCTCAGCGGCCGCAGTACTACCCTCCGCCAAACGGATACCCTCCCTATCCTCCTCAACCTGGTTATCCATACCATCCAGGCATGCCTCCGCCTGGCATGCCATCGGCGCCTCCTCGACTCCCGCCAAGTATGATGGCTTCTGCTCCTCGTCTACCTCCAAGTCTAGCTCGAGATGCGAACGCTTCGACACCTGCTGCATCTCAAGGTGCTCCTCCGCCCTCTCCGTATGCTTCGCCTTGGGCGGGAGGTAACACAGCTGGTAGCCCGTCTGCAGCAATGCCGCCTCGACCTTATCCGCAACCCCCTCATGGGCCATCATCGGGCGGATCTGCAGCTGGACCCAGCGGTCAGTACGGCGTGCTCTATCCAACGAGCGCGCCGCCGTCGCAAGGTGGGCATGCAGCAGCTAGCCCTTACGGTGGTCCATACGCTGCTGCCGGAGCGAGCCCATACGCTGCAGCACCTAGCCGTCCGTATGCTCCATATCCCCCTCAAGGCTATCCGCAGCCAGGCACTTCAGGGCAATCGCCTCAGGGCCCTCCGCAAAACGCCGCTTTCGTTGGTCCTCCTGGTCCTGGTCAGTCTCCAGCAGGTCCACCATCGCAGAGTACTGCGCCTTCACAGTCGCAGCCTCCTTCGCAAGCACAGCCAGGCCAAACGCCACAGCCAAATCCCGCGCCGCCGACTGTCAACATCACCCCTGACATCATAGCTCGATATCCCGCCAACACCAACCATAACGTCATTCGCAACCTCGAGATGTTTAGAAGCCAGTATGTGAAGTTGAGAACAGAGCCTGGCGAAGATACAAAGGTCGACAATGCAATCAAAGCCTTCATTGACACGAACGTACCCCAGAGCAGTCTGACTGATCCTGAGCGGGATCTCTTGGCTGCAATCATGAAGATACCCAACCTGGCGGCATACCGGGCAAATCCAGTTGCTGTCAACCAGGAGAATGTAGCAACGCAGCTTCCGGTCTCAAGTACTGCTGCTGCTGGTACTGCAGCCGCCATCGCGGCGGCTGGCGCTGCCGGCACAAACTCAAATTCGCCTTCAAATTCGCAGCATCAGCAAGGACTGCAGCAACCGCCCCAGCAGTCATCCCAGCAGTTGTCACAGCAGGCACCGCAGACACAGCAGCAAGCACCACATCAGGTACCGCCTTCAGCACCGCCTGCATCCTTTGCGACTGCACCCGCTACGCCTGGGCCTCCAGCGAGTGAGCCTTATAAGTTCACGCCCAACATGACGGCTGCTCCTGTACCAGCGCCACAAGCTTCCAGTACAAGCCTGCCGTCTTCGCACCGACCCAGCGTGGAGCCGCTCACACCAGTGCCAGGATCACCAGCCATACAGACCGGAACGCCGCTCGTGAAACGCTCGATCACAGAGATGACTGTTGCTGACCTTGCTGGCGAAGATGACGAGGGGCCTGGAGACGCAAATCCGGCCAGTGCTGCGGAGTAGTCCGGTGCTCGTTTGATACTACGCCAAGCCTTGTACGGCAGGCTTTTGCAATGAAGACATGGCTTACATTCTCTGCACATATTTTGATGAGCATTTTATCCTTTCTGCTTCCAGCATTACGACATGAACATGGTCACGACCTCAGGCGTTAGGGCGGCCCGCTATATCCCAATTTGCGATATTGATACCCGAAGGTGGCCCAGTGTGGGCTTGGGCTTCTAAAAAGTGTTTTTCGGCGTCGCTTTCGCAGCGCAGCATACCCAGGCGCCTGGTTTGAAGGGTGCCTTGGAAGAAAGGCGTATTCTCCCTGGGAAGCCTCTCTGTATTTGGGACTTTAGGTATCAGTTAAATGCAATGTATTCATCACCACTCTAGTCTTGATGTATACGTAAATGTTACTGAAGACTGCACTCTGGTGCAAGAGTTCAAATGCCGTCGTGGAAATATGGACGTGAAGTATCTTAATTTGCAAGGTATATCGTTTCGCGCGTGTCCGATGTGCATCGGACAGATGAATGCAGGCAGGCAGCCCCAAAGAAAGCCAAGCGGTAAGAGAAGAGCAAGAATACACCAAGCTCCCATTGTAATCGCCATACGCCGTTTCATGTCTCCTACCCGGTCAGAAATGTCCTCCATACCCCCGAGTCTCGACTCAAGGTGGTATCAGCAGGCAGCCATTGCAGTGAGCATACGCATGTGTATGTTCGCAGCTAACAGCGGCGTCACGCTCACATGGCCATCTCGGCCTGCAGCTTCCTCAGCTCCTCCTCCTCATCGTCCTCCTCGACTCTCTGTGCCTTGCCGCGGACCTCTGTCGATGGCGCGGCGGGCAGCCTGCCGGTGGCGACCTTGTCGTTGACGGGCACATTGCCCGTCTTCAGCATGTCCTCATCCAGCTTCTCCTGTTGCAGCTCGGCCAGCTCCTCGTCCAGCTCGTCCTCGTCGATGCCACTTGCTCCTACGCCCGAGGTTAATGCTTCGCCGATTTCCTCGCCGATAGCGTGCTGTTCGCGGAGTTCTTCCCTGGGGAGTTGTTAGTTTGGTCTGAAGTGCAATAGGGCGGAAAAGACCCAGGGGGTGGGATGGGCGTACATGACATCGTCGACCTTCTCGATTGTCATGCCGGCGTGTATCTGCTTCATGGCAGTGCCGGCGTTCTTCATCGCGTCGAGTGTCTCCTTGTTGATGTTTGCCGTCTCGATCGAATATATCTCACGCTCGAGCGTCATGATCTGTGCGGACGTCTGCTCGAGGGTATGCTCGAACTGCTTCTTTCGTCGTAGTGCTGCCTTCGCCGCTATTTACGTATCAGAACGTCGTCTCGGTTTTGAGGTGCCGTCGTGTTGGGCGCAGACATACCAGCCTTGTTCGTGGAGACGTATTTCCGTGCAAGGGCGTCCTGCTCGTCCATCTGGTTCTGCATGTGCTTCTCGCGCTTGTTCAACATCTCGAGTTGCCCGCGGAGGCCTAGGATGGCCTTCTTTGGCGCCTCCTTCTTGGCCTGGCCGCCGCCAAACCAGCCAAGACCCCAGCCAGACATGATTGTGGTAGGTCTAGAGGTCGTAGGTAAGTATGGTTATGAAACGTTGGGCGCGACGGTGGTCAGAGTGTGCTATCAAGTGGGAGGATGGCGGGGCTGGCGATAACCGGGGGGACACTCACTCTGGGGGAGATGAGGGAGGAAGTCGAGGGTGGTCAGGGAGGAGAGTATAGGCAGCGTCGGAGGTGTGCGCGGCGGTGTGTTGGTATCTTTTGTCGGTGCCTGGTGGATGCAAGTCAGTAATCGGGCATGCGCGTGAATCAAGAGTGCTATGACGCTTGATACGCTAAGCCTGGCACGTGCCCGCTTGGCCTCGGCTCCAGTGGCCAGGATTTCGTGCAGCTCATGAACACCACATCAGACGACATGTCCGTACCTGTTGCGTCAAATCTTGTCCTGCTGAGCGACCTCAAGACGACCTCACAAGGGACAAAAGTGCGCTTTCTGGGCTGGTACTGATGTCGCTGCTGACATGAAGAGCTGGAGCTGATTTCGCCAGCGTTGATGAATATGTGATTCAGAAAGCAACCCTTCGACTAAAGCACAACTACCCCGCAGTCAGCTCTGCAGAAACAGCAAATGTCGACATCGTCCATGTCCTGGAACACATCAAAGCCCATGATATGGAAGTCGGAGCCTGGATCAACGTGATTGGTTATTTGGAGCGGCGCAAAGAGAAAGGCGTGTTTGTGCAAGCTATCGCCATCTGGAGTGCAGGAAATGTTGATTTGGGCACATACGAGAAAGCTGTTGAAGCAAGGAAAGCAGCTGGATGAGTTCGCAAGACCAATCCCACTTCTTCGTCTCCAACCCGCGAGGTCAAGACCCGCATGCCTTCTAGAGCCTGGGGATCTCGTCGAGCCTGGCAGCCAACAGTGGCCTGAACATCCGTTGCCGCGGTACTTACGCAGTATTAATGGGTTCCTGCCATTAGGAATGCGTCTTGCACGATCCTGAGGCCAACTGCAAGTGCTGTTCAGAATTCGCGGCACACTGTAACCACAAGCCGCTATAGTCAGTTTGCATTTAAGGTAGGGACTAGTAGGTAGCCAATATGTTCGGTACACTCCCAGCTTGTCAAATTTCTGATGAATTACGAAGCACTTGAATTCGCCAGGCACAGAAAGAACGACAAGTGGATCCTCACGTCATGCACTGACTATGCCACGTCTCGCAGATGACCCCAGTTCGTCCACGTACTTAGATTAATTCCTCCTACATGAACTTGCAGCCACATTTCTTCTCTTCCTCGTGGGTCTGCTTACCTTCTTTAACTGCATCGTCGCCAGCAACATTGCGAGACATATCGACGTTGCCACCAGCAGGGATGTCACTGGAAGGGCCAGCGCCGTTGCCAGGGTAGTTGTCACTGCTGGCGTGATTGCTGTCACCAGTTTCATCGCTGTTACATGGCCAGTCCTTGCTGTCACCCTCAAGATGCCTCTGAAGGTCCTGGAGTACGTTAGTAAGCTGCTCAGATGCTCGCAGTGATCGTTGGCGATACCCACACCCTGTATACGCTTGTGCTCTGACTTTGCCTTATCCTTGCGAGCTTTTTCTGCTGTGCAGGACATCAGTGGAGGCTCAACGAAGCTAGGCTGGGCTGAGCTGGAACATACCCTTGACTTTCGTTGCCTTAGGACGACGTCCGGTCATGCTGAAGGCTTTGTTCTCTTGCAATTCAAGATGGTGAGATTGTATTATAAAGAGGGCGCAATTCACATCTCATGGAGGTGACAGCTGTGCGTGAGTCTGCTACTCATCGTGCTTTCGTCACAGCAAACGCTCTCACTTTCACCTCGTAATTTTGTTTCTGCAAGTCAGAAGATGATGGGATCCATTTTGAAGTGAAAGCAAGGCACTTTTCTCTTCTTTGTGGGTAAATCAGATCAATGCGTCATGTCGTTTGACTATATTGGCGGATCACTATGTTCCTATAAGCATGGCGAGAGTTAGACGATAGAGCAGATTTGGTCAAGCTGATACGGTGAACGCACAAGATACCTACAGCAAGGCAGAGTTTCGCTGGCACTGAGCGACTGCTATCGTCGAAGAAAAACCTCTTGGTGGCTTCAGCACGCGTTACAGGTGCTGGTGTAATTTCTTCTCCATCTTCCAAGCACGCACACATTTCAGCCTCTCAAGCTACACTAGAAAATTAGTATCATGCGCAAGGTCGGTTTGCATGCTCCTTGACCCTGATATTATGCAGAATTTGGCATGTTGCACTCCAAGGCTTCAAACACCCCTTTGTTCGGTTTTGCAGACCGACCGCAACTACGATCTGCAGATTCAACTCTTAATTTGTTGATGACTATTCACATGCTCTACAATCTCAGCTATTCATGGACTCAGGAGCCAGCGCCCTGCTTCACCAAAAACTGCTTTGCGGGTGCGGGTTGGGACAAGCGAATGCGTTCGAAAGAGCAGCAGAAGGGCCAGAGGCCCAATAAGGACGTCAATCTGACGACGGCCCCCGAAAGACTGGACGTCACCAGCGAAACTGACGACTTCGTGCCTTTGACACCGCGAAAGCGGTTTACCAAGCAACACGAGGGATGTGACATCAAGAATGACACTGTTGGAGCCACAGATGATCAGTCAATCGACGGCATTTTGCGCAAATTCAAAATAGAGCTTTAGCACATAGACCCGGGGTTAAATCATATTCTCAACCATGCGCGCAGGGTATTGGGTGGCTCTCAGTATACAAAACTGCATGATGTCTGTTTGAGAAGACCTGTGCTTCGCAAAACCATAGCTGAAGGATCAAGCAAGACAGAGAACACTTTGAGGCGCAAATCTCACCGAGATCACTTACTTGAATCGAAGTTTAACGTATCTGGTCTTTGTCGTTTCAATTGCCTCTTCACCACCTGGTTTGCACCTCTGCACCACAATATCGCCAATTGTTACAAGAAGTGAGAGTCCAGTAGTGTCAGTCTTGCTCAAGCCACAGGCGTAATCACCTGCGCGCAGCCTTGAATGACGCGTACGTGCAGCAGGACCGACAGAAACCAACAACTTGATATCCGTTCAAAGCAACCCCAGAGAACAAACGCAATCTTTGTTGTGAACAGCTGGATGACTCAGTGTTCTGTTGCACGTTCTCCTACATGAGAAGACAGGTGTGTATTTACATAAATTCAGCCTCAGACTGGGTGTATGGTGGTCTTGTAGAATGACGTGAAACAACAAAACTGAAAATTCTAGTCAGTGAATGTTCCTCAACAGCTTGCTGACGTACTGGAGAGATCTTGCAGAGTATTACCGAATGTTCTTTGCTGACACACCTTTGGAGCTCAGAAGCATGGCGTTCAGCCTTCCTATGATGTGAAGTAGTGCAGAGCTATTGCAAGGAGTGCAAGGCCGAACATAATTTCAGCCTTGCTTGGAGTGAGGAGTTGAGCAACAATTGAATGATGCATAACGCGGTGCGGGCCCAGAAATACAAGTGATGCAAAGAATGTTTGTGTGTATTGCAGATAGAGGAAGCAGGGAGAAGGAGGTGTCATCCTATGAGGTGAACGGCTGACGGGCTGATCAGCTAGAGCATACGACTAGCCAATCACAACTGCGAACGTCCGAACGAGCACAATTATGCGCCGTATCGTGCGTCAGCTATTGAAGGCTGCTTATCCTTCATCCAAGCCATCAGCGCTCCAAGGACTGAGAGATGTAGTGTCTACTTCTTTAGGTATTTCAATCCGCATGCGGATGCGGCTTGCAGGCGCCAGGTCGGCTTCTCCATGCACGTTGTAATCTGATAGACTGGGATTGGAACAGGCCTTTTGAATGCGCTGGTTTTTCCATGAAGGAAAGTATCTGGTGTGTGTTGAGGTGTCGTGCTGTCAACGCGTGAGGTGTAGTGTGGGGCTGAATTAGCGTGACGCTTATCCAGCCTTCTTTTCTGGGACGTCATCTTACGGTTTGTAACCCCAGGACATGGATGTTTCACGAAAATGAAATAACCAAAAGCCTCAGCCAGCAGCAGCGCGGACAGTTCGATGATGTTCAGCTTACCGCCAGTACCTTTGAGACAGCCGATTGTGCTGCATGCCTAACTCAGACGACATAAGATCTTCGCTAATCATTTGCTCCACGCGTCCAGCACAGTATCACTTGCCAGCAGGAGATATTTCGGTCTGCAGGGAAACTCCTGCCGGTCGATCCCGAACGCATTGACTACCCCACAATCCTGCCTTCATCTCCAAACTTTCTCATGACCTCAACTGCTCTAATCGCAGGGCTTGGTTTCATGCGTTCGACAAACAGAAAAAACAAACACCTTGTTTTGAAACATGCCTGGGGCATCCTTCAAACTAGCACATAGCCGAGACTGTCTGCTTGCTGAAGCGGTCTCACTAACCTCATCGCACACTATTGTGTACCTTGCAATTAAAGGTATCGAGCGCTGAGATGTTGTCAATATACCCAAAACAGTAGTTGAAGGGAGTGTCCGCGAAAGGACCGATTTAGGAATCGCATATTTCTCGCCATACCTGGTTCCCGCTTTAAGTTGCCCTAGACGTTACCAAGACCCGGGATATGCCAGTCTGCACCTGTGATGAGAGGGTTTTGATCGCTCATCACGCTGCGGGTCGTATGGTACAATATACCGTGTGACGTCGCTCATTGTCTTCTTTTGGGCGTGGCTGTGATGGCCTATATGCAGGCGCTTTCTCCGCTCTGCGGTTGTTTGATGCGCGACTTCCATTTTCACCCGTCTCTATCTTCAGACCTACCTCTAGATCCGATTGACGCTTCAATCCCTGTTCGCTTCTCCTACCCTCAGAACATTTGCGCGCGACACCGCCCTGAGGGTTTCAACGATCCCCGTCATGCACATCTTCCTCTTCCTCAGCACAATCTGTGCAGTAGCCTTCGCAGCACCAATGGCACACAACCTCAAGAATCGTGCAGAGATCGACTCAACCTGGCAGCCTGCTGAGGGAACATCGACATCATGCGACAAGGCATCTGACAAGATGATCGGCTTCTACGTCGGTCCACAGATGCAGTCAGTCCTCACTGATGCATGTGCTGCCATGATGCCGCCCTGTGCCTATCCAAGTCGATTGTCAGATGATACCGTGTGCGCCCAAGTCATCGACTGGCGACTCGACGGGCCAAAGAGCAGCACGCAGTCCGCAAACATCGAAACCTCAGATGGCAGCAAGATCAGTGGATTGGATGTCAAGAGTAAGTTGTTGAGTAGTGTAGCTAAACTGATGCACTTGCTGACATCTATCAGTTTCGGTCACACCTGCTGCGCAACCAGAGTCTTCACCAGGTGTCTTCTGGACGGCACAGGACTGCTACGGTTATTTTGCGCACATGCTGCAGGAGTCAGAGCCGGCGGGCTGCCACACTTCGCAAGGTTTCGGCATCGGGAGCATTACTGCTGGTGGGGACACTTCACTTGCAGGCACAGTGTTCAAAGTGGAGATCGTAGCTGAGCAGTGACCTCTTATCTCCTCGTTCCGACCACGGCTTTGCGAACTTTTTTTCGTGTATATTTCCATTTTGTGAGCTATGTTACGGACGCAGGCCGTTCATTGTAGTGACTTTTCCTTCCATTACTGTTGCGATCAAGCTGGTGTTTCGGGTTACAACGTGCATTTTCTGTCACGTCGACTTCGGAAACAGCAGACTGCGCCCTTATTTCTATCTTGCACACTTATATAGCCGTGTCTAACAGCCGTGTCGAGCGGCCATGTCGAGCTATGAAATAGCCAGCTCGTCTTCGTAGTGCTTGAGTGCTTTCAACAAGAAACCCAACAGGGCCTTGCGAAACGTGAAGCTTGACTTATCAACGATGGTGACATAGACCACCGTCATTTTCTCGTTGAATTTGAGTAGTATCAAGCTCTCGTAATCGCAGAGAGCCACATACAGACACTTCTCACGTCTTGCATAGGCCTTGGCTTGCTTTAGCAGGTTGGTTTCTGTCCCAGTTTTTGGAAGCATCCTTTCGGGGTCCGGTGTGAGGGGCTCCAAGTTGTTGTTGAGTTAATTCCTATTCCAAAGTACCTTTTTAAACGAAATTTTGTTGATCAGGTTGGCTTTCTTGAATTCCACCATCATAACAGTGTACAATTTTGTATTTGAGTCCAATGTGGTTTCCGAGTCTGGCTTGTAGAGGATGCTAAGATCTACTCGCAGTTTCTTGACATTGAATTCTTGGAAGACCGATAACTTCCCTTCAAAGTCAAAGCTTAAGTCAAGAGCTCGCATGATTGGTGTGACGAGGCTACTCTTAGCGTGTCCGATCACGTCGGCTTCACTACGTACCCAACGATTGTCGTCTCCAATTGTTTCTTTCGCATCCCGAAGCCGATTAGTATTAGCCTCGAGATATTCATTTGCAGCTTCCTCTTAATCGCTGTACTCATTAGCAATCAGTGTGTCTGGGAGAGTCTCCGCTCCGACTGCTGTAGATGATGGAGATGTCTGATATGGATGAGGTTCTCCGATATTTATGATATCTGGCAACTCTTCGTCTAAACAGTTCAGGAGAGACATTCATTTAGCTCTGTTTACTGTATACAGCTGGTTGAATGCTGAAGCCCTGTAATATTGCACTTGAGAAGAGCTGGACGATACATAAGGCCACAGAAAACCATGTCAACCCAGTGAAAGACTTACTAAAGCCAGATCATTATTGTGAAAACTTGAGGCAAATCCATTGTTGGCACAAATTTTGCAGCTCTATCATACCTTCGCTTGCATCGAATGATCCTTGAAGCATCACGTCTCCGTTGTGTTCATCGAAACGGTGTGGCGATAAGGTACGCCAAACGGCTTGAAGACATACTGAACAGTAGATGAAGTCAAGACCTGAGTGAAGACCCCATGGGTCCATATTCGAGTTCAACCAGTGACATGAGTTCGGAGTGCTGCTTCGGATTTACATGATGTGCGAGCATTTGCATATCCTACTTGAGGATCAAGTACGATTGTGCATCACGAAGCAAAAGGAGATAGGATTTAGCCCAAGTTTTATAATAGTTTACATAGAAATGCATGACGAAAGAGTTTGCTAATCATACTGTGAAAGGAACCCTAGGCTACGGAAAGACAACGTGTGAACAAAGGTCCAGCAATTATTCCTTTGACAATATCGGACGACCGAAGTAACTATTCAAATTACGCACCACCTTGATGTACTTTCCATTTTCTCCGCCATCACCCCACATCTCCCACATCCAATTTGTTGCCTCATCTCGTGGAGGCAGCCAGCCGTACTCTTCATAAAGATTCGCTCCTGCCCATGAAAACAGGGGGCTATTACGCGCGGCGCCCGGGCCCTTCTTACCTGCAAGGTCGTAGACAAACGAAGAGGCAAAATCAATGATGTATACGCTAAGGTCTGGATCCTCGTAGGAAGAGTCGTAGGATGCTTCCGTGCCGGCTACAGAGCGCTCTGAGGCCGCAAGAATCATGATGTTTCGAGGCTCAAAATCTTCGTGTTCAACACCAGCAATGCGTATATCGGTCTCCGCCTCGATGACCTTACGCATAATGTTGTCCCTTGCTGTGCGCGTGAGGTCAAACGGATTCAGTTTCTGCATCTGAATGCCTTTGATATGTTCCACAAGAATCAGACGAACCTCCCGAACATATTTCTGGCCCTCAATCTCCATGGTAACGTCTGTAGTCCATGGGCCATGGTATTTCGGCGTGCAGCGGCCCTGCATCGGGGCGTTTTCGAGGGTGGAGTATGCAGCTGCTTCCCTTGCGTAGTCTTGGTCAGCATCCGCGGTAACGTCGATCGTTCCTGGCCGCCAGTAATCGTAGATGCTATAGTGGAGTGGGTCGTAGATCTTCGCAACAAGGCCTTTGTTGGTCAGTAGAACCTGAGCACCACGCTGGTGTCCAGTGCGGATTGGCGCCTTGATGGTGATCGTGCGGGTGTCCTGTGGGTTTGTACTGCCGGGCTTTGGAGCACGCGTAAGGCACAATTCGAGCTTGCACACTTCTTCAGGCAGGACGTTCGATGGAGCCGGAGATTGATAGAACGCTCCCCAAGGAAGAGGGGGAACGTGGCGCTTGAGCACGAGTGTGGTTCCAGGAGAATAAAGACCGAAGTCTTCTTTCTCTTGAGAAGAGGTTGACGATGGAGGTGACTCGCTCGATGAGCCGCGGATGGATGAGGACGAGGACATGTTGTGAGCGTTCAAACGGGTTGAGTTGAGGCAGCTGATGGTGGGCGAGGAAGATTTGGATTAGTAAACAGTTTTGCGACTATAACAAACAGGCAGCAAGTGAAAGCGCGTTGGAAGAGCGCTGATAGACTAACAATCAGGGAATTTTCAGCACGCACAATGTTTTTTGGTGAAAGAATCAATGAACACCTAATAGGTTTTGTACACACACAAAGGCAGAAAGCATCTTCTTCTTTGTCAAAGATGCTATTGCTTCAGAACTCACACTGAGCAAGCACAACACGTGCTAGAGATCGAGCCTCACTAGAACACTAGAAGAGCCTCCCTGAGTTACATTCCTTGCTGTCAAGAAGTATCGTCAGATAGTATTGCGCAGTAAAAGAACCAATGGCTCGACAATGCCGCTTTGAATAGGCAAACAGCATGCGCGGCCTTTCAAGGCTGTTAAGGAAGGGTACTATGAGCAGCATAGTACGAGACGGTTCATCGACAGGCCTGATGTAGACGCATTATGAAGGGTTTAAGGCAGTGTGCATCGTTCAAATATAGCATTCGACGAGAGTGCAGACAGTAAGCTTCGTGAATAGGGTAACTCTTACCATGGGTCGAGTAAGGGTTGTGCCAAGCTGGTAGCTACGTCATCATGAAGCTCCGTCGATCGCGTCCCTGAATATCGCAGCGATTCTCGAAAACTCAACAACGGCTGCCCGCAAGCGCACAATCGCGTAACGGAAAATCCTGCGTCTACGTTACCGGGCTCCTCCGCTACCATACACTGCCGCAGGACAAGATTCCGCTGTCTTGGCGCTTGCCGCACTCTACAGCCGGTTGCAGCCCCGGAGCGCATTTCCTGCGACTGGCTCGGGCAGGAAGTCGGCGCGCTGCATGTCATGATGTGATTCTATGAATCGTGGCTTGGAAGTGGAGTGGCTGTTGTGACGCGAAAGCCAAATGACGTTGCACAGGGTAAAAGGATTCACCAGCCACTTTGTACCTCGCGCTTTGGTCTGAATCAGGACATCGGGGCATTTGTGGGGTAATAATTTGGGCGGAATGGCTAGATTCTGGATGATCTACATGCTCAGAGGGTGTCTCTAGTCTATAGCTATATCTTCTCTTGAGCCGCACACCACAATACGATACTTATCAGTTTGAGACACCTCTCCGCCAAAGCTACCAAAGATTCAAAAATTAACCAATAACAACATGCGCGTTCAGACCACCATCGCTGCCTTGACTTCGGTCGCCTCAGGTCTTTTGATGCCTCGCCAGGCGAATGAAACCTCCACAACACCAAATGTTGCAGCCGCGCAATACGACGGGTAGGAGAGCTTCCAGTCCAACATCGAACAATGACCTGACGTGTTATGTAGCTCGTGTTTCTACCCCGTTCCGGACCCCAAGTTCAACCTCGAAGCCTATTTGGGAACTTGGTACCAGGTCGCTGGCACACCTTTTGGTCCCACCGCAGGAGCCAGCTGCGTCACAGCCAATTACGAACTGAACGTTCGTCACTCTTCGACCGATTGTCTGGAAACAAATTGACAAGAAATACAGGATAATGGCACAGTTCGCGTTCTCAACACAGCAACAGTAGGACCCCAGACCATCGACATCGTTGGCACAGCGACCCCAGTCGACTCTGCGTACGGCGCTGGTGGTGCATTCGTGGTCAGCTTCCCTGGTACACCTGATGCCGAGTGCCCAGGACCCAACTACATTGTTCAAGGTAGGTTTCACGAATAGCGTCGCGTCTCACAACGAATATCTAACAATGCATTCAGATTACGCGATCGACTGGGCCATTGTGCAGACACAGAACTGGAGCACTTTGTACATCCTGAGCAGGGAGCGTCAGCCAGCTGCGGCCAGCATTGATGTAGGTCATCTGTGATCTTCACGCATATGTTCACTTCGCTAATCTTGATGTTAGGCGTGGATCGAGCGCGCTGTCGCCTTCGGCTCCGATGCATCGGCGATATCGAAATTTAATCAGACCGGCTGTGATGCGTAAAGAAGCCAGGACTGAACGGGAACCTTGAGAAATGTGCTAGTATTGAATACTTCGAAAAGTAACTTGTACTTCAGGCTGCTAAAGTAGCTTTTCATCTATCGACCTTGGGTAAAACACCACGAAACTTCTGCTCGAATCCAAGGGATCACGAGTGGAGACTCAATTGCTGCAGTCAGATCATCTGGGTTCCTCAGAAGTGCCCTCGCTGCTGCTGGTTTCCATCTCTGACCCTAATATCCATTCTGTGTCCTCGTCCTCGTCCTCGTAATCTGGGTCATCAATGCCCCCTGGGGGTCTATGAGCATTGGATACGTAGGACCTTTCTCCAAATCCCACAGTACCGAAGTGTATCGATCATGGTGAAAGTAATTCTGCCAAAGCCATCGCTCTGCTCCATTTAGCCCGTTTGGACACCATCCATCGCATGAGAAGCTCATTAGGTAGCCAAAATGCCGCTTGATTGGTGACATAAGTTTTGGTGCCCATTTGTCCAAGTACTCTTTTCGTGATTGGACAAGATCTTGATGTGCACGGCTTGGATGATCGAAGATGTCTGAGACGTTGAAGTCGATGAGCTTTACTCGTACGTTTGGTGTGTGGTAATCAGATCCCAGTAGTATGATGTTACGGGGACAAAAATCACCATGGTCGACTCCGGCATATACTATGCGCATGTCGGCGTCGATGCATTGCTTCAGAATGGTGTTTCGAGAGAGCTCTGGTAGACTGTATGCATCCATAGATTCCATGCATTGCCCATCCAAGTATTCGATCAGTATCATGCGCACGGGTCGTTCATACGTTATCGTATGGCCGTTCTTTGTGATCGTGGTGTCGATGTTGATGGTCCAAGTGACATGGAACGCAGGAATGATATCCGAGATATCCAGAGAAGTGTGCAAGTGCTCGTATGCTGCAGCCTCACGGCTGTAACTGCGATCAGCCCACCAGACCACGTCGGGATACTCATCTTTATCAAAGAACATAGCATCATAGAATTTCGCGACCATGTTGCCATTTACAACTACGAGTTGGGCACCGCGCCCAGCACCTGTCCGGATGATAGGTGTGATAGTCAAGCTCCTGGCCTCTTCAACGTACGTACGTCCTTCGCAAGGACGGCGGGCAAAGCATAACTCTTCATGAGACAAAGCTGTTGGGTCTGGATATTGTGGCGGAAGCGGCGTAATGTGGTTACTTCCGAAAGGAGGGGGCGGAGCATGCTGCCACGCGAGCAGGTGAGAGCTTATCTTGTAGGAAGCTTGTGGCATGTCTTCGGACTTGCTCGTTGGTGCATCATCTGAAGCTGGTCCGCCGATGTGCGGACCGTCTGAGGTCGCGTCGCACGTCATGTCTGTCGGGCTTGAAACGTTATTAAGGTTGGCCTTGTAGTAAATGCGCAGACTTGCGATTTGTTGTAAAGCTGACGTTAGTCGCTCTAAGGTCACTTGACCGTACTTTCACTCCTTCGCTTCTGAACACGCAATGCTCCAATAACGCTGCAGTGGGCGACGCATTCTTTTCGGCAGCACTGTCTTCTTAATAAATATGGTGCTGCATGAAGTATCCAGGCTAGTCTCAGCAGCCGACGTCGCACCTGTATATGTAGTTAGGAGCTTTCGAAATTGGGGATCTGCTCATGTACCAGTTCGTTTCCTGCTGTTAATTTACGTTTACAATGATCATCTGCCCTCTGTCAAGGCCATGTAAAGAGCCAAGACAAACACACCTATCTAAGTTGTTGGATAAGTGTGAAGGTCATTGACCAAAGGGACGTCCCACCGATAGTGTTTCGTAACTTGTAGAGGTGAGATGGAAGCCCGACGCTCGTGTTATATAAGAAACGGGCATAGTCGACTTTCGATGCATATCATATCCAGGATGTGGTAGAATCATCTTAGAGGCATATTCTACTGAACTTATAGTTTGCTTTCTCTGCAACATTTAAGTCCCGCTCAGCACATATGCACAAGATTGTTAATATGCGAAAGCATGGGACAATATGAGACGACGTGAGGTATATCAAACATGAAATACTGTGGGTATTACGGTCATCTGAAAACTGCTCTTTCCTCCGCTGTAGCACCTGTCTTCTGTCCTGGAGGAACCATCTGAGGCACCGGCGGCGGCCCCCACTGCTGAGCTGGTTGCACGACGTAATAAGGCTGCGGTGCCCATTGAGGGGGCCCTTGTGCGTATGGCGCTGGAGGTCCGCCTTGTTGAAGTTCATAAACATTGTCGAATCCTGCGTAACGCTCTTTGCCTCCACACAACCACTTCAACCCTCCTCTTTGACGGATCAGAACCCAGAGACTGACAAGAACAAGCAAAGCAAAGATGGCCATGGGTATGAGCAAGAACCTAGTCGCTCTCTGTAGGCTCATCAGTATTTGTGCTTTGCAGTTAGCATCACCACAACTTACTGCTGTTCCACATGCAGCACTTGCCCAGCCTTCGCTCGGATAGAAGCGTTCAATTTGGCAAGACCAGGTTTCGCGTGTGAATTCCTGGCCCTGCCTTTGCACATCATCATAGTTCTGCCAGCCGTTGTTGTTGCTTTGCAGGGAAGTTGCCCAGCCGAATACTCCCAGACTCAGCGCCACCAACAGTACATTGCCGATTGCTGCGGTCCACGCCCATATCCTCTGATGACCATACGTGCCCTCAACCTTCTTCATCTCCCAGATTCCAAATGCATCGATCGCGCAGACGATATACGCTGCAACACAAACACCGAGTATCGCCAATGTGGGTGCATTGTCTATTTACATGATGACATCCACGTCCGACACGTCTGTGGAGCTCGCGGAGTTGCGGCCGTTGATTGTGGCCACGACCGCGCCGCTGCGAATGTCACGGTATGTGTGCTCGAGCAGGAGAGATTTCGAGATGCGCTCGAGTGCGAAGATTAGAACCGACACTGGGAAGAGCAAAAGCACTGCTGGCGCAAGGAGCAGGACTAGGCGGCAGCCGCTGAGGTTGTGCATTGTGGTGATTGTGAAGTTGCGCCGCACGCGTTGCGGGAATGACGAGTTATGTTGCTCGAATCTCAATCATTGCCCTGGGATAGCAAAGATGTTAATCGAGCGGTAAAATGCCGCTTCAGGTGAGTTGTTCATTATGGCGACATTATTCTTAGATCTGTAGCTGTGGTCTCGATCAGACGGTCATGGGACGCCTTAAAAGCGAGGATCAATTGGCCGTGACTACTGCGCCTTGGCATTGTCAACCTAGGCAAGGCTCTGATCTACGGACACAAGCTCTTCCTACATGTTGACAACTCAAATAGTCGGACAGATATGTCGTCGAAGCCGGTAGTTGCAACGACGGGGCCAGGCGGGTCAACAGCACGGCGAAAAGGCGAAATAGGTGTCGTGGCGCCCCTAAAGCGTGCAAGCACTACGCTAATCTACACCTGAGCTTGAGGTATAGGCATTGACGAACCGTCTTTTCCAAGCCGTAGTCGGTAGCAAGATCATGCAAGAAGCTGCTAACCTGCAATGCCATGCTTACCAGCTGTGAAGTCTTCCGCTTATACATTTCGATATGAAAGCTTCTCGCAGCAGCAGCTAACATCAACAACAGAAGCCGTCAAGCAACCCCAATCGGACTGATGCAATTAAGATGATTTATTCTCAAGGTAGCCACCTATAAAGCCACGGACACAGATAACACAAAAGCCCCTTCCCCAGCACCACTGGCGCCCACCACTCGAACCGCGCCTTCCTCCCTCCCTTCAGCACAACGCTCACATGCTTGCCCTCCCACTTGGCGTCGCCATCAGCAACCTCAATCATTCCAGCTGCCAGATCCAAGAAACTGATGAACGTCTGCTGGCACTCCGCGCTCAGCTCGTGGCCTTGCTGAACATCGTGCGTCAGACCGCCAGGCATCACAAACGTCAAATCCAACCAGTCCTCGTATCGCCGGAGATAGGTCTCCGCCCGCGCCAGGTCGTCGTAGATGTGTGCATTGGCGGCATACATGACGTTGTGGACAAAAGCAGGCGCGTGCTTCCAAAACCTGTTGTCCATGCTGGCAGAGCTCAGCACCACCAGGCGCGGCGGTTTGAAGTGGGAATCTTGCGCCTTGAGGGACTTCAGTGCAGAGATCACAGCATGTGCGGTATCTACTGAAATGCTGACGCCGGGGATGTTGTCGGTGACGGCTACAGTAAGGAAGACGGCGCGTGTGCCTTTGAGGCATTGGGCGAGGGTTGCGATGTTGGAGATGTTGCCCTCGAAGACTCGGACGTTGGGTTTTGAGGATAGCGATGGATGAGACTTCTCAAGTTTTGAGCGTGAGCGTACAAGGACGTTAATGTTGTTCTCTGGGGAGCTGCTCAGGAGCCCAAGAATGCTGCCACCGACTTGGCCAGTCGCTCCAAGAATTGCGTACGCTGACATATTGACAGAATGGAAATGTCCTGTTGCAGTAATCGGTAGGCCTTTCGTGGTTCAGATAGTTAAGAGCATTAAAAGCCTGCACGGCATGATCATTATACCTGGCCAGAGTGTTGGTCCAGAAGAACATATATCTTGCAACGACGTCTTCCACGGATGCCGTGGAGTGCGAAGTGCCCTATCACGGATCGTCCACACTACATTGCAAAGGAGCAGACCATGATTTTTACGCCTCACCGTAGGCTCAGAGACCTGAGTCCGAAGCCCCAAGCGCATCTGTGGCTAAAACAGGAAGTGATGATCGCGAATCGGAGTCGCGCCAGCCCGCTTTCCTTCACAGATCAACTACGTCACGTCGGCGACCTCTAAAACACAACGCCGATCCGCGCTTCACGACGCCCGACTACAGTAAGCTCCATCGCAGGTGCTAGAGGGATCTTACAACAGCACCAGCATAGAAAGCGTAAAAGGTGATCTGACCGACGCCCACCAAACTGATCCAATACAAAAACCCTGGACTCAAAAGCCAACAAGCCCCATTCCGCCGTGAACGTCACCCCACCAGCCCCTCTCAAGCCTAACAATGTCCACCACCTCGACCTTCACCCTCCTCGTCCAAGCCCTCCTAATCACCGTCGCAACCTCCCTCATCTTCCTTGGCGGTACTGCCCCCCCCCCCCCTCTTTCACCCACTCACCCACACACCTCGCATTACTAACCCTCCTCTCCCCTCCCCACCAGGCCTCTCCTCCTGCCTCTCCCTCTGAGTCATCCCACTCACGGCCCTCCCCGCATGCGCCCAATTCACTTAAACCGTCACCTGGGGCTTCGCGTACCTGCAGCCGTGCTCGCGCCTCCTCACACTACTACTACTGCTCAACCACTGCCGTGACGGCATTTCTCCCGCACCCTGCGCACGCCGCAGCATGGAAGACTTGGGCTGCGGCGCTGGCGATTCTGCGCCCTGTGGCGCCGTATGAGGTGTTTTTCGTTTCTCCGATTAATGAGAGGGTGGGGGAGCTGGAGCGGGGGAGGGAGGGGGAGGGGCTGCGCGGAGAGTTGGGGGACGTGGCGGGTGAGGAACTATGGGCGCGTGGGACTGCCGGTTCTTGCGGGGGTTGTGAGGGGGTGAGCAGGGAGTGTTGTTGTTGCTGTTGTTGTGCACATTCGGTGGTTTGGATGGGGATGGGGTTGAACATGTTGAACGAAAGATCGATAGGCTGCTGTGGGCTTTCTGCCGTGGAGGCAGGCTAAGTTCCTGATGAGTATGGGATATAGCGCGTGAAGAGGGGGGAAGGGGGGGGGGGGTTTGATGTGCTTTGGTGGTAGAAAAGTTCTTAGGTTGGGGAAAAAAGTGAGGCGGGAAAATCCTCACTTACTGTCAGCTCTACGTTAACGCAATCGTCAATTGCGCGTGCATTTATAAACCCTCCTACTTGCCTCTACCGCACCATCACCGCCGCCATACATGACTCACCACTACATCACCGCAGCTATTCCCCGACCAAACAAGCCTGAACTCTTTCCGCGATCTTACCAACACCCTCTCCATCCCCATCACTGCACATAGCAAAAGGCCATGGACGTCTCAAGATCCAAGGCCAAGCTCCACCAAGCCCATCACCAAGCAGGATGCTGTTTGTAACTTAACCCGTCATTCTCCCGGTCTTCGCACCTCGTCGACGCCCAAACCGAAGAGAGAGCCACGCGCGCAAAAGGCCACAAAGTATGGACAGACAAGCCGCCAGTTCTCCTGCTTTTCCCCTAGTAAGCTTGAGAAGGGGAAGCCTTTCGCAGCGGGCTTAGACCCTTTCGTGGTGCGAGGTGTGTGTTTTTTTTGCCGGGGAATCTTTGTGCAGGGTATATATGGATAATCGTCGGCCCCGAGAGAGAGAGAGAGAGAGAGAGGGAGGGAGAGAGAGAGAGAGGGAGGCAAGGCTAGATAGAGCTATTTGTGTTCGAGCACGGCTGGAGCTTCTTCTCCTCCTTCTTCTTCGCAGCCGTCTCTGGGTGTAGGGAAGGTTTCTCGGTCGGTTTTGCGTAGGGAAGGTCATGGCGAGTCGGCAGCACGCAGTGCTTTTATGGACGTGTATGGAACCCGACTTCCACACGATTGTTTACAGCGCTTTTTGTTGCCGACGCAAAGAGGTTTTGACGCTGGGAACCCGCTCCAGTTGGCCGAGGGGACCGAGTATGTATCTGAGAAGAAGAAGAAGCCTTTCTGCGACGTGAGATGAGTTCTGGTGCCCATGGTGATCCAGCGTTGAAGACCTCGCACCCACGGTGTTATGTCAAGTCAAGGAAGTCAAGTCAAGTCAAATCTCTGCAAGGGGAAAGAAAAAAAGTAACGGCATTACAAAATCGTATTTATCGCGTCGTGCCAACAGAGCCGAGCCGAGCCAAGCCAAGCCAGAAAGCGGTAGTATCTCTACCCTTACCAGAAAATGCCAGAAAATGAACTTTGCAACATGGCCAGAAACCCCACCCAACGAGCGCCTCTATGGGCGGCCCAGTTTGAGTGCCTCCAGATTTTCAACCTGCCGCCGCAACATGACGACAGCGCCGAGGCTGATTGTGCGCAGGCCGTCGCGCTCGCCCTCGTCGCCGGCGCTGGTGCTGCGCTGCACGACGTCTTTGGCGGCCTCGATGGCCTTGTCGAGGAGGTGCGGCGCGTCTGGCGCGTCGCTGCGGTAGAGGTAGTGCAGCTCCTGCGCAAACGGATCGACGGGGTGGCTGAGCGCGTGGTTGATGAAAGCGCGGGCGCGGAAGTAGGCGCGTTCGGTGTAGAGCGCGGAGCTGAGTCGGGTCTCTGGGGCTGCGCGCTGCACGTCGTAGCCGGCTTCGTTGTAGTAGGGGTCTTTGACGAGGACTAGCCCCATGATGGAGACGAGGACTTGCAGTAGGGTGCTCTTTGCGGGGCTCCAGCTCTCGTTGCGCTCGTCGGTGTGCCAGGTGCCGAGCAGGCTGAGACAGATCTTGCCGTCCTCGTACAGGTTCGGGTTGACAGGGCCGTTGCCGCTTGTCCAGCTGTGGAAGAAGGCTTCCGGGGGCGCTTGTGGGTACGATGAACCAAGGTGGAAGTCGATGACGAAGGGCGCGTATTCGTAAGGTGTGTCGCTTGGGCCGATGATCAATACCCTAATCAGATCAAGGCGCGACTCCCACGTGCGAACAAAGATATTGGGCGGTAGAGAGCCCCGGAGGATTTTGTGTTCCTTGGCGATGCGGCGCATGAATGCTGACGAAGAGGCGGATGTATGGGTTAGGTAGTGGTGACTTGAAGGCGGCGGCGTGTCGAGAATGAGGAACGATGCTAGTGCATCTGCAGAAAGCTGTGCATCTGCAGAAAGCTGTGCATCTGCAGAAAGCTGTGCATCTGCAGAAAGCTGTGCATCTGCAGGAAGCTGTGCATCTGCAGAAAGCTGTGCATCATGCTGGAATTCATGTCCTGCATCGTTCAGGGTATCGTGTGTTGCGTCCGTCGGCTCCGAGTTCGCGATGGGATCGGGTGTTGTTTTGGATGTGTCGACGCCGTCCACAGGTTCGAGGTCGGGCATGGATGTGTCATCGTCATCGTCTTCTTCTGCCTCATCCTCGTCCTCGGTTGACCAATCGGCCTCGTCACCAACCGGTGGCTCGCCCTCCATGCCTTCGTACTCGATCCACATCTCATTGAAGGAGGCAGAGTCGAAGTCCGACATGTCCTCTTCGGAGTCTTCGATGGAGTCGCCATCCATTTCTTGCATGTTAAGAAATTCATTGTCCATGTCGGTGCTGTATGCGAGAGTCACATTCTCATACGACACTGTGATATCGACGACTGGTTTCGCAGCGCCAAGTCGAATTGTGACTCTGCCGTCCAGACTGAGGTCTACAACTTCACCGAACCAGTTGGGTCCACTGACGCTCGATGCATTGCCCTGTAGACCATGGGGGTGGACGAGAACGAAATCGCCTCTTCGCCGCGTCAAGGCCGGAGAAGAGTAGATGTCGTAAAGGCTGACGTCTTCGACGGTTTGAGACAGTTCGCCAGTAGTTGCAGGACGCAACAGATCAGCTCCAAAGAACTTGATGTCGTGGTTCTGGAACCAACGTACGCTTGCTATCCGATCTCGCGACTTTACTGCCTGAACCACGCCTACCTTGGAGGGCTCCTTCATCAACTGTCCGACTTGGTCCGCTGCGTTGGTTGACTTGTCTTCCTTGCTGCAAATGATTTCGGCCGGCCAGACTTCGTCGTCGTCTTCGACATTCGGGTCTGGTATGAGTGACGAACTGACGTCGTCGGTGATGGACAGGTCTTGCCACTGGACCGTGACCTGAGTGTGCGTTTGCATGACAAGGAAGACGTTCATGTCATAGCCGAGAGTCTCGGTTCGAGGTTGTCTGGTGAGTTTGCCTTGAGGATATCCGTTGGGCAGGGTGTGGGATCCATCGTACTTGACAGCGGCGCCTGCAAGGTCTTTGAAGCGTACTCGATCGCCGACAGCGACATCTGTGACGTGGTAGGCACGGTCTGCTCCGTTGGTTGCCATTGGCAGGGTCGAGGCAGCGCCGGCAGCGGCATCGTAACGGTGGAAGCTTGGGCTCTCGAAGTCGTCACGGCCAAGATTCGCAGGCGGCTCTTCTGCAGCAAAGTGTGTGTCTTGGGCGCCGATGCTCCTTGCTAGCCACTGCACGTCCATCTCAATGGGCCTTGTCTCGACGACCATGCCTTCGGGTCTGATGTTTGGGTCGAATGCGCCGTACCTCCAGAGTCCGCGGCGCAGGTTGCCCTTCTTTGTGCGCACCGTATCGCCGACGCTGAGGCGCTCCAAGGCGACCTCGTCGTGCTCCAGCTCGCCGGGATCCTCTACGACGACGACGGAGTTGTTGGACAGCTTGATGGCGATTTCATCATAGACGTTCTCGATGCGGCCGACCCAGTCGCCGTAGACGACAATAGCGCCCTCGACATACTCGTGGACGTTGAGGAGCTCAATGGCCGGCACGTTGCGTATGGAGAGGTCGTCGGTGATGGCCTGCGTGACGGCGCCGCCCTGGAACTGCGCGGCGGGGAAGAGGGTGCAGACTGCGTTTGTGCCGATGACGGTGCCGCTCATGTGGTCCTCGGCGCTCCTCTTGACGACGTCGCCGACGTACAGGGCGCGGTCGAGCAGCTGCAGCTGGGCCTCTGGGATGAGCTCCGTCTTCAGCTGCGTCTGCCACGAGACCAGGACGGTGCCGCGCGGCGGGATGCCCGTCTTCATGAACTTGTGGAACTCGGCCAGGGCGATGTCGGGGTGGCGCTCGAGGTCCTCGCTGTAGTCGCGCTGGGGGCGGGGCTCGTGGGTGTCGACGTCGGTGAAGGAGCGGTCGACGACGCCGACGCTGTACCTGTCGTCCCTCAGGCCGACCGTGTCCTCGACACAGAAGACGACATGGTGGGCGCGTTGCATGGGCGCGCCCGGGGGAGGCAGGCCGTGGCGGTCAGCGGAGAAGGCGCCTGGTGCTGACATGTGCTGGGCGGGATGCGGGTCGGCGTGCTGTGGCGGTGCGAAGACGCTGGCGGCCGCGAAGAAGGGCACGAGATTGTTCGAGGGTGGCTGCGACGGTGGCTGCGAGGGTGGCTGCGAGGGTGGGGCGGCGGCGGCGGCGGCGGCGGCTGCGGGGCTGCTGGCCAGGAAGCGGTCGTGGGAGAGGCGCGACAGGAAGCGCTCGAGGACGCCGCGGTCGTGTGCGGCGGGCGAGTCGGGTGTGCGTGTGTTGTTGCGGGACGCTTCGCCATCCATCAGGGCACTGGCTGCTGCAGGCCCAACCCCGGTGCATGTGAAGAGAGGTCGCCCCGTAGCGCCACAGGGACCCGCGCCCGCGCCCGCGCCTGCGAGCTGCCCCTGCCCCGTCACCTCCGTCTTGCCCGCAGACAGGCGGCCATGATACGTGGAGCGGCCATTGAGCTGTCTGGCGCGTGACGACATCCCTTCACAGCCTCCACCGCGCCGACAGCATGGCCGACTCGCTCTACGAGCTGCTGGCCCCCTACCTGGACGCCCCCGATGCACCGCGGCGGCCCTCGCCCGCCGATGCTGCCACCCATGCCTACCTCGCCCGCCTGACGACCCTCCCGCTCGACGCCCTCGCCGCGTCCGAGCAGCAGGCGCTGGCCCAGAGCTCGCAGTCGGTCCTGCGCTCCCTGCAGGCCCTCTCCAAACGCTCCCACCAGCCAATCATCGCCTCGACCGACCACCTGCAACACCTCCAAGACACGCTGCCGCAGATTGGCCGCCATGCAGCCACCATCCAGGCAGAGCTGCCCAAGCTCGAGACGGCAGCCCAGACGTTCGCTGACAAGTACAGCAAGAGCGGCGACAACCCCATGCTGGACAGGCGGAGAAAGGCCATGCTGCTGTCTCGGAACATGGACCGCGTAGCTGACGTGCTGGAGCTGCCCACGCTGCTGTCCTCTGCCATCTCGTCCTCAACCGCGTCCGCCCAAGCCGCCGCCGGTGCCAGCTCCGTCACATCCAACGCCAACTATGCCTCTGCATTGGACCTCCACGCCCACATCAAACGCCTCCACACCTTGTATCCCAACTCTCCGCTCGTCTCGACCCTCACTGCCCAGGCCGAGCTGGAGATGAAGACCATGACCACAAACCTCATCGCCTCTCTGCAGTCACAGGGCATCAAGCTGGCAGGCGCCATGCGGACCATTGGCTGGCTGAGGCGTGTCGCGCCAGAGCTCGACGAAGCATGGTCCACCAAGCAGGCCGGGATTGGCAGTGGCGAGGGCAGCTTGGGCGCTCTGTTTCTGGTATGCCGACTGCGCTGCCTCGAGTCCATGCTGGACGCCCTCGACCCTCTCCGCGAACTCGCAGACCAGGAGTCAGATCGTCGGCTGGGTGGGAATGCAAAGACCGACGGTGGCTGGGCTGCCGGTCAACAAACCGAAAAATACCTGAAAAAGTATCTCGAGGTCTTCCGTGAGCAGAGCTTCGCCGTCATTTCCATGTACAAAAGCATCTTCCCGTCCGCACTACCTGCTCCAGGCCAAGACGATGCTGCACTGGCAGTGAAGCCCGTCGCCGAATCAAATCCACTGCAGCCCATCCCCTCGGCCTTGGCGACCTTCCCTCTGCACCTTGTGGAGATGCTCTTCGATACCTTGCGCGCCTATCTACCAAACATCCAGGACCGCTCGGCAAGGGACTCGTTGCTCACACAAGTCTTGTACTGCGCCGGCTCGCTTGGCAGACTTGGTGGCGATTTCAGCATGATGATCGCACTGCTCGAAGAGGATCTAAAGGCCGAGCTACATGCTCAGGACGACGCAGGCGGCGAGGGACAGGACGCTGAAGAGGAGTGGGTGGAAGTCATGAAGAAACACCGCGTGCAGGCGTCCAGATTGGAGCTGCTGGCATCGGGTGTCGGTGCTGGGAGACCGAGCATTTCCGTCGACAGAGCTGCCAGTCCGCACAAATGAGTGTCGGCAAATATTCCTACGGCACCTGGTCCTGCAAGAGATGCTGCAGAGACTACTTTCTCCACCCACCTGTACAGAATCACAAGGATGCACAATCACATCTCGACATGTACCAGCGCCAGCGCCCACTTCCTTTGACAATGGAGTAGCTCCCTGATTGGGATAATCACTTGGGTGCGTGGAGGAGCTGCCGACGGCATGTGAGGCGCTGAATGAGGACGACAGAGGACAGGCTTGAGAGGCTTGAGATGTGGGTCAGTGCGATGGAATCAGGCGAATTGCAGAGAGGGTGGTCAAGGCGCGTGTGAATAGGTAATGGGCTGAGGAAGAGTTGGACAATGACATGTTGCTTTCTCCCCGAGGTGACAGCGAATCATCCTCTCCCCGAGGTGACAGCGAATCATCCTCTCCCCGAGGTGACAGCGAATCATCCTCTCCCCGAGGTGACAGCGAATCATCCTCACCCCGAGGTGACAGCGAATCATCCTCACCCCGAGGTGACAGCGAATCATCCTCACCCCGAGGAGAACGTACAAGCGGCTTTCTGCCCTGGGCCTGACCTAGCTGTACGAAATTAGAACACGCACGCACACGATATCCCGAATCATCGAACCAACATCTGAAGTGGAGACATTATGCATTATTAACATGAAAGCGCTCTTAGCACACAACTACTACAACTACCATCCCCCCCCCCCTTAGCTCGACCGGCACGTAAACGGCTTGTGCGCACTCCCCGTATTCGTCAGCTTGACGATATCCGCAATCGTTGCATACGACCCGGCGCCCAGCGTCACAATGCCAATCACAAACGCCAGCGCGCACGCCGCGCTCGTGGCCAGATTCTCCTTCGCAAACGGGCTCCCCGTGCGCAGCAGGCAGAACCACATGACCGCGGGGATCCAGAACGAGAAGCCCGACACGAACAGCGCCGAGGCCAGCGACAGCAGGTCGGAGAAGATGGGAATCGCCTCTGCGATGATCCACGCGATGAGCGTGAAGACGGCGACCATGGCGATCCACGACGCCCACCCTGCGACGGTGTTGATGTAGCGCAGCACCGAGTTCTTGAACATGCGGCCGTGGATGTAGCGCAGCGCGACGGTGGTGTTGATGGAGCCCGAGATGAAGATGACGGGCAGGGCGATGCCGAAGGCGACTTTGGAGAGCAGCGGGCCTGCCGACAGCAGCGCCGGCGACGCCACGTCCTTGCCGATGAAGGCGTAGCACAGCGCGCCCGTCAGCGTGTAGATGCCGATCTGGATCGTGCCGGACGCCCAGATGGACTTCATGTATTCCTGGGGCGTGTGCATTTCGTCCATGAAGGAGAATTGCCCAATGGCGAAGCTGAAGGCGAAGATGATGTTGGATACCGCTACGAAGGCTTCGGAGAAGCTGAGGTCTTCTTTGGGCCAGGCGGACCAGTCGACGGCGGACAGGCCGCCCGTTTGGTCGCCGGCTTGGATCCCCGTCGCGATGATGGTGATGCCGATTGCGATGAGGATCGAGGCGAAGTCGATGTAGCCCAGGATCGCGACTTCGGAGAAGGACGGCGGGATGGCGAGGATGAGCAAGATCACGGCCGAGACGGCCGAGAAGGCAATGGAGCACACGTGGCCGCCGTTGATGTTGATGAGCGCGATACTGCCCGTCAGCGCGTGCGAACCAACGACCATGACGAGTTCGAGCACAAGAGCCGCTCCGAAGATCTCGTACCCGACCCGGCCCAGCAGAAGACGCCCCGCGTCCGCGTACGACGCGACGTCAGGGTACTTCAGCTTGACCTGCCCGACAATGTAGCTGGTGAAGATGGCAATGCAGCCCAGTCCAACCGTGAGGAGGACACCGGGGACCATGCCGAGGGTCGCGTACGCCTGAGGCAGAGAAAGCGCGCCGAGCGCAATGGCCTCGACAATGGTCACGACCGCGAGGCGCTTCCAGCCCAGGCGGTGGAAGTGCGCATCGCCATCTTTGGCAATCTGCTTTGCGCGCTGGGAATCCCACACCTCGCCCTCGCCAAAGGCCTGGTTGTCGTTGTGGTCAGAGAGCTCATACTCCTTGTTATTCTTGGGCGCTCCTCCCGCAGAGATTTGGTCCGACATGATGGCGAAAAGATTCTCTCGTGTCAGTAGTATGTGTGTGTTTGTGTGTGTGTGTGATGGAAGGGGAGGAGGAGGAGGAGGAGGAGGAGGAGGACGGCTCGAAAATGCCAGTCCAGAAGAGAAACAAAAAAAATCGTCCTAGCAAGCTCGTGTCCGGTAGCGACAGCCTTGAACCAACAAAGCCCTTGTACCGTTACCCTCTTTACCCTCTCCCCTTCACATGACCGCAGGTGCCCCATGGTTCATATACCTTTGGCGCTCTCCCCTCTCCCCCACAACGCAGCCCAGCCGTAATGCAATTGACACAGCAGCTGGCGTTATCTCTACGGGCGAAAAAACACACAGCCCGGGGCAAAAATCCAGAACGCCCGCGCCCGCCCCGCGTCTGAGCGCACTCGTCGCCGGCCTCACTCCGTTGCTCACACGATGATTTCGATGCTGTAACGTTTATGCTGCACGGACACCCGGACTAAGCATGCATGCATGCATGCATGCAAGCCCACCCCTGTTGATGCGCGCCGCGGCAGCCATTCCCCCTCGGGGCCGCTAAGCGCAGCGCACCATGCCCGATGCCGTATGGACTTGGCACGCGACGAGCGGGCTGCGCTACGGGCTAGAAAAACTCTTATGCGATGCGGTGGATATTCTTAGTCGTTGGTTTCCCATGGGTGCGTGGTTATACATGGTCTCCCGAGTACATATATACCTACTATACAGGGGCTGGCTACGTCGGGTCGTACACCTCTAAGGTGCCAATAACCTGTAGCAGGCGGACCTCTTCCTTATGCTGAATGGTTGCATCTCGTCTCTGGTATTGTAGCTGGATAAAGGGAACCGCGCTGTACGACCCGACGTGACCGGAGACTGTGCTGTATGGAACCCGTTTATCAAGCTTAAGCTTGGCCGTGCTTGGCCGCTGCGTGCTACTTGCCGCCCCGCCCGTTGGGATTACGTAGTTTTCTCCGAGATGCGACCTTGTGCACGGGGTGGTAGGGGAGGTTTTTGAGTACATAAGCACAGTCTCAAGGTGGTTCGATGCTGCGTGATTGGGTCCGCGGGTTGTCCGGCGGGTAAATCAATTCGGTCTGGAGCGGTTTACGGCGGGTTTGTGGTGTGGGTGTTCAGCGTCTGGCGAGCGTTTAATGGGGGGGGGGGGGTCCATGAGATGGCCAAGGCTGAGGATGTGGGTTTTGGTGCAGCACGGAGCATCCACAGGGCGTAGTGTTGACATGGTCGCGTGGCGTGGGCTCGGTTGAGGTGCCGAGGGTTTGAGTAGGTCTTGCCTCTATTCTTCATGCACAGCGTGGCCAGGAGATACCTAGGCGATGCTGAGCTTCTTCTCGTTAGAGGTAAAAACAGTGTAGACTTGTAAGTGGGCTGTTCCTCTGCGAAGTATGCTTTGACGTGCTGTGTAGACCTCCATTGGAGCTGGGTGATCGTGTTCGTTTTGGAGAGACCTTAGGAAGTGTCTGACTCCGAGATCCAAGCACTCTCTTGTCTTGCTGAGAAGACGGACTGCAAGACACTTCTGATAGTCTTTCGCACCAGCTCGGCGTAACTTTTGTAAGGCAACAGTGGGTCACAAGAACTACATTGTATAATTGGGTTAGTGTTCAAGAGACCTCGAGAAGAGTCTGACTCTAAAACCCAAGCGTCCCCTTGTGTTGCTGGAAAGACGGGCCTCAGGTCAGTTTTGATGAAGTCACTCACGGTAATTCAGCTTAAGCCTTGTAAAGCGACAGTGGGTAACGAGACTACGTTGTTTCTATTGCATATGGACATCTGGTATCAAGAATGCCTGGAGGAAGGTCCTGCCAGGGAGAGACTACTCTACTGCCCGAGAACGTATGGCGAGGTACTCAGGCCCTCCATGTCCTGCATCGCCTTCTGCATCTTCCTCTCCTCTGCCTCCGCCATGGCCCTCTGCACCGCCTCGTCCTCCCCCAAGATCGCCAGAGCATCCTCCGGGCTCATCCACATGTCTTCCTTTCTAGTGTCGTTGGGGCACTTGGTTGCTTCGGGAGGATCCCTCAGCAGCGCCTGAATTTGCGGTGAAGCAAGAACTTCCTCCGCGAGAGCGGCCTCTCCCACCTCCAGACTGGCACCTGCAAACTTCTTCACGAGCAGGTCGTTGGTCAGCTCCCACTCGACCTCTGCCTCTTCGTCTTCCTTCTCGGTGACCTTGCCCTTGTGCTCTAGGTACATGATGTAGTGCACCGCCCAACGCGCACCGTACTTGCGCCTGTGCTCTGGCTTCTCGCATTGCAGCCGGTTCCAGAAGTTGTCCATGTTCGACTCGCGGTCGAACGGCTGCACCGGATCTGCCTGCTCGAGAGCCTTGATGGCTCGATACATCTCCGACCTGCTCTTCTTGCCCCAGTAGATATAATCGTGCTCGCCGGCAGCCCAGATCGAGAGGAAATTCTGCTTGTTCTTGGAAGACATTTCCTTTGTTGTGGATTCGTAGAAGGCGTCATGCAGTGCGGCAACGAAGCTGTGTAGTGATTCATCTCCGAAGTTGACAAGCAGGCCCGTTGCTGCAACGACATGCGCCATGATGATGTTGAAGCGGGACGTCGAGTGTACAGAAGAAAAGGAATGGTGGGCGTCCATCTGCCAGTACCAAATTGCCATGTTGACGTTCATGTCGCCTTCGCGCTTGCGGACCTGAAAGTCTTGTGCGGCGAACTGCTCGAAGTGCTCGAAGATAAACCATATCTGGTGATTGTCAAGCACAAACGAGGAGTGGACATATTCCGTGTTCTTGTAAACGTCGCTGATCGTGGGTTTGTAACTGGCGAACCACATGCGAGGCGGGATTCTGGAGAGCTTGTGGATGAGCTGCTCAGTGGCCTTCGTGTGAAGCGCAAGCAGATCTGCGTGAGAGAGCGGCATGCTGTGCGTGTGCTGTTCAAGATCGCGGGGCAGAAATGAAGCTGAAGGGAAACTGAGAAATGAAGTGCGAAGATCTTGCAGGCAGCAGCCTGTTTAAAAATAAGAGAAGCTGCTTTCACTTCTACCTTCACCTTGAATTCGACGCGTCACACACACTATACACAAAAATACAAACTAACTACATAATGGCTAAAATAAAGACCTACATACGCTTTATCCTAAGGTAAGAATGCGTAAAGGGCAAAAAAGGAAGAGCCGAAGGCAGGCGTGACCTGTCATGTTGAACCATTCCCCCCACTTGATCTCCGCAAAGCTATGGAGATCATTAGAGGCCAAGTGGAACTTGAGTGATTCGAACCCAGGCCCTTGGGTGTGCTTCATTCTCCACAGTAGTCTTGGGCTGACCACTGCGTTGTCTGCAGATGAAAGAACGACGAAAGTTGTATAATATATAGACAGTGATATGCTGTATCGCTACGATGGGGTTTATCAGTTTGCTATTTGTTATGGTGCAGCAGGCGCTTTTTTGACTTTGAGTGGCAGCGCCAACGGTGCGCTCGAGTGAAGTGAAGGTGTGGTTGCAGCGTTGGATACACGTGCCAGACCCAGTCTCGCAGGTCGGCAACCTCATATCATTAAGGCTACAGATTACATATGCAATAGTCGAGGTTGATGACTTGCGGCTTGTCTGGTGAATTCTTGCAATGAAGTGCTTTGCGTATTGAGTGCAGTGAAGCCGACGTGGCACGCAAAAAGCTACAAGATTCCACGACAGACTCAACAACACTCTCTGACAGACTCCAGAAGATTTCAATGACTTCACTGTTCATCCATAAGAACACATGTAACTCGCTCACTTGCTGGAGATAGTGAGATAGATGTTCTTGCTTGCGAGCGATTGTAGCTACGCAGCCTCCATTTGTATCTTGTGATGAGCCAAGAGCCTCTACTCTCCATTCCTATCAGCCCTCTCGCTCCTCTCCCCTAGCTCCCTAGGCATCTCGCCCTTCTCCGCCATATCATTCAACACCTTCTCCGCCGTCTTCATCGCATCCACACCCGCCGGAGCCCCACAATACGTTGTAGCATGAATGATCGCTTCTCTGATCTCCAGCTCCGTCAACCCGTTGTTCCTTGCGCCTCGAATATGGACCGCTAGCTCCGGCGCCCGGTTGAGCGCCATCAGCATGCCGATATTGATTAGACTGCGCTGCTTCTTATCGAGCCCTGGTCGCGTCCAGGCGTAGCCCCAGCACCATTCTGTTATCAGCTCTTGGCCCGCTCGCGAGAATTCCGAGGACCCGTTCTCGAGAGCTTTGCTGACATAATCGTCGCCCACGACGCTTCGTCGCATCTTCAGTCCTTCTTCGAAGAGCTGCTGGTGCATCTCGTCGTATTTGGGCTCGTTTGAGGGCATGATGGCGTGGATAGAGGGCAAAGGTGTTGTAATCTCTCACAATAGCGCTGGTCTTGGTGTTTCAAGGAGAGATGTGAACATCAGCGATCTCAGTGCACTTAAAAATCGTCAGTGATGTTAGAGCAACACCCCGCATCCCCGACCTCGGACCCCAGACTGCCCCACCACACTACGACGTCACTCAATTCACATGACACCTGAGCACGCCTCCTCCTTATACAGCTTGATTGACTACACTCCAAACACTACGCCTAATCCAACTCATCCTGCCAGTCCTCCCGCCCTCCCAGATACCGGTATACCACCCTCGAATCCAGGTCCCTACATCTCGGATCATTGGCCGCCCCATCATACGTCTCCAACCCCACATCCCCCAGGACATTCCGCGACCCGACCCGCCTGGCCATCTCCACCGCAAGCCCGAAGTCTTTCCGCATCAACTGGACCTTGAACCCCTGTTTCCAGCCACCGGACGACGGCGCATCAGGATACACGTGCGGGACGGGGCAGAACTTATCGCAGATAGTGTTCTGCGCCGTGCCAGCAGCATACACTTTCGCCAGCGTGCGCGGATCCAGCCCGGAGCGCATGCCCATGTCGAAGGCCTCGGAGCAGGCGATTGCAATGATGCCAGAGAGGTAGTTGTTGGATAGCTTAGCGGCGAGGCCGAGAGAGGGCGCGCCGCAGGGGATCACTTGCTTGCCCATCAGCTCCATTAGCTGTGTCAAGCGAGGGAAGTTCGGGTCGCTTTCTGCGCAGCCGAGGAAGATTGCGATCGTGCCTTTGAGTGCGCCGACTACCCCGCCGCTGACTGGGGAGTCGTAGAAGGACGCCGAGGGGAACTTGTTCGCGATGTGGTCTTTGACTTCTAGGTTCGTTGCGGTGTCGATTGTCGAGCAGTCGATGAGTAATTTGTTGGATATGTCGGTGCTGCAAATGCCGTTCTCAGGGTCGAGATAGACAGATCGGACGTGTGAGCCTTCCGGAACCATGGTCAGAATGGTTTCCTACATAATCAGCACCATACGAAATCGTGTCTAGGTATGAAACGGTGTCCTACTGTATGCCGCGCGACATCTGCCGCGCTGGTGCCTTTGTGCACTCTGTCTGGGAACGCGGCGCAGATTACATCCACCACTTGCTCGACAACATCGTAGACCCACAGCCGTGACTCCTGAGGAAGTTTGCGCGCTAAGTGCTCAAGCATGGGTTTTCCCATGGCGCCGAGTCCGATAAAACCAAGCGTCTTGAAATCGTTCGAGTCCGTCATGATATGGTAAGTGCAAGGCTGACACCTAGAGTTTGTGGAAGTGGTATCTCGCTCGAGAGACGGAGATGTCCAACAGATCAACCTTGAGCAAAGACGGTGTAATGACGAAAGTCGCGTACGCCACTTCTTACAAAACCGATCCTAATCGGCTAGCAAGCGGGGTAAGAGATTCGGCAATACAGCTTGGCTGCCGTGCATATGTGTATGATATACAACATCTGCTAAGACCTCGTACACACAATAAGCCTCCACCATAGCACACCCCCGACTTCTGCCCACCCCACTCCATACCTCAAACAATCCCCACCATGCCCCCTCCCTCTCCTCCTTCCGCTTCCCCATCCCCACCCGCAACCGTAACCCTCCACGCCCTCTCCGGCGGCCACTTCACCCTCCCCTCCCACCAATTCATCTCGCCCTGCCCCCTAACCGCGCGCCAAACCGTCCCCTCCCTCGCCTTCCTGATCCAACACATTTCCAACGGCAAACGCACCCGCATCTTGTTCGACCTCGGGCTGCGGCGCGACATCACGCGCTACCCACCCCCGATCCAAGCGCACATCGAGAGCCGGCGCCCGATCCGCACGACGCCAGACGTGGTGGAGAGTTTGAGGCGAGGTGGGTTGGAGCCGCGGGATGTGGATGTCGTGGTGTATTCGCATGTGAGTTCTGTTTTTCTTCGGCGGGGGAGGGGGGGGGGGTATGTGTCGGTCTTTCGCTTGTGGTGAAGGAGGAGGGCGAGTGAAGGGGGGCGTGCGAGGAAATGACGCCCGCTGAGACGAATCCGAAGCTGAGATACTATCTTGCGGGGGACAACAGGTACACTGGGACCACGTCGGGACCCCCAGCGCGTTCCCACGGGCTATATTCGTCGTCGGGCACGGAACGGGGGGTGTGCTTGCGGGGAGTAGCGAGATGGGGCGGCTAGGGGGGCATTCGCATTTCGAGGCGGATCTGCTGCCTGAGGGGCGGTCGGTCGAGCTGTCCGACCCTGCGGACACGATGCGCATCGCGAAGACTGATGTCCGCGCTTCCACTTCCCCCTCCCCCTCCACCTCTACCTCGTCTGGCATCGGGACCCTAGACTTCTCTCGCTCCTGGCGTCCGCACCCGATGTACCCAGCGCTCCTCCCGCACACGCTCGATTTCTTCGGCGATGGGACGGTGTACGTCGTCGATGCGCCAGGCCATCTGCAGGGGCACGTGAATCTGCTCGTCTCCCCCTCCCCATCTCCATCGCCATCGCCATCGCCATCGCCGTCCTCCCCACACCAACCCCCTCCCCCAATCTACCTCGCCGGCGACGCCCTGCACGACATCCGGCTCCTCGACCACTCGAAACAAATCGGGACCTGGACCGACGAGCAAGGGAGGGAGTGCTGTATCCACGTCGACCGGGAGCAGGCGGCGCAGACGATTGGGAGGATTAGGAGGCTGAGGGACGAGGGAGGGGTGGAGGTTGTGTTTGCGCATGATGGTGCGTGGGAAGGGGGGAATCGGGGGAGGTTCTGGGGGGCGTGAGGGGGGTGGGTGCAGATTGAAGGCAAAGAGGGGGGAGGGGGTTGAGAAGTAGACAGCAAATGAGAGCAGGTCAGGTTGAACCAACAAGAATACCATTCTTCTCCTCGCGGTTAGTCTCCCGTCTTTCCATTTCAAGGGCCCGTCTAGTTGATTCGGCCCGCGCCTATGCTATGCTATGCCGTGCCAGCCACCCAAGTGTTGAATATATCGCTACAATACCGTGGTCCCATTCCCGATTCCGTTTCATCCCGTGAACGCCATGTGCTGAAGAACGTCAAGTTGTTGAAAACATCACCTTCGTCATCGTCGTCGTGCCAACACGCCTATCTGACACTGTACAGTTTCTACCGTCCCTTGGCCCACCATGCTCACCACTTAGAACATGCCGTCAATCTCACCAGTCTCGGTGTCGACGTCAATGTTGAGGTACCCAGGCGCAGTGGGCAGACCGGGAATGGTCTGGATATCAGCAGCCAGAGCATACAGATAGCCCGCGCCAGCAGCCATGCGGACGTCGCGGATGGGCACTGTGAAGCCCTCTGGCGCGCCCTTGAGCGCGGGGTCGTGCGAGAGCGAGTACTGCGTCTTGGCAACGCAGATGGGCAGGTTGCCCAGGCCCTGCTTGGTGTACGTGTCGACCTTCTTCTGGGCGAGCTCGCTGAACTCGACGGCGCTGGCGCCGTACATCTTCTTTGCGATCTCCTCCATGCGCTCCTGCACGGTGTTCTCGAGGCTGTACAGCAGCTTGAACTCCTTGGGCTGTGCGGAGGCCTTGATGATGCCCTCGGCGAGGTCCTTGGCGCCCTTTCCGCCCTCGGCGAAGTGATTCGCGGGGATGGCGTCTTCGGCGCCGGCGGCGAGAGACTCCTCGCGGATGACTTGGATCTCGGCCTCGGTGTCGGTGGAGAACTTGTTGATGGCAACAACGACGGGAACACCGTACGAGCGTGCATTGGCAATGTGCTTCTTCAGGTTGACACAGCCCTTGCGCAGCATGTCAATGTTCTCGGTACGGTAGCACTCCTGGAGCTGAGCGCCAGGCTTGATATCGGGGCCGCCACCGTGAACCTTGAGTGCGCGGACGGTCGCAACGATGACGACGGTGTCGGGGACGAGGCCGGAGGAGCGGCACTTGATGTTGAAGAAGCGCTCGCCTCCCATGGTGAAGTCAAAGCCGGCCTCGGTAACAACGAAGCCGGTCTTCTCGTCGTGGTTCTCACCAGGCTCGGTACCGGCAAGCTTGAGCGCAAGCTTGTCAGCCAGAACAGACGAGGCACCGATGGAGATGTTGGCGAAGGGACCAGCGTGGACGAAGACAGGGGTTCCCTCAAGCGTCTGCATCATGTTGGGCTTGATAGCATCGCGGAGAAGGGCAGTCAGGGCACCGCCAGCACCGATGTCGTCGCAGGTAACGGGGTCACCGCTGCGAGAGCTGGCGACGACCATGCGGCCGAGACGCTCGCGGAGATCGGCAAGGTCGTTGCTGAGCGCGAGGATGGCCATGCACTCACTGGCAACGGAGATGTCGAAGCCGGTCTCGCGGGTCTGGCCCTTCTCGGTGGGTGCCTGGCCGATGGTGATGCCTCGCAGATGCCTGTCGTTGACATCGAGGACGCGGCGCCATGTAATGGTGTCGGGGTCGATGTCGAGACGGGCGAACTTTGTGATCTCCTCCTCGGTGAGGTCGTCGGGGTTGGTCTTGTCGATACCAAGCTTCTTCAGACGACGGAACATGATAGGTGCGAACTCGCGTCCGCCCTTCTTCGCAGGCACCAGGCGCTTGTACAGGGCGGCGTCCTTCTGCGTGTTCTCGTGGAAGATACGGGTCTCGATGGCGGCCGCAAGCAGGTTGTTGGCCGCAGTGATGGCGTGGATATCACCAGTCAAGTGGAGGTTGAACTCGTCCATGGGGATGACCTGGCTGTAACCACCACCGGCAGCTCCGCCCTTGATACCAAATGTAGGGCCCATGCTGGGCTGGCGGACGTTGGCGAAGCATATCCTGCCGAGATGTGCGCCCAATGCCTGTGCGACACCGATGGTGGTGGTGGACTTGCCCTCTCCGAGCGGTGTGGGGGTGATGCCAGCAATCAGCACGTAGCGGCCGTTCTTGCGGTGCTCAAGACGCTTCAGCAGAGACAGGTCGACCTTTGCCTTGGTGTAGCCGTACGGCTCCAGCTCGTGGGGCAGGATGCCGACCTCCTTGGCGACCTGGGTGATCTGCTTGGGGTGCTGCTTGCGCGAGATGGCGATGTCCGAGGGGATGGGGTCCTCGGGCTTGATGGTCAGCGGGGTGATCTTGCGCTTGGTCTGGCGGTCGAAGGTGGCGTCGGCCGAGTCGACGAGGTTCTGGAGGAGCATGGCAATGGTCATGGGGCCGACACCGCCGGGCACGGGGGTGATCTGGGAGGCGACCTCGGCGGCAGACTCGAAGTCGACATCGCCGACCAGACGCTGGCCGCTCTTCTTGCTCGCGTCGGGGATGAAGTTGGTGCCGACGTCGATGACGACGGCGCCGGGCTTGAGCCAGTCGCCCTTGACGAACTGGGCCTTGCCGATGGCGGCAACGACAATGTCGGCCTGGCGCACAATGTCGGGCAGGTTGGCGGTGCGCGAGTGGCACACGGTGACGGTGGCGTCGGCGTTCTTCAGCAGGTAGCTGGCGGGGCTGCCGACGATGTCGCTGCGGCCGAGCACGACGGCGTTCTTGCCGGCAATCTGGACGCCGGCGGCCTCGAGCAGGACCATGACGCCCTTGGGGGTGCAGGGCGTGAACAGCGGCTTGCCGCCGCGCTTGGCCAGCTCACCAATGCTGGCGGCGCCGAAGCCATCGACGTCCTTCTCGTCGGCGACGGCGCTGGTGATCTCGTACTCGGAGATGTGCTTGGGCAGCGGCAGCTGGACGAGGATGCCGTGGACGGCAGGGTCATTGTTGTAGGCGTAGACGCGGTGCAGCAGGTCGCTCTCGGTCGTGTCCTCGGGCAGCTGCACCAGCTCGCAGTCGATGTTGGCCTCCTCGGCGGCCTTGAGCTTCATGCGCACATACGTCGACGAGTCGGAGCGGTCGCCCACTGCGCTGCGTTAGCTGCTGCTCTGCTGTACTCTGCTGCTGCTGCTGCTGCTGCTGCTGCTGCTGCTGCTGTCCACGGCGCGCCGCAATAGCCGCCGCGGGCGTGGTGGCCTACCCTGCACAATCTTCAGGCTCGGACGGTACCGCGGGTTCACAGCCTGCTTCTCCTGGATGTAGCCGCCCAGGCGCTCGCGGATGCTCTTCGCAATGGCCGTGCCATCGATCTTGGTCGCCGTCATGATGCACCGCGTACTCGAAAAGTGCCGGGCTGCGCGCGCAATCGCTGGAGTGTACAGGTGGTGGCGGGGCGCGGCAGCTATCTGTACACGTGAATGTGAATGTGAATTTTGCGCGCGCGGGGTAGCTGTCGGCGGAAATGCACGGGTGGTGCTGCGAGCAAGCACGCGTCCTGCGCCGCACATCGCTGTCATCGTCCTTCCAAACTGGGCCAAGCCAGCGTATCTTTTCCCAGACTAGGCGGAGGGCTGCGAGATGGGGACTGAAGCACTGCAAGATATTACCTGAAAGACATGACTCAAATCCACCAGACCCAGCGCGCTCTTTGTGCGGCTCGAGCTTCCTGCGCTCCGACGCGAAACGACCAGACTTTTGCCGCGCCCGTCTCGCATTACGTACTAACCCAGCATGGCCGGCCCTGATATGGATTGCACCGTCACCGCCACTGGGGGAGCGTAAGGTGGAGACGCACGCCTTGCGGTTCAGGGCTGCGATTTATTATCGTGATCCAATGGAAGTGACCTGGGTGGAATCATAGCCCGGATCGAGCTGCCAGACACGCCTGAGTGCCGTCATCCTCCTACTCGTCTTCCTTCTGATGGCTATTGCAATCCATTCCGAGTGTATGCATGAAATGGCGTATCGAATTGAACTCTACAGCTGTCTCATGCGCTTGTAGTCGTCACCCTCCTCCGCATCCCCCCTCTTCACCCCCTCTTACGCCTCCTGTTGCTTACACATGTCCATAAGCATCCCGTACATGACGAAAACCTCCTGCGCGGAGGCTTTCAGCTCCTCCTTGTGGTCGGCGTGGCAAAACCTCGCGAACTTGTCGGGGTGCCACATGTTCCTCTCCTCCTTCAGCCACTCGTAGCAGTAGCAGCTGCATCCCTCCAGCAGCGTCTGCAGGTCGTGAACGCAGATGCCCAGCTGCAAGTCCCTCTTCGCCGATCTGCACGCGGCGTTGGCACAGACATCCATATACTCGCTGAGCGGAGGAAACTCGCGCAGCTGGCCGGGAACAAGCAGCTTACGCATGTCCTCCTGGAACTGTTCGTACGTGCCACGAGGATCCTGGTGCATCTTGGTTCCGCAGAACGCCAGTCGACTACCATGCGCCCAGCCCACTGTCCCTCCTTGTACCTCGACGACAAACCAGTTGCCCCCTCGGTCTTCCCACACCTTGACTACCTGGCCCTTCTTCAGCTCAAGCTCCCAGGAATCGGAGATGTGAGGGCGTCCACCTCGCTTGCAGATCGCCAGTCGGAAGGACTTGGGCTTGTCTGGCTTCTGCTCGCTGCGCCGAAGGCGTGTATCTTGGACGGCGGGTGCCGCTTTCAGTCCCTCTGCTGCGTGTGTAGCGTCGCCGTGGAAGTGAATTACGAATGGGGGTTCTTCAGCGTCGTGTTGCTTCTTGAAGAAAGCGAATGCATCTCCGCCAGGCGCATGAGGATCGAGCGCGACGAACTGGGCTGTATCAGACAATGTTCATGTTGTGCTGTGTTGTTCACTCACCACCAGCTCATGGAGCTCTTCGACACCCGGTGCTGTTGTCTTGCCTGGCCACAGCATGATCCACCCCTTTTGCGTGATGCTCGACTCGAAGTGCCACCGATAGCCGTGCTGTCCTTGGACGTAGTAAGAGCCGTCGTTGCTCCACGTCACTTGCCTCAGTGGACCTTTCAAAGATCCTTGAGTTATGTGAGCCCTCCTGTAAGACGAACTCAGCTCACAAAGCGTGAGCTCGAGGGCCACGGGAACGCCACTGCATGCCCAAGACGTGTTCGCCCAGGCGACGAGGGAGTTATTGCTGCCGAGCTGCACGCGCAGAGCCGAAATTAGTTCAGGGAACGGTCTGATCCTGTTGAGAAACTCTCGCAGTGCTACTGGAATGCCTGCGCCAACTAGGAAGGCGGATACCTCGTTGGACATCTCAAAGGCGAAGTACCAGGAGTCGAGGTGAGATCCGTACGATGCCCATGTGACTCGCTTCACAGGCCTTGCCTTTAGGAAGCTCAGTACAGTTGCCGGAAGCTCAGTGCTACTTTTGGTAAGTGAACTTCAATTCGAGTGAAAGGGCTGACGTACGCATGGTAGCCGTTGGTCGTAGCGAGAAACTGCCTGCCATCAGGACCAAACGCGACAACATAGCTATCGGTATCAAGCTTGTCGAGTCGATCGAGTGCGGCTGCGGCATTTGTCGCGTCTGGAGAATCTTTGTCACCCATGCTGTACTACACTTTTGTGCTGTGTTTCTGGACCGCTATTTGTTGGCTAACTGCGTTGGTTCTGTCTTTGGCTGTTGTTGGCGAAGGTAGTAGGCCTGGTGGGCAGAGCGTTTGCGCCAAGCCATGTCACCTGCAGTTCATTTCGACTGGCATTCACCTTCACCTGCATTAGTGGGTCGGCAAGGCAGCTTGCAGGTGGCTCGTAGCTTGTAGAAATCATGATGAGGAACAGCGGCCTATTTGAAAGCCTGAAATGTGTGAAAGTGGACGAGACTATGCGACAGACGTGCTGCAAAGACACACTCATATAGGCGAGAAGCACAGTGAGCGAGAAGCACAGGCAGCGAGAAGCAAAAGCTCCACAGCGGAAGGGCTTAGGACAGGGACTCGAGTGGCCATAGGCCTCGCGGCCCGCGACCTCTCGCATGCCAAGACAAGAGGCCTTCGCAGAGGAGGGTGAGGATGAAAGTGACAGCTGGTATGAGAAATGCAGTAGAGATTCGATGAATCTTTATTCAAAGTAAAGGAGATGATCTAGAGGGCAACTACAAGATGAAACGAGGCGGCATTGCTGCCGCACCTGGTCATCGAGAGATGTCAATCGATGACTCACGGGATGCCTGAAGCATAGCGGCTGAGATACAAAGCTCCTGCTTGCATGATGTCGAGTACACGTGAGTCAGAGATTTGTCGACCTGCTTTTGGAGATGGCCATGCAAGCACACTCCAACAGGGAGGCGAGGAGGTCTCTCGAAGAGCAAATGCAGACCCGTCCTTGAGCAAGGAAGCAACCGTCATGAATCAGAACGCCTCCAAGGCTACGGAAAACCAAAACCATTTCCTCGAAATTTCGTGAAGTCGAACATGTCCAGACATGGGTGATGTGTAGATACAGCCGGACGTCGTGAGCTTATGCGGGGCACATGCCGTTAGCGTACATCGAAAATCCTCGCACCAGCACAGCAAACATCGACCAGGCGCTTTGAGAGTCACGCACTACAAAGGCCACGCCCACCCTCGAACCGCCCCGCCCCGATCCATCCACCGCCAGCATGAGGCCGATTCTTCTCTCCGGACACGAGCGTGCGCTCACGCAGGTCAAATACAACCCCGACGGCGACATCATTTTCTCAGTCTCCAAGGACCATGTTGTGTGCGCATGGTGTCAGTAACCCCCGACGCCGCCGGCGCAGGCACAGCGCGAGCAGCCCGCTGACAGGACGCAGATTCACACAATGGCGAGCGGTTAGGCACATACCACGGCCACGTCGGAGCCCTGTGGACCGTCGACGTCCACCCCACCTCTGAGCTGCTCGCGACTGGTGGCGCCGACAACACGATGCGCCTGTGGGAGGTCAAGACAGGCAAGCTGCTGAAGACCTGGGAGTTCGCCACATCGATCAAGCGCGTCGAGTTCTCGCCCGACGGCAGGCAGCTGCTCGGTGTCACAGAGAAGCGCTCCGGGCACCTGTCCACCATTGTCGTATACGAGATCAACCCCGACGTCGAGGCCACCCAGAGCGACGAGCAGGTCCTGAGGATAGTCTGCGACGAGAGCAAGGCCACCGTGGCCGGCTTCTCCTACCTCGCCAAGTACATCATCTCCGGCCACGAGGACGGCTCCCTCACACAGTGGGACGGCAAGACCGGCGAGCTGATCAGCAGCAACTACGATGTGCATGACGCGGACATGCAGAGTGCGTACACCGCGTTTGGAAGTTGGAAAGAGATGAAGCGCTAACGTCAGACAGTCACTGACCTCCAGTGGTCGCCCGACCGCACATACTTCATCACCGCGTCCAAGGACAAGACCGCAAAGCTCGTCGATGCCGAGACTCTCGATGTCCTGAAAGCCTACATCGCCGACACACCGCTCAACAGCGCCGCCATCACCCCCGTAAAGGACTACGTCATCCTCGGCGGAGGACAGGCCGCTATGGACGTCACAACCACATCCGCTCGCCAGGGTAAATTCGAAGCCCGTTTCTACCACAAGATCTTCGCCGAGGAGATTGGCCGTGTGCGTGGTCACTTCGGTCCCCTCAACTACGTCGCCGTGCACCCCCAGGGCACCTCGTACTGCTCCGGAGGTGAGGACGGTTACGTGCGTGTGCACCATTTCGACAAGCCCTACTTTGACTTCAAGTACGAGGTGGAGAGGGAGGCGGACCAGCAGCAGGCGAACTTGTAATGTACCAGGAGCAAGATGTTATGAGGGATGTCTGGAATGGTGCATGCATGCAATGGCGTTCCGGTTCCGGTTGGGTTGAAGGTTCTCAAAAGTTCTTGAGAGCGATCTGCAGATAGACTCGATGTCAGAGCGAAGTACCCCGAATGAAACACCATACGAAGCATATATGGAGATTGGCCCGATGAAGCCCTTGGATGCGCAATTGTAGATGTTTTTGCATTTGAGTAGCGGTCGTGATATGCGTGGTCTGCTCAGGTCCTATAGTGTCCGAGGACCAACACCAGCCGTGTTGAGCATCAGCGCCGTGATTGGCTCCGAGCTGCTAGCGCCAGCCTTACACTCAACGTGTGATGTCCATCGATGTTGTGCACTATCACCTCAGCCTGATCCTATGATATAAGGATATATACTACAACTCTACAACAACGAACCCCTGTGATGTTAGAAACTCCCACGACTCGAAATCATAGACTCCTTGGCAACAACATTTCCACGTATTCTCTCCTCAAGCATAAATCACAATGAACACTATGCTAACTATACGCAGGCCCATATTTCTTGTGGCAACTATCCTCATCTTCCTCTTCTACATCATGTCTCCCAACGAATCCGCCAGCACCCCAGTTCCGGCCCCTCCGCCCCTCGATTTCCACTTCAAGTACACCGTCCTGGAAGGCCTATTCCAGCAATCCGAATCCTCAACCGACGACACCAAATTCGACTTCGTAAGAAAAAAATCATCCCTCCACCCTCCATATTAAACTCCCCCTAAAACCCTCCCAGAGAAAAGAAAACTTCGGCCTCATAGACCGCACCTACCCCACGGACCCATCCTCCCCCTCTTCAGACCCCTGGCCCCGCTTCGAAACCTACATCCGCTCTCTCTCCTCCCCTCTCCCCCCCGGCTCAAGCATCAAAGTGCTCTTCCTCGGCCGCCACGGGCAAGGCTACCACAACGTCGCGGAGTCGCGCTACGGCACCGCAGCCTGGGACTGCTACTACTCCTTCCTGGACGGCTACGACGGCATGGAATGGGCGGACGCGCATCTGACCCCCCTAGGCGAGCAGCAGGCACGCGACGTGCACGCGCTGTGGGCAGCGCAGCTGCAGCGCGGCATCCCAGCGCCGGAGACGTTCTATGTCTCGCCGCTGACGCGCACGCTGCAGACCGCGGAGCTTTCGTTTGCGCACCTCGACTGGCCCGTCGGTGTACGGTACGCGCCGTACGTCAAGGAACTGCTCCGCGAGGCCCTCGGCGTGCACACGTGCGACCGCCGCAGCGCGCGCTCGCACATCGAGAAGGCGTTCCCGCACGCGACGTTCGAGCCGGGCTTCGCGGACGCGGATCCCCTGTGGGAAGCGGACTATCGCGAGCCGCGGTCTGCGAGGCGGTACCGGCTGGCGGCGTTTCTGGACGATGTGTTTGCGAGTGATGAGGGGACGTTTCTGAGCTTCACGAGTCATTCGGGGGCTATCAGGAGTATTCTTGAGGCGGTGGGGCATCGGGGTTTTGCGCTTGAGACTGGGGGCGTGATTCCAGTGGTGGTGAGGGCGGAGAGGGTGGAGGGAAAGAGGGCAGTGCCGCCTAAGGAGCCCAGTGCGGCGCCACCGATGTGTGATGGGCCGCCAGATGGGAAAGGGAAGGATGCGAACGTTGAGTGAGAATGCGTGAAGGATGGCTCGGAAGTGTTGTTCAAGCCAGCATCGTCAGCGTTAGCAAGCGTCCTTCTTCAGCGTAGCCGTCACATCATGCCAAATCCATCGTTTTGCGGTCTTGGGTCGTAAATCATAGATTCATCTACTTCAACCCAAATTCAAGTCCTTGCAAGGCTGATGTGGCAATCTGACTCCAGCACTTAGCTGTTGCAGTCTTTCTGCCATTTTGATATTCCTCCACCAAGATATCCATCTAACGCCCGCTAATCCAAAGACAAGAGCACTCGTGCCAGCGCCGCCAGCAAGGCATCTAGAACCGAGCCGCGCCTCGGCGCCACTCTATCCATGTATGCCCGCTCATTTCTTCTTGTTAGGGAACTTGGGCTGCCCCATCTTCTCTCCGCGCAGAATGACATTCAGGACTCGCTCCATGTTGCCCAGCAGCTTCTGGTCGGGCGCAGCAGAGCCACGCTCGAAATCAGCGATAATGGTCGGTGTGCTGTTGCACTTAGTGGCGAGGTCCTTCTGTGTCATGGTGGTGCCCTTGTCGTTCTTGGCCTCAGAGCGCGCCTTAGCGATGGCCTGGCCGACGGCGATACCGACGGTCTTGGGCTTGATGATGTCGTCTGAGCGATCGACCTTGGTCAGACGCTGGCCTTCTGTGTTGCCGGACTGTAAAACGTGAGTAGATGTCCAAGATGAGGCTGTTGCCACCATGAATGTGGGAGGGGCTTACGGCAGTGTTGGCTGTGGTGAACTGCTTCTTGTCGGTGGAGATGACGGCGCCACTGCGCTGGGCGGCGTTCAAGGCACTCTTGCCCTTGACAACGCTCTCGCGAGGTCCGGCAGCGCCACCGCGAGTGCGGCTGCCAATCTTGGTAACGGAGTTCCAGTCGTCAGACATGTTGAGTACGGTTCTGTGTGTTGGCGGTAAAATGTGTTGTGTGCGAAGGCTGAGTGATGATCTGGAGGTGAGGGGTGAGCTTTTGTGTATGAGCGTTTGCTCGAGAATTTGTCAGGCGGTGAAGACGGAATTGAGTGGAAGCGATTGGTTTGGGTAGACACCCTGAGGCATGGGAACTTACACTTTATGCAGACTGTGTTGTGGTCTCGATCTTCAGCGGCGATGATTCACACAAGTCGGCGTGTAACGTCACTGCCACAGTTGGCACGTGCACGTGCTGAGTTTCGAGCACCTTCCATCTCGGTCCTCAGCCCTTGCGCCCTTCATCTCATGCATCACGACAGACGCAGATGTGGCTGGTGCACTTCCACGTGTAGACTCGTATTCGACCGGTGTTCGAGTGCGAAGAGAACATTGCACGTAGGGCGCCCCATGCCTCAGCCATACCACTCCTCGGTTGTGTCCTTAAGTTAGTCAAGCCAGTATGCAGCGCATTCCTTGTAGTCAACATCAACGGCAACCTCACTCACAGGGAGGCCTGTACGAAGACGAGACATGTTGTGCTCAGTGTACTGGCAGCGATCTTGAGCTGAGCCTCGCCACTACCCTCACCAGCGAACGTCGTCTTTCGCAACCCTTCAATGAAAGACTCGTGCAGCACTTCTCAGAGGCAAATCAACATTCGTCCGAAGCATTCCATGTACTATTGACCTAATGCTTGCGTGCCTGTCAGCATAAAGGCGCCGCCCTCCGTTGTTGTTGTCATTCGTGTATGCGCGCTGGTATCAACTAGGGCGCATACACCGTGGTTTCAATGCTTGTAAGCGGACTGCCACGCAACAGTCACGATAGGCACTGGTGCTTGGGACGGGACAAGTGCTGTTGATATTTGTGGGCCACCTGCTGCGACTTGTCCTAGATATGCGTTGCCCACGCGAGTTGCTGTTGCCTTCCCTCTACCCAACTCACCCGCACCACTCACTGACCAATAATCCGCCCGCGCATCAGCCTGACCAGGTGCGATACCGTGCTGCCACACTCCTGACGCCGAGCATGCCATGCCGCGAGCTGCCTACGGAGATCTGGAGCGTCATCCTTGCCAAAGTCGACGACTTGACCCTCTGGATCCGCTGCCGCGGGGTCAGCAGAATGATTCGACTGGAAGCTGAGCGCGAATTCAGAACTCAACGCCTCAAGCACCTGTGCATAACGTGGAGTTGGGTTCTGGCATCGCAGCATGCCACTACACTGCAGCACTGGCGCCTGATAGCTCATACCCTAGACCTCAATGCTGTGGAAAACGATCGCGCGGATTTTGGTGTGTATATGGACCGCAGACTGATCAATCAATTAAACAGCGAAGCGGATGCGAACATGGCTCCCGACAGCTTTCAGGCTGTCATACATCGATTCCTCTCGAACAGCGATCTTATCATTGCACTCTGTCTCGGTTACGACCATCAATTTGTCCAGAAGTGCAGACTCGGGCCCTACGTTATCGATGCACCACTGCCGGATCTCGCTCATTTGTTAACAAACTCCACCATCTCATTTGGATGGAGGGAATTCTTGGATAGCTTCCTCGGCGTCTTCGCATGCTTCCAAGACAAGGCGCGGAAGGAGGCATGTAACGACCTAGATCCAGACGTCATGGAAGCGACTTTTTTGGTAAAATTTGGCCATCGGCAGACTATTGATAAGAGCGAACGTCACAAATGGATAAAAAGCTACCGCTCAGCGGAAGCCAGGAACTGTCTTCAAGGCGCGTATGCAGCACGCATAACACGATATCAAAAGAGGCATGGTGATTCCTCCGGTCCTAATCTCGACCGCACAGACTATTATCTTGACGATGCAGCTTGGAGTAAGCTTGGAGTAAGCTTGAAGTCTACATTGATGGATTTGTCGAGATCATGAACGAAGTCGCTTTCAATAGCTTTGTGGAAAAATACGGTATCGCATGCGAAGAAACGTAGGCTTGTGCTCGGGTATTCGGGAAGGTTACATCTTGCAGCCAAGTGGAAGGTATGTACGGAAGTACAGATCAACGAGATGGTGGGTCGTGGTCGAAGATCAAGGGCGAACTTGTTATGGAAAGCATCTTCGTATTCCTAGACACGGGCGTCTAATGTTTGCCCTCAGTCTGGCCCAATCGATGACGAAGAAGTTCATTTCTTGTGAGCGATTATCTCTGCGGACAATCAAACTTCTTTTTGGCTTCGACTATGCATTGCCCAACGCTCATGATGTCCTACACCAATCTGTGGACTATAATTCTCAATGCAGTAACCAGCACTTGATGGCTTCAAATACCAAGTAGTGCTCCCTTGTACTCCGAAGCAATCTGCGCTCTCCATAGCCTGGTCTCATTGAGCAGAAACAGCTGCCCATCTTTGCCAAAGCAGAAGTTTGCGACACCACCATCAACCAGTATTTTTGCCAACAGCACGCCACCCGGTGACCAAATGCTGACGCCATCTCCACACCCACTATACACATTACCCTCCAGATCGCACTTGATTCCATCGGGAATACCAGTATCAGCCATGGCGAACAGCCGTCTATTGATGAGAAATGGCTGGCCAGAGTACATCTTCACATCAAACGCGTATCTGTTCTCGTCAGCAACTCAAACTTACAGTTGTTATTATATATTAATGACTTACATATGCGATAACCTAGTCTGATCCGTCGTCCCATCTCCGTGAATCCAATCCGTGTCTGTAATATAACAAACCTGCTCATCAGGACTGAAACAAATCCCATTCGGCCGTCCAAACCCATCTGCCACTGCCCGAATCCCCCCTGTCGCGGGATCAAAGCGATAGACCTGACTCGGCAACTGTGGGGGTGGCCGAATACCCTGCTCGAAGCCGTAGATTGGGTCAGTGAACCATAGGCTCCCATCGCTGTGGACGACGACGTCGTTGGGCGAGTTGAAAGGTCGGTTGTAGAAGGATGTGACGAGCAACTCGGACGAGTAGAAGGTCGAGGATGTGTGGTTTGAGTCGAGCGGCATGTATGCCAGGCCACCGGGTGTGGTTAGGGTTCCTTGGGCGCAGAAAAGAATGCCATCCTTGTAGTTGACGCCGCCGTTGGCTAAGGGGACGTTGTCAGTTGTGATTTCGGTGCATGATGTGTTGGTGGTGTGGATGGATGATGGGAGTGTGATGCGGCTGATGTGGATGTGCTTTTCTTTGGTTTGGGGATGCGGGTATTGATTGCTTGTCACGAAGAGGGTGTTTGAGTCTGCGATAAAGACACCGGCTTCGTGGGCGAATGGATAGTCATTGTTTTCCAGCAACAGTTCCAATTGTGGGCTTTCGCCGAGTAGAGTATGTGCGGCTTCGTCATAGATCTTGAATGCGGGGGAGTGCTTGGACATGTTGGTTGATGGACGGGACGATGACATTGTAGATTTCTTGATGCTCAATGCTCTAATCGTCGTCGTGAGGCCGATCGGAGGTACCTCAGTGCCATATACCGACTCACCGCGGCTTCAGGATCGGTGTTTGAGTAGCCACAGAGGTGTGCAGAGTCCGATTACAATCGCCGAAGGTAGTTGGCGGACCGATGGTCGTGCCATCGGTGATTCGTGTGGAGGTGCACTAGGTACCAAGTGCCTTCGTACAAGTACAAAAGGGCCGAGATGAGCCAATCGCAGCTCGGAACCAGCTCCGTATCAGTCAAATCAGACCATGGTACTCAAGTGGCGCCTCACTAGCCACAATCTGGTTTCGTCTTTGTCTGGACCGCCTGAAATTTGCTCAAGGTAGCCGCAACTCGAACACAATCACGCGCGAAGAGGTTGAAGATTCGGCGTTCGCTTGTGCCGCAGGTGCAATCGAGCGAATCTCTTCACACGACGGCAGACCCGCGGTATATGCAGGAACGATCCCTTGGTTTGCCATGTGCCTGCCACCTCAAATCTGGGGTATGGGGTCGACTCGGTCTACATCTAGCCACGAATCTGGGGTATGACAGTTTTGTACATATAAAATCGCGGACGCCTCGATGGCTATCCTATCTAGCAGAAGAAGACGTCTTCTACCTGAGTCCTATCATCTGCATTCTCATCCCATCTTCACCATGCCTGAACTACGAGGCAGACCCCTTATGCTGACTGTCAGCTTGCTGACCTCGTTGGGTTTCATGTTAAGTAGGTTTTCTCTTTTTCCAGGAGGCGAGGAAGCCAGAAGAAGCACTTCGGGTTGATTAGGATACGGTGTGATCGAAGAGGAGTACTCTGTGTAGTGTCTCGGGACCACGTGCCCACACATCAATCCCCCCAACACCTGTGTGTACAATGGATCCCGATGCTGACAACCTCATTGTCGGATTCGATAACGGGCTCATGGGGGGCCTTGTTAATGCCCCTGCGTTCCAGGATACTTTCGATAATCCATCAGCGAACATGGTTGGTACCATCGTTGCGATTTTTGAGAGTATGTTCTTCCGTGTACACATTGGTTGGCGATTTCGACGCTAACACAACCCCTAGTTGGCTGCTTTTTAGGAGCAATGGTGACCGCCTTTGTAGGTGAGAAGCTGGGTCGTCGCAAGAGCGTTGGTGTCGGAGCTATCATTAGCTTGATCGGTGCGATCCTGCAAGCCTCTGCTTTTGGCCGCGCACACCTCATTGTGGGTCGCATTGTCTCAGGAATTGGCCTAGGTTTTATCAACTCCACCGTACCGGTTCTGCAAGCCGAGTTCAGTCCCAAGGCGAGCCGTGGTATGTATGTGTGCGCGCAGCTTTCGACCCTGAACTTCGGCATCCTACTTGTCTACTGGATTGATTACGCCTTCGTCAGTCATACCGAGAGCTACGCATGGAGGATTCCGACGATCCTGCAAAGCATCATTCTCTTTGCTATCATGGGCCTACTTTTCCTGATACCAGATACGCCGAGATGGCTTGCTGCTCACGACCGCCCTGACAAGTGCCTTGCTGTTTTAGCACGTATCAAGGGGAGCGACTCAAGTGACCCTGAAGTTCAGAGGCTGCATACTGTGATCACCGAGACTGTTGCATATGAGAACAGCAGGCAGGCTGGATGGAAAGATATCGTACGCAAAGACCCCGTCAAATCCCGGAGACGATTTCTGATTGCTTGCGGAATACAAATTTTCCAGCAACTCGGAGGCATCAACGCTATCATCTGTGAGTGACTTCGCGGTCCAAGATCTGCTTTCGCTAACGTCTTCAGATTATTCTGGCACTCTTTTCGAGAAGAGCATCGGTTTTGATACTCATATGGCCGCACTCATGAGCGGCTTCCTACAGACATGGTTTTTCGTGGCTTCGTTCATTCCCTGGTTCTTGATCGATCGTATTGGTCGAAGGCCTCTCCTGCTCTCCATGATCAGCGTAATGGCTGCGGTCATGGCTGTGCAAGCCGCTCTCATCTACCAGGTGCAATTCGACACTTCGATAGCCAAAAGTGCTGGCATCGCTGCAGCTGCAATGCTCTTCATCTTCCAGGGAGCCTTCACAATTGGCTTTCAAGCCACTGTCTGGGTGTATCCTTCTGAGATTCTTCCTCTACGTCTACGACAACGTGGCTCGGCCATTTCGACAGCCGCCAACTGGATTTGCAACTACGTAAGTTCCCTACTACACTTCTTTGCAGCAAGAGCAAGTCTGATGCATTTCACAGATCATTGTCCAAATCACCCCACCAGCCATCAACAACATCGGATGGCGGACATACATCATCTTCGCTGTCCTCAACGCGACCTGGATACCAATCATCTACCTATTCTTCCCCGAGACAAAGGGTCTTGAGCTTGAGGATGTCGATAAGCTCTTCTCGGGCGAGGAGACTTTGGCAGATCTGCGGCGCGAGAAGGAAATACTAGAAGACAAGCGCTTTGAGCATGTCGCGAGATCGTAAGCAATGGCCATGAGTGCACGATGCTGGCAAACGGTTGGGCTTACACATTGCCTATTCGCATTCTTTTCGTGTGCTGGTATCTGGTACGGATAGATTAAGCGCCATAAATATGCCGCAGGTTCATGCTTCGATCTTCAACCCATTGTCGAAAAATACCACCATCGCTAAATTCGTGAAGTTACGATACGGAATGAAAATTCGAGCATTGGCCGAATAATCAGTGGCTTGCAAAAGGGGTTGTTTCTTTCGCAGGTCAGATTCATTGTATGTTACCCAGGAATACCTTTCTGCGCATACTACTGTTGATAGAGAACATACCTGGCAACTGACATTGATAGCTTATTATGTAGCGATTGGTATATGAAAACCTTACAGGCAAATAAATTTACTTGACATGGTGTTAGCCTTGGGCAATGTGAAGTTATGGCCAACAAAAGGTTCAGTATGTTCTCAGAGATAACCACTCAAATGAAACGAGCTCCCTTGTACAACTTGGCCATCTCTTACTTCTCTGGCCACTGCAGATGACTATCTGCGACGGTCATATTCACGCTGATCTATGCCGTACACAGGATGAAAGGCAATGTGCCCCAGGTGTACAGGTGAATCGAATTGATCGCTAATTATCGGGGCATTGCTATACATAAAAATCGCTAAGTATTACAATAACGTTCCATAGATACCATCTCCCCGTATCTAGATCCTGCAAGTAGGGTTGGTGGGTGCGGTCTTGAAGTAGACCTTGTTGTAGACGTTGTCGCCGGTATTTCCATCAGCCTTGACAGGTGGAGGTGTCGTCGGGCCACCCGCGTCCGCCCGTTGAGGGAACAGGAAGTTGGGCGAGATGACGTTGTCGGGGCAGCCGAGGGCAGTGCCAGGACCCAGAACATTTCCAAGGACGTTGGCGGCCCAAGTAACACCCTTGGCAACCTGCTCAGATGTGCCACCAAGAGCAAGAGGGGTAATGGAGTTGATGCCTTGGTAAACGGCGCAGAGCAAGGTCTGAGGGGTAAAGTTGGGAGTGCCGATTGTGGAAGCGCCTGGGACGATGATGTTTCTAGGATAGATCTGAAGGAAGCCATCCGTAATAGCTCCAACAGTACCATAGGGGGTGGCACGGCGGTACCAGTTCTCAGGCCATTTCTCAGGAACGTACTTGAACTCGCCAGTTTTCTTGTCATACTCAGCGCCAATGATACTCAAGATTGACTTGGCATTGGCAACGCCACCGGCGCCATATGTACCGTTGGAGAAGAACCGAGGGTAGAAGGCAAAGGCTCCCAAAGAAACAATCTGGGGGAAGGGAAAGTAGTAAAGGAAGGGGTTATAGTTCTTGGAGAAGCCGGCGCTCTCACCATAATGGCTGGCCATGACATTTATAGAGAACTCCTTCTTCGGATCTTGAGCGGCGTACTTGACCATCTGCTTGACCAAACGAGACGACAGGTGATGGTTGTCACCGCAGCCGTTGTAGTAGTCCTCGCGAGAAGGAGAGACATCCGCCTCAACAGTAGAGTGCCTGTTGAGGCCGCCAATGCCGTTCTTGCCAGATCCAAGATAGAATGACTGTGTGTCAATGTCGCCGTTACCAAGAACAGCAAAAGTAGCGAGGACCGTTGCAAGGTCCGTCCCCATATTGAAGCCTCTGGAGGTAGCGTCAAGAACCTGACCGAAGTTGACATGACCGTTGCGAGGCAGGTACCCGTCTGATAGTCACCAGTCAGCTCAATTCGATCCTTACGCATAGTCTTAGAAGAAGATGAAACTTACAGTTAGCCAGCAGGTTCAGGCCAGGACAAGGCCCACGAGAGTCATTGGGACCTGGTGCTTGGAATACATAACCAGGCTCAGGACGCTTGTTGTCTGCAACAACAAGGGCATTCCCAACGGAGTTGAGTAGTCCGCCGACCGTATCGCCGAGGGCCTTGATTGAATTGCCCACACCTGTCAGCAGGTCGCCCAGCTGAGGGTCGGCTTCAGCTTCAGCTTCACGTTTAAACTGCTCCCTTAGAGCATCTTCGAGCTCAGCTCTTGACGGGCCACCCATCATCGCGGGGAAAGCTGAGGTGAGTGCCGGAAGGGCAAGAGCAAGTGCTGCTGTGACCTTCATTTTGACGACCAAAGAGATCTACAAGAGAGGAAAGAGGAAGAAGGAGTCTCGCGAGTGATGAGGATCTCCATGAGCAGGCGGAGGAGATCTTATACAGCTGACCTTTAGCCTAAAGTGCAGCTTGTAATTTCGATCATGTTGAGCAAGTCACCAGTCCAAAGGCACAACTGAGGTTGGGATCGACAACAGTCGCCGAAAAGGAAACCTGTGCTAAGCTCCTCCTTTAGCGGGATATGTACTATGATCGTCACTATCACTGTCTTCAGCAACGCTCTCCATAGAGCTAGAGGCTTTCTGGGGTAACGGATTGGTGGGAGCGAATAGCGTGTCAGCCGAGTTACCAAAGCTTTGCCAGTCATCGAGTAGTACCTCAACGTTATCCGTTGTTGCTGCCTCAGCATCCGACCTGGAGACGGCATAGGATTCTAGTCCGACAGAACCTACTTAGCGGGGTGGAGGGAGGCCTTCGCTTTCACTAAAACCCGGGAGACACATCGTCGATGACAACAGGGGCGCACTCATTGGCAGCTACCAATGTGGTATGCATGGTTACCAAGGCTCAATGTGAGCTCAACCATCAAGCTTGCTCCCGTCCTACGCCCCCGAGCCGAATGAACCCACTCGGGTAGCTACGCCTCATCTCTGGGCATTTTTGGTAATGGGTCATAGCGCTTTGATGCTTTACCCGGTGTGGGAGCCGTGCATGACGACCAGTGCAACTACTGAGTTCTCAAGCGCTTTTACCATAGGTGCTTAGGTTCTAGGCGTCGACATATTGATGATTTTACAGAAGCATCGAAGCAGAGCTGCCATGTGCAAATGTATCGTTGTTACACCTCGATTCCTTGACACGAGCGTCGTGACAGGGGAAGGCATAGATCTGCGATGCGGAAGTTCAGATATCGATCTGGACATGGCACCGTAAATTGGAACGGGATCGGCAACGCCACGCTGTCAATATACCAAGTTTGCGAAGGAAGGAGAATCCTATTGGAGTTTAGTGTTGTTGGCTGTTTGGGGCTCGGCTTACCAATTAGGAAGAGAAGCAGCTGAAAGAAGAAGCACGACTTCGTCATCCCGCTCCCGCGGAGGTGAGATCCGACGAAGATCTCCCGCGTTATCCTAGCCCCAACCCTAAAGTTCACCAGCGCCTACTTACAGCCGGTGCAACCCCAGAAAATGTTTATGGGTTTCCAACCCAAAACTGCACCTATGTAAGGGGGAGAATTGACGATGAGCTGAGTGTTTCGCAGACATGCATGTGTGATGTCAGTTCACAGCATCATTTGGTCAACATGCAGGTCGCTACAGTCGGCGGACGCCCACTCTTTCCGAAGTGCGTCCCCTCTTGCAGGCCAAGCTTGGCGTACAGCATTTCTTTCTACAGACGGAGTCGATTCAGCTCACATCATTCGTGCCACGAAAACTGCGTAATTACCATCACGACAGTTGTCATTTTGCGCAAAGAGTCACTAGAGGGCTCTTGTTCATGATGATTGATACCCTGGATAGCACTTGTGACGACCAAGACCACATTGCTACAATAAACGGCGAGTACAAACCATGCATGTCCTCCTTTTCGCCTATGTACAAAGTACATGCGTAGTCGACGCCTCCCAGTGGCCTTGGCGAAACCATTACTGTAATCCAGAGAGCCACACTAGCTTCGCTACCAAGCTATACCCTATAGTGTTCGGCCCGCAATATATCATCGGGATGCCATAGTCTGTCAACGCGATCCAGTCTGCCTGGAGGTACCTCGACCCATCAGAAACTTCTATATGAATCAGTGACGGAAGGAGCATTGCAATAAAGGCACAGTTAACCAAGCTGCATGTGTCAACGTGGAAATGCTATGTATGCAGAGTGCTCGGCGACTTATCAAAACTCCTAGCGTCAGCAGTACGTCACTACAAGTACCTGCGAGTAGCCTCAAGCCCCGCAAATAGTGTCACGGTCCGAGCGATCGACTTCAGCGAAACACGGTGCATGGACATTCGGAACTCTGCCGGAGTGCGGAGAATTAAATACAGATCTGATGTCTCATCCAGATTCACTTGAGAGGATGCAGTAGCCAATCGCCCAAGACTAGTACTCTTGCACCTGTCGATCAACCAGAGCGAGCACCCTCGTATATAAGCCGGTGTACTCAACAGACCCACCTGCAGCCTGCTTCAAGCGGCGCTGGAATGCCTTGTCCTGCAGTGTTACGAGTTCATGCACGCATCGTCGTCTACCTTCAGGCCGACAAGTATAGGCACGCACAACAGACTATCCATTCAAACAAGCCGTCTTCACAGATCTGATGACAAGGAATATAGTGTGTGTGTATAGTAGCTAACCTCAGTGTAAAGCGTGGCGAGCGTTAAGCTGAGTGAAAGGCAGCAGCGGCGATGAGATCAACATCGACAAGTGCCGTTAGTGAACGTGCTATTCGAAGCGGGCGTGAATCGTTTTGGCCCATCGTCCAGCGCTTGCCCAACAAAGACCACTTGGACGGCTGCAAAGCTGACATCTATTAGCACAGACCGCTTCTGCCCAAAAGCACGACCTACGCTGCAGTGATGGAGAACACATCTGCCCTCCTAACATCGGTGAAAAAAGACAAACACAGCGAGATGAGTGCGTTGAACCCCGCAATAGTTCCCAGCCTCGCACTCAGCGACTTGACCGTAGTCAGCACGGCGATGGAAGCAACCGGTATCACGCAAGCAATCGCGCTCGTCAACCAGAACGTCAGCTTGAAGATCTTCTGGTCATTGAACGATACAACCCCAAGTGCCGAGTCTGGCTTTCTCCATCTCAGGAAGTTGAGCTTGTCAAGCACGTTGAGGGCGTGGTTGCCCAGCATGCGCGAGAAAGAGTCTGCGTCGCGGCGCGGACGGAGGACTACCAGCTCTGGGCTGTGGGTCTTGGGGTCGAGGACGTTACCGTAGATGTCGGAGTCGGGACCGCAGAAGCAGGATTGCATGGGCTCGCCGGCGAGGAAGTGCTGGATGTCGTTTAGGTCGAAGTCGTCTGGCTCTTTCATGCGCAGGATGGTCGCCTGCTGGATGAGAGCGTGGTCTTGAGATACATGTGTCAGTGGTAAGATTGTGCATAGAGTCCGGCGACGCACTATACTCATTGAGGGTCTGCTTGATTCGAAGGAAAACATCTCGCTGTTGTGTGTCACCGTCGCGCAGGCTGCCGTCTGCTTGCGTTCGGGAACAGGAGTTTAGCCAGTATGCGTTCACCGCATAGTCCTTCTTCATTCCCACGGGGCTCGTGTTGTCGTGTTTCTCCCACGCGATCAACTGTTCTTCGAGACAGACCAACTCATTCTGAAGGTAAAGAAGGTTGCGCGCGTTCAGTGCGCCGAAGCGACGAAACATGGCGATCTCTGGAAGGACGCTCATGCGGCCAGCCAGCATCGGGTAGCCCTTGACCAAGTGACTGAATGCATCGAGCGGGCTTGGATTCGGGGGGACGGTAGAGGTCTTACGTGTTGACGACTTCTCTGAACAAGCATCTGATGCCATGATGAGCTTGCGATGAAGTAAGAAGTGCTGTGATGGCTGCGGGGTCCTGCATCATGTCCGAACCACCTGTGCATAGCACAAAGGTTTGTGCGAGGCTTCGCCGGGTAGCTTACCTGTAACGTCTTGTTGCACACGCGTGTTTGTTATCGCTCCACACAAATCCTGCTGTGATACGTCTGCGCCACGCTCTAACAGGAGAGAATCACTCCGCGCCGCCCTGTATTGAACAAATCGTCGAGCACTCGCAATGCTTACGTTCCCTGGCGGAAGTTTACAGTCAGATGGCTCCCTGAAGCGCGATTCAGCTCCATCCCACATTCTCTACCCCACGCCACAACCATGTCTTCCTGTTCCAACGGTATGTGATGATGCGGATTGTGATCAGGGTTGCTCCAGATGCCCATCCAGTCCTGCCAATACTCTGGGCCCAGTTCAAAAATGATTTCCACACCTTTCTCGTTATCACACTCTATTCCCAGCTTAGTCATCGCTCTCTCCACGTAGTCGTAGAATGCTTCCATGTCAACGATGTCGTACAGATGCGTCAGTATCTCCTGTATACTGGGCGGCGGAAAGCGTTCATTGTCAACGATGATGTCGAAAATGCCGACATACATACTTTTCGCTTTTCTGAGGAGACGAAGGAGAGGCCTGATATCCATGCACGTGCTGGTGTGCGGGGTGGCATAGCAGGTGGTAATGTCCGTGATGACCACGCCGAAAATTTGCTCTTCGCGGATACCAGGCTCTGTAAGGAAAGTCTCTATGTACTTGTCGATATCTTCCGGCGGCTCCACATATACTACTGTACGGGTTTTGAATAGTGGCAAGAATTCGCTTCGGATAGTGCGACAGGTTTGCGTGAAGTCGAAGCTTGATCTCCCTGGGGTCTGTCGCGTGGGCTGGTTACGCTTGCGCACGGCCCTGACCTCACCTCCATCTAAAATGTGACTGTAGATCCGGTTCCGCAGTTCTCGAAGGTATGTCAGCGACAGGCACGAGTTGGCTTACATTGCACCTACCGCCAGGCAGCTCGAGCAGCGGGCACCTTGTCATACGCACTTGCGCAAGCTTGGTTTGCGTGTTTTGCATAGCTAATCTATCGCTATACAAGGAAGATCTAGTAGGGATCCAGATTTAGATGTCATCAGTGTTGGGATGGAATGTTGTTGGATATGCTCGTGAAAAAGCGCGATGACAGAACGAGGATAGCGTCGGAGATGACCCGGATCTATGAACATATCATATCGCAATCCTTGCCCAAATCGATAATCTTACAATTTTGCCGCCGCGATAGTGAGGATCTCGTCTATCAGCTCTTAGATCGCTTCTTTTGCTCTATCTCTTGTTGTAGTCCTGATCAGAACCCTCCATCATCGCTCGTATCAATGGATCTATGACAGTGCCCTTACCTGCAAGGCACTGTTCGGTACCATCAGAATGAGCTACTAAGAGTGTCAAGACAGAATTGTCAGACCATGAGGCTCTTCCAACTAGCCTACCAACCTTGAAGTAGTTGCCCTTATGAGCGTCGTATCATGACTCTCTGCGGTGGATTGCCGGAACACACCAGCTCACCAGCACCAGTTTAGTCTTGCTCGCTTCTGGTGTATGTATCACGCGTAATCTGAGCAGAAGAGACACAACCTGTCTATAACTTCTTAGATCCTCACTAAATAAGCAATTGAGTCAAACTTCTCAGAGATGAAACTCGGAAACCTCAGAGAAATCCAAACCCCGGACTGAAGAACACATCAGGCAATGTCAAGGCCATCGACATCTCCAACCACCCAACCACCAGCACCGAGCCGCGATCAAAGAAATCAAACCGCCCAGCATAATACAGAAGCCAGCATTGAGAACCCTATTAATTCCCCCCAAGGTAAATAACGGGATGCCGGTCCCTCTTGCTGGACAAGGTTTTACCATCACAGTCCTCTAGTCTGGTCTTTGTTACTGGCAGCGACAGCTTCGCCTGCACACGTTCAAATCCAGTGATACGTCTCTTGCGCTATGCATTTCGGTGGTGCCTTATTGACATTGCAGGTTATCACTCCAGCAGCATGAGGTCCACTTCGTTCGGCGATTATGTTGCATGTGCACGTATGTAGAGGAGAAGCGACAGCAGCATCATTACAGCGTGAAGTCAGGTCACGTTCGGGTCCCAAACTGGACAGTACGTGGTAGGGAAGAAGTTGAAGGTATTGCCATTGAAAACCAAAGTTACACGCCTGTCCTCGATTCCATCCCCGATTTGCAATGAGTAAATACTATTTATCGAGCTTGTGCTGAACACATTGATAATATACATGCAGTACCTTAACTGCCGCTACCCTGCCTCGATTCATGATTACTGGATCAACCAATACATGGAGTAAAGCCGGGCATCTTCTCTGCTGGCTCCAGGACGAGGTGGTAGGCGAGAATCTGTTTCTTGAACGAAAGACCTATGTTCTTCATCCATTGATCCATCGTTCCGGGGAAGTTCGATGGCCGCAACCAAGGCGCTCCCTGAGGTATGGAGTTCCAATGTTCCATCCAGTCTTCGTAGTATTCCCGCTTAATGTACAAGTACATGGCCAGTATGCCATACCTAGTTGTGCGCATGTAAATCGCCGTGATAGCTTGCTCAAAATAATTGCAGAGTGGCACATTATCCTCCGAATGTAGAAACCCGTTCACAATTGGGGTCAGATTGAGTTGAATGTTGTAACTACGGCCATAATACTTGTACTCGCCGTACCAGAGCATCCGCAGGTTCTTGGCCGTGTTACGTAGACTGATCCAGGGTTTGATGTCAACAAAGTCGTTATCTGTGGAAATGATGTCATAAACAATGATCTTGGCAGCTGTGTCTTCTCGTGCAATGCCAGGTTGTTGAAGGAAAGTTTTGCTGTACGAGTCTAAATGCTGCAGCTTGACGGCAAACACGGTACGTGCGTTGTGCAAGGGAACAAACTCGCAGCGAATCTTGTGGCATACTTGAGTGAAGCCCGTGAATTTACGCTTCTTGCGAGTGGCTCGCGAGAGATCCACATGATGTCCGACATGAGCACCCTTGTCCGAGCTGTACTTCTTTTTGGAAAATTCCAGACCATCCTCGATAGCGAAGTCGTAGATCCTGTTCCTTATTTCTGCATGACATATCAGTTCGCATTCCTCATCTCCATGTCAGAAGTACATGCCACTAGGTATTTCGAGCAGCCAGGGCCTTGGAACTGCCGTCTTAGGACGAGCCTGCGCAGACGCGTTCGCTGTTGTTGTATCGACCATTGTGTCGCGCTGCTGGTACACTAGAGGGTAGGGTAGATAGGGAAGTGTTGTGAGGTGGTGTTGGACAGGCGCGTGTTCGGTAGAGGTCGTGTCACTGGGAGATAGGGTTTGGAGGCGCGGCCAGTGAGGATCGTGTTGCGGGAAGGCAAAGTAAAAGCACTTGGCTAGTGGAGACGAGAGTGATGACGACACTCGAGCGAGCGACGCGCGTGAAAGGGTCTTCGAGTGGACGCGCAGTTCTAGACGCGCGACGCGCAGCGACAAGGTAAGGTGAGAGAGAGAGGGCCTGGCTGCGGAAGGTCGGAGTAAAGGCAGCAGTAGACCTTAGGTGATCGATACGGGAGCGCAAACGAGTCGACAAGGCAAGCAAAGAAACAAACAGAGCGACGAAGAAAGTCCTAGAAGTGAAAGACGGCACATGCCTGGCACAACCCACGAGAAAGGAGCACACCTACCGTCACGTGTGAGTTTCTCTTAAGATTCGAATGTGTATACAATGCAAACGACCACCGCTATGCGCCAAGATCGTTAATGAAGTAGAACAAAGCCCCCAAACGCCTTTTCCATGCACTGCCCCCCCCCCCCCCCCCCCCCCACCCCCCCCCCCCCCCCCCCCCCCCCCCCCCCCCACCCCCCCCCCCCCCCCCCCCCCCCCCCCCCCCCCCCCCCCCCCACCG
>JAFISE010000058.1:0-49430 GCA_022560025.1 Stagonosporopsis chrysanthemi | reverse complement strand
TAAAAGCCCAACACCCCCCCCCATGCGCCAAAATCGTAAATAAAGTAAACAAAAACCCCCCAACCCCTTTTCCCTGCACCGCCCCCCCCCCCCCCCCACCCCCCCTCTCCCCCCATCTTAAACTTACAACGCATCCCACCCCTCCTCAAACATCGTCTGCTTGACCCTCACTTCATCCGTCGTCAGCCCAAGAGGGCGGATAACCTGCATCGCACCAGTACCAAGCTTGACGCTCTGGCCCATGATAATGCACTCGGAAACGCCATCAATGCTATCGATCTTGCCTCTTGCCGCGGCCTCGAACAAGTGGTCAGGCGTCTTCTCGAAACTAGCAAGCTGCAGGACCGAGTCGCGTGTCTTCTGCAGACCGAAACGGGTGATGCCGTACACATCGCCCTTGAACGTCATCACGTCGGCGAGAAGCTGCATGTGTCGCGGGTCGATGTCCATGTTACCCATGACGGAGCTGATTTCGCGCACGATGGTCTGGCGCGCGGCTTCGATGCCCAGCACGTCGCGGACTTCCATGACGTGGTTGGACTTTGTCGTGTAGGGCTCGATACCCGGGGTTGTCATGCAGTCTTTGAAGCCGTAGCCTTCGACGAGGAGCTGGCATTCGTAGTCGCCGTTTTTGTTGGGTGCGGTATCCTTCTTAATGATTGCACGCTGGCAGTCAGCGTAGCCTTTGATGACAACGTCAGGGATAAGGGCTTTGACTTGTTGGACGCGCTCGAAGAACTCCTTCTGATTGCGTGCGGTCTTTGTAGGGCGCTTCTTGGCAGCATTGGGATCGGCGACTTCGACGCGGACGAGCGAATTTGAGATGCGAATGTTGGTGCCGTTCTTGCCCCACTTGAGCGGCTTGTGCTTGTTGATCGCGCGAATGATGTCGTGAGGTTGAATGTCGACAAAGAGGGCGTTGACAGTTTCCCAGTCCACGCGCATGGCGATGTAGGCACCACTAGGATGCCAGACATCCTCGACATATGAGATGATGTCGCGCAGGTAGGTCTTCTCGACACGTGCTTTGACAATACGTGCCGCGGATTCCGAGATCTTGTTGGACAATTCGCAAGTGATGACGGGCGTGGAGATGGTGGACGAGGCGTTGATGATTTCCTTGATACGTGGGACACCCTGTGTGATGGACATACCAGCGACACCAGCAAAATGGAAAGTCTTCAGTGTCATCTGGGTACCAGGCTCACCGATAGATTGTGCGCCAATAGCACCGACAGCATGACCAGGCTGGACTCGCGAACGGTGATATTTGGTGAGACAGAGGTCGATGAACGTGTCGAGAGCTGATTGAGAGATCTTAGCGATACCGTCAGCAAGACTGTATTTCTCCGCAAGCTCCTCGGGAAGCTTCTGGAGGCTCTGGGATGGCTCGGCGACACCCAAGTATAGGAGTGTAGTCTCGAGCTTCGAAGCTTTTTTGCCAACGTAGTCCTCCACAGTGTCAAGGAAATCACGCATCGACTCCTTCTGATCGATGCCAGAATCGCTGTTGTCCTTGAAAGCCAGTCTTGTCACGCCATCGAGCTTGTAACGCGGGTACTTGTTCCGCTCTGTGTTCATCCTCGCATGAACATGCTCACGAATCTCTTTCGGTACCAGTGTAGGCTCTTCGTTATTCCAGGTTGATGTTACGGCATGGGAGAAGGTTCGGTCGAAGTTAACAGGCTTGGCCTTGCCCTCCATGTCGACGGGATCCAGATTGTCGTCTCCATACTGGAACTGCACGACAGTACCTGAAGAGTTTCGAACAGTTTCGTCATAAGAGGCAGACAAGTCTTCCAGCGACTTCATCAGGCGTCTACTCATGTAGCCAGTTTCTGCTGTCTTGACAGCGGTATCGACCAAACCTTCACGACCACTCATGGCGTGGAAGATGAACTCAGAGGGCGTAAGGCCCGAGAAGAAACTGTTACTGACGAAGCCCTTGGCTGCTGGCTGTCGCGCTGCCTTCGGGAAGTGAGGCAATGTTCTGTGGTGGAAGCCGTCTGCTACACGGGCACCGCCAATCATTTGTTGACCGACGGAAGCAACCATTTGCGAGACGTTCAAGTTGGATCCTTTCGAACCGCATTTTGCCATGAGCAGGGGCGAGTTCCATCTGCTGAGCTCCTCGAAACAAATCTCACCAGCAGCTTGACGAACGTTCGACAAAATACCACCAATTCTGTTCTCCATGGTTTTCTCCTCGTCGCAACCAGGATCACGCTGGAGTTTCCCTTCCTGGAAGTCGCTGATGATCTTGTCGCACTGTTTGTATGCTTCAACGACCAATGCTTGTTTCTTTTGCATAAGCTTCTCTCCTGGGGTAACGTCGCTGATGCCAAGGGAGAAGCCATTATTGGTAAGCCAGCGGGCGGACAGCTTAGACAGTCGGTTCATGCCCTGGACAGCATGCTGAGGGCCAAAGTCACGCATCATGACGTAGAAGACAGAGTCCTTCTTTCCGTCACCAACAGTAGCCTTGTCCATACATCCGCACATCACTTCGGAGTTTCGAATGACCAGGTAGGAGTCGTTGTCGCTGAGATCGTGCGGAACACCGGCCTTTGGCTTGAACATCTTGTTGGCGGCTTCAAGATTGACGAGTACTCTTGACTCTTTGTTGGGCCGCATGAGAAGGTTGAATACCTGCTTTCCAGTCCAGAGTGCTTGTGGCTTCCAAATGACTGGTGGTGGGATCTCGATGGGCAAGGTCTTGCCTGTGTCGGGGTCGTATGCTCCATCACCATTGAACATGTAGTTGACGATCTGGCAGAAGGTGCGTCGATCGTAGAAGTTGCTCTTGTTGCTGAGCAGGAACGCTGCTGTGATGAAATCCTGGATGGCTGCAATAATGGGTGTTCCGTTCTTAGGAGTGGCGATGTTGTACTTTACTCCCATCAACTCGGTAGCTTCTGTGCGTGCTTCTTCGGTCTGAGGTACGTGCAGGTTCATCTCATCACCATCAAAATCGGCGTTGTAGGGGTTGCAGACACACTCGTTCAGCCGGAATGTCCTCCAGGGTCGCACTTTCGCTCTGTGACTAAGAATACTGAGCTTGTGGAGTGATGGCTGTCGGTTGAAGAGTACAATGTCGCCATCCTCGATATGTCGCTCAACAATGTCGCCGATCCTAAGCTTCTCTGCGGGAAACTTCAAGCGTTCACCCTTCCGGTCGTGCTTCGTCAGTGCGGCTAATGAGATCTTGGTGCGCTCTCGGTTCGCCGTCCGCGCGGCATCGTCTTTCAGAATGTAGTTTGCACCGGGATATTTGTTGGCTCCGTTGAGTACGAGCTTCCTCAACTTCTCCATGTTGTATTGTGTGACCTTCTCAGGGTATGTCAGGTTCTTTGCGACACGTTCTGGTACTGCCACCTCCTCGATACTCAAGTTGGGATCTGGCCCAATGACGGTGCGGCCGGAGAAGTCGACACGCTTTCCAGACAAGTTCTGACGAAATCGTCCACCCTTGCCCTTCAGCCTTTGCGAGAAACCACGCATTGTCTTCTGCAGACCCTGCTGTTTCAGACCAGGCGCGTCACTGTTGATATACATGGCGATCTGCAGCTGCAGAAAATCCCACTGTTCCATAAGGATTTGTAAAGGAAACCCTCGCGCCAGTCCAGCCCTGATGATACTGCTGATCTGGCAGATGTCTCCAATCTTGTTCGTTACATCGTCTTCGGTGGCGCCGCCTTCCTGCATGACTGAGGGTCGCAGCGCAACGGGTGGTACCGGCATATACTCCCAGATGAGCATTTCCGGGCGCGCGTCCTCCGGAATCATGGCCAGCAGCTCGCAGTCCTCGGGCGAGATCTTCTTGAATAAGTTGAGGGCTCGCAGGGGGTGCATGTCATCAGCAGCCTTCTTCAGGTGCTTGTCGAGCTCGGGGTTAGCTGCCTTGGCTGTGTCGAAAGACTGGTCAAACTCGATCTTGCCGGCGGGGGCCTTCTTCGTCTTGGCGGTCGATCGATTGTAAGCATCGTAGCGGTTGTGGATGATCTTGAGCGGGTGGCCGGGGACCTTCCTGACAGTGCCCTGCAGGGCGTTGCAGTAAGGGCATGTCTTCTTCTTGCGGCAGTCGTCCAGGATCCTCTTGGAGACGGCGCTTCGTCTTAATGTGTCCATGTCTGGTCGGCGCATGCTGCGCAGATACCTGCGTCGCTCGACCTCATCCAGCAGCACCCGCGAACAGTCCTTGCAGATGCAGTTCAGAACCTCGATAATGTGCTTCAGGTACCCCACGTGGAAGGCCGGCAGCGCAAGCTTGATGTGGCCAAAGTGGCCGTTGCACTTGTCCAGGCCCTCTCCACAGGTACCACATTTCCCTGTCTTGCTCGAGATGCCCATGTGGGTGTCCATGGGCCCGTTGGCGGTCAGGGTGCGCGTGTTGTCGGCGGCCGGGGTAAGGTCGTAGACATTGCGGTCGGAGACTTCAAGGACGGCCTGGTTCACAATGTCCTGGTTGGAGCTGCAAGCTGTTACTACGCATCCTGGCGCGTGTGTGCGGGCGAAGAGGCCTACTAGATGCCGAACTGGATGTGCTTGATGCGCGCGGGGATCTTGTCCACCACCTGCTGCTTGACAGCATAGTTGGGCGCGGCCTCAGCCATGGCGGCGGGCTCGAACGGGGTCGCTGCGGATTGTGCGTGTTCTCTGCTACCGGCGGGCTTCGTGGCTGTCGTGCATCGTCGTGGCGGCGTGAGTCATGTCAAGAGGCGCAACTGTTTGCACGGCGGCGCTTCTCCCTCAGTCGCAAAAAAGAGAGAAGTCGGTGGGGCACATACCCGCGGCCATCGCGCAGTAGCGCGGCAGCTGGGCCCGCACATGATAAGCCCAATCGGGATAGCTGGGGAAGCAGGCACCACTGCGACCTTCACTCTCCGCCCCGCCCCTAGCTACGGCCAAGCTGTCTCACCTTTGCTTCCAGCGTGGGAGCTTACCGCTTCGTTCCTGCGACACCGTCACCAACCTGTTTTGCAGTACATCATCACTGCAGCCCCAAACCACTGTTCAAGCCCCGAGCCCCGCTTGTAGCTCGGCCCCGCCCAGGTACTCACTGTCTACCGCTGTATCTCCCTTTGAGCGACGACTCAGCCCCTGCAGCCTTGCTACTCCCACCTGGTTGGAGCCTGCCTCACCTCGCCCCAACACAACCAACAACATGGTCGGCAGTAAGTACTTCATCATTTCAAGTTTGTCTATCCAAAGCACGTGCTTATCTCGCAGCCTTCCACATAGTCCTTAAGCAGGAGGAGGGCTTCGACGTGCACGACACGCGCGAGTTCAACCTGGCCTTGGAATCCAAGTTTCCCATCGGTCGAGCTTCAAAGAACCAGACCAAGGGCTACCTGCTGCCAGCAAAGCACAACGTGTACATCGACAGTCCCGTCGTCTCGCGCGAGCACGCCATCCTCACCGCCGATGCGGCTTCTGGCGTCCCGCAGGTGTTCGTCACCGACACCAGGTCCATGCACGGCACCTACGTGAACGGCATCGCACTTGTGCCTCATGAAGCGAAGAAGCTGTGCAACGGCGACAAGCTGCAGTTCGGCGTGAACGTGAACCGCAACGAGAGTGAGTGCCACCTTCGCCTGCACACCGAACTGACTGACAACTGCCCTACAGGCTACTTCATGGCCTACAAATACATCTTCAACGCTGAACTTGCTGACCCCGAGCCCTTTTCGCGCGGCTTCACTGTTCCTGAGGCTGAATCCGAGGACGAAGATCTGGACTGCATCCCGACAGCTCGTGGCAGTCAGCTCAACCCACTTGTTCTCGACGATTCCGATGCCGGATCAGAGCCAGAGCATGAGGAGAACCTTGAAGTTGCAGAGCATTCAGAAGACAATGCCGATGTGACCATGGCACACATGGACGAGGAAGAACTTGTCGAGGTCATCGACTTTGCTGAGGATGACGGTGCTGCTGACAGCGTTGATACCGGCATGTCAGACGATAGCCAGAGTGACGTGGCAAGCACTGGCAGCGCTCCTAGGTACAGTCCGGAGCCACCATTTGTGTGTGTGGCACAGCACCCCGAGGAGGCCCAGGTGCAGATTATACTTCCTGCTACCCTAACCGAGCCCACCCCACCAGAGCTCTCCCAGTCCCGGTCATTCCACTGGTCGCCCGCTGGTGAGCGAGATCAATTGCCGGTCGACCTCTTCTGCGCGGACTTCGAGTCTTCTGTTGATCCGACTCGTCCTGCCTTTCAGTCACCATATGCCTCACCCTGGGCTCAACCTACGGCCGCTTCTCCCGAGGACTCAGTCGCGCCTCCACTCCCCCCTCGACCTTCAAAAAAGCGACAGAGGGTCTGGGGCGAGGATTTGCAAGGAGATCAGACCTGGTACGGAGCAGGGCCGTCAGTCCCCCTTACCGGAGATGGAAGCATCCTCGCTCAACACACCTTCTCCAATACAGAGCCTGGGCCCATCTCTACCTCACTTCCAGCTGCAGATCGCATGCAGACTCCGCCTCACACAAAACTCCCTGATGCTGCACCCACCACCCCGACACGCGAATCTGACGTTGCCAGCACTGAGGTTGCCGACATCCAACCACCAACGCCTACGTCGATCAATAGTCGCAAACGCAGTGCGGACGATGCCTTCGAGGAAGACACAGAGGAGCCCATGGAACATGCTGTGATGTCCAAGGTCGAAAACAAAGCTCCGGCTCAGCCTGCTCCACGTGTCGATGGCTGTGACGATGTCGTTGTTCCCACCGTTGAGGAGGTCACTATCTCGGCCCAGCGACCCATTGCTCAGCCAAAGAGCATCTTTAGGAGGGCGCTTCGTGCAGCGAAGGTGATGGTACCTGCCACTGCTCTCGGCGCTGTCTTCACTATCACTGCACTTACAACTCTTCCCGAGTCCTTCTTCACAGTCCCTTGAGCAGGGGGTCGTTACTCTTTATTAGAGTCTCTCTTTAATTCCGGCGTTCATGGATATGATGGGTGGGGGCATGGATAATATACTTGTCGGGAAGGCACATTTGGCGTTGGTCGGACACTCAGTCGTTACACTGTGCGCACTACTTATAGGCCATAAAGCCCCAGTATTTCGAACGGCGTTTGATGATCCTTTCTTAGCAGGCCGCTGAAGGTCTGCCGCACGTACTTGCATATTACGAATCATGATAGCTGTTAATGACACTTATACCTCGTAAAGCTTGTGCCTCTAGGACCCGGACACATAATGTTGCGCGCGCAGATGATATGAAGTCGTAGGCTCCAGACCTCGTTGTTAGATTATGCTACCACGCTTCTCCTCGTTGCAGCCTTCTCACAGCTGTTTCGACCCTTGTCTTGATCTTCCTGGCCCCGCACGTATAATTTATCTCGCCCTCTGCTTAAAGTAGAATGATTGATCAAGCAAGAACCTCCCTTCCTCGCAAGGGCTACTAGATTCGGACTAGCTGATGTTTACGGGTTGTCGTTCTTGACCCAGAAGCATCGAATTGTCAAAACATCTCATACGCTCGCGCACAGAAAAACACACATCAGCTGGTGATTGGAAGTTCGAGGCATTGTATTACTTCTCTTATTTGTCACGTGACTTACACATGTTACACATCTCGCGAGCGGCTCGAGGCTGTGCTTAGTCACTGCTTACTGTGTCTGCACAGCCTCACCAATCTTTTGCACAACGCGCCACAGCGTCTCTCCAATAGCAACGCCTGTCGATTGTTGTTCATGAGTAGGGACAGGGCTAACATGTCTTCAATTGCTCATTGGGATGCGTTGAACGACCATTTTTGTTGATCGTGGACGCGTTGCCGTGCAAGAGTAGGAGTCGCTCGGAGCAAAAAGTTTGGAGGGCGCAATCAACAGCCAGCCTCTCGACACGTGCCCACTTGCCCGGGGTCTGCTTCAGACGGATATACATCTGACTGTCAAAGCCCCGTTTGCCTAGCATGTGGTACGGCTGTCGAATACGTCGTGGCCTAAAGCCCCCCAATCACGCGATATTCTCAAACCACCTCACGGGTGCAAGAATCATTGCGCCAGTCAGGCGGTCCTACACTCAAGGCTTTCACTTAGCGGCGCGTACCGTCAATGCTCGACCATGCTGGACGGCGAAGACTTCCCCGAGGGAGCTTGAGACGCACGAATCTATTGCATCTGCGGCACGACATGCTGGGTTCCGGAACTACCACATGACCGCGTGGCTGGGCAGTCATGCTGCGCCAAAGAACATCGATCATACCGGCGAAAGACGTGATACCATCCAAGTGTACCGCGACGAGCTGACCCAGCAATTCCATGCTGGTCAGCATATATGCGAGATGCTAGACTGGCTGGCGGTACGTGGAGTTCAGAGACAGAGAAAAACTCTACAAAATGCATTCCGAACCTGGGGTCTTGTTCGGGCACCGGTTTACAAGTTTACACAAGCACAGGCCGACAAGCTTAAGCTCGAATCCTATCGCAACGAGTTGACCCAGCAGTTCCACGCTGATTGGCATATAGGCAAGATGTCCCAATGGCTGACTAGGCATGGAGTTCAAATACGTGAAGCCAATCTACGCGAAGCTTTTCACGCATGGGGTCTCAAACGAGCATGGGTCTTCAAGCCTAAGAAACCTGACCCAGTCCTAGCGTACCGTGCCGAACTGACTGAACAATTTCACGCTGGGCGGCAGGTCGGCGAGATGTCCGATTGGCTGGCAATGCGTGGAGTTCAAAAACAACCACATGCTCTACATGTAGTATTCCGAACCTGGGGTCTTTTTCGGGCACCGGTCCACCCACGCAGTCTCGAGATCAAAAAGGGGCTCGAAGATCACAAGAAGGCTCTTATAAAGCAACGCAAGAAGGGTGTAACGTACGAAGCACTTAGGCAGTGGCTGCAGAAACATGATATAGATGTTGCGGAGTACACAATTCGAAAGACAATAAAAAAGTGGGGTGTCTTTGCACCGAGAGAGCGGCGGATACTGAAAAGAGTGAACCTGGAAAACCACAAGGAGTCCATAATACAAGAACATCAAAAGGGAGTAACAAACACCAGACTGGTGGATTGGCTGCGCACTCAGGACGTTCATGTTACAGAGAAGGATCTCGCAAAGGCCTTGAAGATTTGGAATCCTGCTGCACTACGCACGGGGCTACGTCCACTAGAGCCACGAAAAACGCCCTATTGCATACCAATACACAAAGAGACCATCGTTAGCATGTATCGAGAGGGTTCTTCCATCCCGGACATCCACGCGTGGCTTGTGCAACAAGGCGTCTCGTCCAAGATCAAGTCTCTACTACCTGCTTTGTACAGATGGGGCTTCCGAGGCCTTCCTTGGGGTCTGTACGTGAAGCAAGACAGGGCTGTCACCAAGGCAAAAGCAAAGGCAGAAGCTTGACGCATGCATGCTGCGTGCTACCACAACGCGGAAGGAGTTTTGTGTGTCTCGATGGGAAAAGGGGTTCGGCGCAGCTATACACATACATACCATGCCGAAGCGAGAGAGAGAGCGTGGGACGCGTCCCCCCCGCCACTGGCCGAGCATCGCAGCCTCGAGACCCGGGAGCCCAGGGCCTGGGGAAAGGGCGGGGGGAAGAACCGCGGTGTGCGGCGTGTGTGTCTATTGTGCTCACAACAACACACCAGTCGCCCCTGCACGTTCAACAGCAAGAAAAAAGAGAAAAGAGAGCGTGGGAAGCGCATGCACTGCCGCCGTTGAGCGACTCCGTTTTGTTTTTCCCTTTTCTCCCGCCCCGGGACAGGACGGCCTCGAGACCCGACTCTTTCAACCTCGAGATCGCTGCACTTGAAACTTTCCTCGGCACCAGCGTCGCCTTCCTTCGGCAGTTTGCAGTCTCAGCTCTTCCACGGAATGCATCGCTATCGCAGGTCGCGAGGGCAAGGGGGAGAACGGATCGCGCATGCGTGCACGGGAGTGCATGGACTTCGGGTGTCTTGGGGGACATGGTTCGCATCTGGCTGGATAGCTCCAAGTTGCAATGGGCAGGACACGTAACACAGCGTCATCGTATCAACAGCATATGGGTCCTGGCCACTCTTTCGCGTGGCATGGGAGGAAGAGAGGGGGAGGTTGTTTCGCAGGTGCTTCACAAAGAAAAATTGGCGGGACAGAGGATGCCGAGTCCCCGGCCCCTACGGTCACAATCAAAGTCAAAGGCAGTAATTGTCATGCTTGTACAACCATCCAGGGGAATGTAGATTCCATATTCACCAATCCCCGCTCCGCCGTCCAGCAGCGTCGCTCCCCCCCCCCCTCTTTTTCTCTATTCTATCACGCCGCACCGCTCTCCCACCCATCCAGCACCTCCCTAACCCTTATCCCACACCTCAGCATCTCCACCATCCCGCCCGCATGCTCAAACCCACCCGCCACCACTGCCCGCACCGCCCACAGGGAAAAGCATTTCCGCGCCCACGCCACCGGGGGCGGGGAATACATGATCTCCGTGCTTGTGTCGCGTAGACCTGGTACTGGCGCCGTGTACGGTGTCGTCGCCGCCCGTGATGGGGTGCCCCACGATGCTGCGCCCCCAATTGTGCATATCCAGACCAATACGCCGCGCAGGGCGTCCCAGCTGGTGGACATATCGGTGCGTTCAAGCGCGTTGAGGAGGGCGGCCAGGAGCGTGGTGCCGGGGTTGGCGTGGTATGGGGTGTTCGCTGCGGAGGCGAGAGAGGTGTGATGGAGGATGGCGTGGGACTGGATCAGGGCTGCGATGCGGACGCTTTCGTAGATCCAGTCTAGCGGTGTGATGGTGTGTATTGACGGGCTGCGGAGGAGGTGTTCGTGCGCGAGGTGGTGGTGGCGGGTAGGTTTGAAGTGTTGGTGGGTGTTGTGCGAAGCCAGGAGGGACTGGGTTAGTGAGTAGACTGCGGTGAGGATCTCGAGGGTGGGGATGGAGCAGGTTGTTCGTAATGAGGAGAGATCGCCGTAGGGCGCATAGAAGGGGGAGATGTACGGGAAGGCTTCGAGAGTGTTCGATGTTGTTAGATTGAATGCTTGTGCTGGGATGGTACTGGGTAGACGCTTGAGGGCGGCTAAGGTCATCAAAATCCTGAATATGTTAGCTTCATTCTATTTAACCATGACGGCGTGTAGCTAATGATTGTTCCTTTGCAAAACGAGCCAAACATTGGTTCATGGGCCTATGTGACGGGGAATGATGCTCGACATGCTACGTGCGTATTGAAGACACTTACAGTGTAACGTATGTGACCAGCGGAGGCGGTAGCTGGCTTAACCCGCCCCTCCTGTGTATGAGGCCTTTTAGTCCCTGATAGTGCACCCTGAATGCAGGGTCGTCGCCACCAACCTCGCTCAACAACAGGTGCAGTATGCTTAAGATGGTTGCGTTGTTTGACTCGAGTTGACCAGCGATGGCGCTCAAAGCGTGTGTTTTGACTTCCACAGTCATGCTGCTGTCGTGGCAAAAGCCGTCTGCAAGATCTTGGTAGATGCTCGATACACTGACATGGCAGAGAAACGACATTTGGTTGACGCAGATGGTGCGCATCCACTCTTTGTCTGCGCTGTGATTAGCAAAGCACAATCTCATGAGCTTGGGACAAACCTGGGCAGCAAAATGCACAGAGTTCGATGTACTGTTGCTTGAGGTTGTCTAGAGGATCGTCGTATGAACTGTAAACAGGAAAGGGAAACGTCGATGCGTCTTCGAACATCGGAGGAGCGCTTTGAGCGTACGGCCTCAGTGTCGATGATAATATGTGGTAGATCAGAGTACGAGTTGTGGAAGGTAAAGTGTTGTGGTAGGTATAATGGAGCGGGTTGGTCCAGGTGCTACTTCGAGGCCTTGACGTTGATGACTCGAGATAGTCAATGTCGCTGTCGGGCGCCTCCGGGATGGTGGGAGTTGGACTCGAGGTACTCGAGGCATGCGCTGATGCACTCCTGTTTATATTTGCAGTTCCCCTTCCATTTGACGATGTCTTCCGCTCGGTTCGGTGCTTGTACATAACATGCGATCGGACATTTCGCATCGTCTTACCAGCCCGGAACTGATCTGGATGGTTGGCGATAACGAACTGGAGGGCTGGTCCTGGCTCAAGAGGCGGTAGTCGCCTCCTGCCGAGTCTTCTTTTTGATGAAGGCGTTTCGTTGGGTGACGCCATGTTGATGGCGGTTGGTGGGATGTGGCAACACGACTGATTCGTGCTTCACCTGGGAGCCACGAGCAAGGGCTTCGACCTCGTGGTGAAGCCGTCAGTCTTTGGGCAGTATTGTCAGCAGAGCTACTCGAGGAAGCTTGCACACTATCACAGCTCTTGTCGTTGTCAAGACAGCAAACCAAAGACGTGGTTGAGCTAGCTACGGCGGGAATCAAGCAGTAGATCCTTGCCTCGCTCAGCGGCAGCGTCTCATACTCTTGAACCTCAAAGATAGGTGGCCATGATCGACAGGTATGAGTATGTACAGACTGTTGTGGGGCTGGAGAACAATGATGTTCAAGGTGTCAGTGCGTCAAAAAAACGATTCGAAATCGGTGCTGAACACTCCATGAAGATTAGCCACGCAGCGAAGATGTTTTCGTAGACAGTCCGCATAGCCACACAACCCAACGCGCAGGCACCACAGGGGTCATCCGACTGTCGTCTTAGTGAGTTCGATAGGTAGTGGGTGGGCCGGGAAGCGATCTTGAGCCACAGGTGCGGGTATGAGATTCGATTCAGAAGCTTGAGGACAGTGCACTGGCGGTCTGCAATTTTCTAAAAATCCCATCGCGCCGTAGATCATACAACAACAGTCATGCATGTCGTCATAGCTGATAGGTCATATAAGCTACTGCGGATGAATGGCCTACACGGAATGGTTCCTGGCATGTACCGAAAGAGTCTCGCATACCGCAGCCTCAAGCCTGCTTGGCGTAGCTGACGTTTGTAGCTCAACTTCGTAAGACCGAGACGCAAGGATATAGTCAGATTGCCGATTTATACACCATGCTGACCTCATCGCAACTTGTCGCTTGGATCTTTTCAGGGTTTCTTGGTGCAGCTTGTGTGGAGTCGCCTTTGTGCGTGACCAGTGTACGGCAACACCTCAAGCAATTGAGCGCAGATATGCTGGTATAGTTGCTAGGAGCGGGTGCTGCCGCCAATGGTTGATCTGTAGCTCTGACAGGCGCGGGCGACGGCATCGTGGAGGATGATCTGACCTGTCACATTTACCGCTTTGGTGATTAGTGCCTTTGGGCGCGTGTCATTGTAGTAAGCACACCGCGTTACAAAGCTAAGCAGGACTGTAGAGGTATGGCTTGGCTCGTTTGGTGCTCGTACACATGTTGTATATTCACTCTGACGGCGAATGCGTACACCGCAGCGCTGCGGTCAGATTAGCGGGAGCAAAGCTGTGTAAAGCTCGATAGAAAATACGACCGTGATGCACTTCCTGAGAGTCACACCTGCCGCTGGGAGGCTGCATTCTCTACATTGACTCACTGAGAGCGCTGCATACGTACGTCCCGAGTCGCCATTGAACCGAAGATGTGCATTCGAATTTCGTATGTACATCACGATGCATCAACTACAGCCAGATCAGTATTGTGAAGCCTCGTTATCCGGCTATTAGAATCCGGGATTTCGGTAAAGCCGCCCTTAGTTGAGCTAGGTGGGTCTTTACGAGTCTGCGCGGTCATGGGTGAAGTGACAACCAGACGTAAGCTGACTGCGACTCCGAGCGCATGAATACAATTGGAATGATTCCGAGTTCTTTGTGAAGTCGTCAATGCTGTTCGTCACCACGGGCTATCGATACTCAAACGCTTGCAGGCGATCAACAGCATCCTGGGAAGGCCGTTTAGGAGGGTAGCGAGTTGTTGAGGGCAGGCTCCGTGGAAGTCAGACCGACGGCAAGGCTGACAGGGCTGACAGGGCTGAAAGCACAGACGTAAACATCTGATGTCATCTTCAGCTGGCAAGCAGGTGCGGAGAACAGCCTCACGGTATGAGCGAAGATTAATTTTAATTCTTTCATTCGTGCGCAAGTGGAGTATAGGTAACAAATCGGACCACTAAGCTCATTCCTCGCCCCAGACCAAGCCGCCGCTTTCCCCGCTGAAGGCAGCCGACGTTTAGTGACAGTAGGAAGAGTAGGAATACATGTGAAAAACGCCAAGAAGCAGGAGTATCATTCACACTCGATAGCTGCTGAAATCTGCTTTCTCTTCCGCTCATAACCCACGATAATCTCGTATTATACCATACTGTGAAGGAGGTGTTGCGCCTGACGCTTATGATGCCCTTGACAGAGGATCGATGTTGTCGCCCTCGAGCTTGCTGGGATCGTTCCGCCTCATGATGCCCTCGACCGGACCAAGGAGGCGTTGGAAGCCGTTCTTGTTGAGCATCGCCACCTTGACCTCGGTCTCGCTGATGACGGACGCAGCACGAGGCGCGTCGTTCAGGAGAGCGAGCTCGCCAAAGTAATCACCCTTGTTGTATCGCTTGACAGGACCGTCATTGCCGCGAATGTAGACCTGGGCTTCTCCAGATTCAAGGATGTAGAACGACTCGCCAATATCGCCCTCTCTGATGATCTCAGTACCAGCGGGGTACTTCTTCGTCTCGAGCGCATCTGCGATCTTTGAACGCTCGTAGGGGGTAAGAGTAGACAAGAGCGGAACCTCCTCGAGGAAGCCTTCGTACATGCGTCGTCGCTGGAAAGCACTGTCCATGAGGATGCGGCGGAAGGTGACACGGTCGAGCGCCCAGAGTGTCGATGGCTCAGAGGAGATAACGGTGGCTGCACGAGGAGCGTTGTACATGAGGGCAAGTTCACCGAAAGATCCACCAGGGCCTACACTGCCCACCTTCGCACCGAGTCCGTCCGGGCCAGCTTCTAGCTTGCCAGACTGGTTGACGTGAATATCGAAACTGCCCTTCTCTACCACATAGAAGTAGTCGCCTACATCGCCCTGTGTGATGACCTTGATGCCCTTGGTAGGTATGGGCTTCTCGTGCAGTGCGCCGAGTACCTGTGCCGACTGCTCGTCGTCGAGATGTGAGAAGAGGAAGTTGCCAGAGACGGCGGACCTGAGGCGCGAAACTTGCTCCTCCGTCTTTTGGTGGTAGGGCGCGGTGAAGTTGTCATTGTCTGCTGATGTGGGGTTGAGTGACTCGGCGGACACGGACACGCGTCTGTTGGCGTTGTAGTTGCTGGGCGCGTTGCCGCCAACAATGGGTGGCATCTGCGTGACGTGGTTCTTGGAGGAGCCTCCGAAGCCTCCGAAGTTGCCAAAGCTGCCAAAGTTGCCAAAGGAGCTCTCGCCCTGGCCGCCGCTGGGGCCTCTGTTGAGCTCAGCCTGGGCGAAAGACGACGCGGTGGGAGAGGCCATCATGTCGCCCTCCTCCTCCTCCTCGAGACGCTGCATGGGGCTCTTTGCGAAGCCGCCGGAGCTGGGAGAGGTGCCGAAGGGGTTGTTGCCGGGGAAGCTGTGCTCGGCGCGGCCCTGCTGGCTGGAATGCTGCTGCGAGAGCAGGAACTCGGCGCGCTGCGACTCCAGGCGGCGGTTGAAGAAGCTCGCACAAAACTGCAGGATGTCGTGGGGCTTGTGCTTGAGGATCTCGCGGTCGAGGGCGGCTATCTCATTGGAGTAGTCTGGCGGGAGGGACATTGGGAGGCGGGTGGTGAGGGGTCGGGTGCAGCTCTTTGACGTCGGTTGCGCGAGGTGCAGGGATGGCGGGCGTCGAGAGCGGCGAGGGGCTCAGACGCGGCGATAGGGCGCAGGTGGGAGCACTGGGAGCACTGGGAGGGCAGGCAACGCAGGGGGTGCGGCGATGGGGACAGGGCAATTGCACGATGGACGGGCGATGTTGGTCAGTAGGGGTGTGAGGGCGTGTGGAGCGTGCAGCCGCAGTATGACGCTTGGGACAATCCGGGGCAGAAGAGGGGAGAGGCTGCAGCAAGAGCGATGACCAGGCGCGGGCAGGCACTGCAGCTTTAGGCAAGCTTTCTGGGGCTGATGCGTCTTCCAGAAGCGCTCTAGAAACCGAGTGGCAGCCACTTGTTGCCTGTGTCGCTGAGACAGCTACGCGATGCCGCCAGCTATGGTTCACGCACGCTGGACGGCGCCGCGTCACACGACGCAGCGGCGGCCAGCCGGACACAGCGCTGCAGTGCTCCTCGCGACGCAGCGAGAGACACGGCCGCCAGAGACAGCAGTCCGCGGCGCCCTGGACAGCCCTGGAGAGCCCTGGCGAGCACTGGCGAGCCCTGGCGAGCCCTGGCGAGCGGCCGCGAGAGCTGCGCCTACGAGGTAGCTCCCGCCGCTCTCGGGCCCGAGGCTGCTCCAAGCTCGCCAGGAGGCGGCGAGCTGCAGCGCCGAACCATGCATGAGCTGTCGAGAAGAGGGGAAGCATGCTGTTGCGCGCGAAGTTCGAACTTGTATGCGATTCAGAATTGACCATCTGCAGCTCCACGACAACTGTATGTACATAGATGCTTCTGGCAATACGTCTCAGCGTGTCTGGGACAGCCTGCAGCAGGACGACGCCGCTCGAGGGTCCGCGCCAATCAGGGCAGCCTATGCACACGATAAGGAACAGAGCACGCTGCACGCCATCGACAGGATCGCCAATCGATTCGTGTCGGAGTCACTCGAATGCAGCGAGCGGCGAGAAGCGCGACCGTCAATTAGCGCGGCACAAAGGTTGCGTACAGTTCACGTGTGATCGCCTGGGGCCAAAAGGATGGGACCATGGCTCGAAGCACGGAAAACGAGATGACTACTTGAATACGCGGGTCACGTGATGCAACAAGCGCGTCGACTGCATGCGAGCAAAGGATCAGCCTAGCGGTGAGGACGGCACGCGATGTTGCAACACGACCGAAGACGCCGCAAAGGCCTGGCGAGTCTGCAAAGCCTGCAATTGGCGGTGTGTTGCACGACTGCCCGACGGAGGGAGCAGGTCCGGCTGTTGGGACGCCCGCCGCATGAGAGGGACGAGAGGTGCCGCTGTTGAGGGGACCGACATGTTTGGCACCGCAGTCTGGCAGGCGAGCGCAGCCACAGTGTTTCACAGTGTCTGCTTATAGGCGGTCGCCCGCAACGCTGGGCTCTTCTTCTCTGCTGAGGAATGCTTCGGCGCGCCGTTCGATTGGGCAACGGTGATGACGCACGTCTGGAGCCATGTGAGACGCACGAGCTCTGGCTGCGAGCTGGCGGGGCTGTTGTCAGAGCGCGGCCGAGGGCGAATTGGCAGCAAGCAAACATGACGATGCACGTTGGTGCGAAGTGGAGCAGCAATTGACCAAGATCCACCGGCGAACATGGCCAATTCCGTCATCGCACATGCTGCTGCTCCAGGGCTGCTGGCTGCGCGCGGCGCGGGTGCTCGCCAAGCGAGAGCTAGAAGCTGTCTGTCAGTGTCGCGGCGTCGAGGCCGTCGCAGCGCTGAAGCTCTCGCACTCACTGCATCTCCGTAGCTCTCACGCCCCTGAAACCGCGCGCCAGCTCGCTCCGTGCAACTGAGCCCTAATCTTGGTGCCGCAAATTGTTGCAAGTCATTGCAACACTAGCCTCGGAAGCGCCGCACACGCACAGCCACCAGAGCTTTAGCCTGCAGCTCCTTCTCCCCCAACCACCTCCTCACTGCTTGCGCTCAAGACAAGTCTCACCCATCGCGCAACCCTGCACCCTTATCGCACGCCCATCTTCACGCCGCCATGGGCAAGTACACATTCACATGGTGCGTCCCCCGCCTGCTGTGCCCTGCGCACTGTGCTCACCACCTGCAGGGAACACGACGCTGAGGACGTTTACGTGACCGGCACTTTTGACGACTGGAAGAAGACAGTCCAGCTCGAGAAGGAGGGCAGCGTCTTCAAGAAGACCGTCGAGCTCCCCCAGACCAAGACACAGTACAAGGTATGCTATGCTCGCCGCGCGTCCTGCGCCTGCGCCTGCCCCTGCGCCTACGCTTGCGCCCGCCGCCTGAACGCCTGCTGACCACGGCGCGTAGTTTGTCGTCAATGGCAACTGGTGTATCAACGAGAGCGCGCCCAAGGAGGACGATGGTCACGGCATCGTCAACAACATCCTCGTGCCCGAGGACATTGTAGATGCGTCTGCCCACACTCTCTCCTCGGCCGCGCCCACATCCTCCACAGCTGCGCTCGCCGGCGCCGTTCCCAAGGAGAAGAGCCTCGAGAAGAGCCTCGAGAAGAACAAATCAAACGAGTCCGTTCCGGGCGCGTTCCCCATGACGCCAACACCCAGCACCGAGCAGCGCCAGTTCATCGCCCCCATCCCCGCTACCGCCGGCTTGGGCAACCCCGTCCAGCTTGCGCCTGGCGAGGCTGTGCCTGCGGCGAGCACACTGACCGACAACACAGTCGACTCCACAGTCAACCTCAGGGGCGCACCCGAGGAGGATGGTGACGCCCAGGTCAGCGTTGCGCCCATTCCTGCGACTGCGGGCGCCGGCAACCCTATCCACCTGGCCCCAGGCGAGAAGGTTCCTCATCCAAGCACCCTGACTGCCAACACCATCGGCAGCACCGTCACGACCGACGAGGCCTCGTACCACAAGTCGGATTCACAAGCGCCTCAGCTTCCTCCTGTCGACTTCACTCCTCGCTCCGAGGAGCCTGCAAGCGGCGGCATGTTCAGTCTGCCCCCTCAGCTCGACAACCTCGTCCCTGAGTCCAGCCTGCCCATGGGCGTCGACGCGAAGATCGAGAAGGACACTGGTGTCCACATCCAGTCCGCTGCTCCCCTGAGCTCTACCGCCGCTCTTGCTGGCCAGGTTCCCAAGGAGCCAAGGGGTGTTCCCGAAGTCGTAAGTGAGAGCCAAAAGGAAGCTGGCTTTGCTCCCGAAGCCGCTGCCAACGCCGAGGCTGTTCAGGACAAGAAGGAGGTCGAGCAGGAGCTCAAGGAGACCGTTCCAAAGGTGACTGAGGCTGAGAACGACCACGCTCCTGTCATTGAGGCCGACAAGTCTACCAGTGTTGGCGAGAGCGCTGGAGCGGTCGCTGGAGGCGTTGCCGCCGTTGCCACCGTTGGTGCTGGCCTGTTCACCAGTGCCATTTACGCCGCTAAGGAGAAGACTGCTGAGGCGGTTGGTCTTGATAAGAACGCCACTGTTGGCGAGACAGCTTCTGCTGTTGGCGGAGCGGCAGTTGACTCCGTTGGTCTGGACAGCTCCAAGACTGCGACCGACAACGTCTATCTCGCCAAGGACAAGGCCTTGGATGCCGTGGGTCTCGACAAGAACGCCACTGCTACCGACAACGCATACCTCGCCAAAGACAAGACTCTCGACGCTGCGGGTCTCGACAAGAACGCAACCGCCACCGATAACGCAGTCCTCGCCAAGGACAAGGCTGTTGCAGGTGTTGGATTGGACAACTCCGCTTCGGCGACCGAGAACGCAGTGCTTGCGAAGGACAAGGCTGCTGCGGCTATTGGTCTGAACGGCTCTACGGTTGGCTCTACCGCTGCAGGTGACGTCCCCATTGTCGTTGCAGAGAGCCAGAAGGAGGCCCATGCCAGTCCCGAGGCTGCTGCCAATGCCGAGGCCGTCAACGACAAGTCGCAGTTCGAGCAGGAGCTCTTGAGCCAGGTTCCCAAGTCTCAGGATCACGGCGAGTCAGCGCCTTCGGTTGCTGTGCCAGCTGTTGTCTCCGACAGCCAGCGCGAGGCCCACGCAAGCCCTGAAGCTGCCGCCAACCCCGCCGCTGTTCACGACAAGCAGGAGTTCGAGTCTGAGCTCCTTCAGTCAGTCTCCAAGACCGAACAGTCCGGCGAGCACGCTCCCGTGATCGCTGCTGCTTCTTCAATCCCTACACCAGGAACGACATCCGAGCTTCCAGTCCGCGCTGTCCCTGATGTTGTTGCGGAGAGCCAGAAGGAGGCACACGCTGCTCCTGAGGCGACTGCCAATGCCGAGGCTGTCGCAGAGAAGAAGGAACTCGAGTCCGAGCTACTCAGCCAGGTCAAGAAGACCAACGAGTCCGGCGAGCCTGCTCCTACTATCTCCGCCGCTACCGCTACCACTGCGCCTGGCGCCAGCACATCCGTCCCCAAGGTATCTGAGACGTCTTACCCACTCTCGACCGACTATAAGCCTGCGTCCGAGGAGGAGATTAAGAAGTCTCTCACCGCCACCACTGACGAGCCTTCGGCATCGACCACTAGTGGTTTGAATCCCCCTGCTTCCGCACCCGCTCAGACAGAGGTGACCAAGTCGGTTGTTGAGCCTGCCGTCGTTGAGCCTGCTACCACCCCCAAGGCTGCCGAGCCTGCCGTGTCCTCCAGCGAGACCGAGAAGGCAGCTGCTCCCACAACTGAGGGCCTCAACGCTCCAGCCTCGTCGGCCGCTCAGACTGACGCTACCAAGGCAGCTGCTCAGCCAGCGGAGGATGACAAGGACGGCCTCTTCAAGCCCACCACACTCGAGCAGAAGCAACCGACCGTGACCACCGGCACTGAGACTGGCGAGACTGCTACCAGCAGCCAGGGCCTGACCGCACCCGAGACCCCTCAGAAGGATCGCAAGGACTCTGATGTCTCCCCCAAGGGTACCCCAGGCAGCCAGAGCATTGCATCTACCTCCGCTGCTGCCGACAAGAAGGCAAAGAGGCGATCCTTCTTCGGCAAGCTCAAGGACAAGCTCTCCGGCAAGCACTAAGCTGGTTTATTTGTTCTCGTACATGGAGGTGATGAGGACGGCTTTGGTGCTCGCTGATATACCCGAGGGTTGGGACGCCGTGTGGTTCTACCTTTCTCTGTCTATTGTTCGTCCCGCGGAGTTGGCTCTGTTTGGTCTATACCATTTCCGCTTCTCTGTTTGACATGTTTCGGTCCAATTTGTCGAGTTTTGTGGTTTCCTTTTCATGTACGCGATATCGCGATGCATTTAGGCTGCATGTGTCGAGGGCACCATATCGTACAATGGGATCTCAAGTACTTAATTCGCTAATGTAGATGCATTAGATTTGTTTTACAATCATCTTCCAACTTGCTTGCGTGTTCTTCCAGCGTTGTCCTGCACCGTGACCGACTTTTGGTGTTGCCATGGAAATTCGCTCCACCTTGTTAGGCCTGCACGCTGGGCGACCCCTGTCGGTGAGTACACTCTTCATAACATGATAGTGCCCAACTACACCTGATAACGGCTCACTCACAACATCAGAGATTTCCCAACCAACGCACATCATCACTCATCGCACTTATCTTCATGCCCGCCCACAATGTCTAACCCTCACCCACACACAATGCACCCATCCCAACAATGTTCACTCACACGGCGTCCCCAATTTCACTGCACAGCATGGCAACCCGCCTCTCACAAATACGCTTCCTACCAGACCCATCCCGCTCCCCAAAGACAAAGCCATCCAACTGTCCATCGAGTCCAAGCAAGCAAGCCAAAACTACGATGTACACCGCACACCAAACACAGCGCTCCAGCATGGCACTCCCATCGACGCAGTCCCAGCAGGCTGGGCCTCGTCGACCACACCACCGCTCATATCAAGAGCAAAACCTCCTTCGGTCCCGTCCAGGTGGTGCCCGTCCTATACCGCCGTCACCTCGCGCAGATTATTATCAGGATTGGCACCGGCGCGACGAGGCCAATGTCATGAAAGTGCTGCCGCCCCGTGCGGCCCTGCAGGAGTTCGATGTGAATGCGCGACGCATGACGCTGACGCCGATGCCCCAGGGGCCGCGCCAGCAATGGGCGTCGCGGGACAAGGACATGCCGACACCCCCGGTGCACTCCCGCATGTCGGAGATGCATAGCCTGATTGATGACTACCTGGCGTGGAACACGTCGGCGACTGATCTCGACGCTGTGCGGCCAGGCAGCTCGGGGACCATGTTTGTGGATTTCACGTCGAGTGGGGACATGGAGGTTTCGTACCGCAATGGCGTCAACAAGAAACTGCCCGTCCCGCCCCTGCCATCCAAGACGCTCACGCCTTCAAACCCAGTCGCTGCCTCGCCTCTACGCTGTGAGGTGGCGGGGAAGGAAAACTTCCGGCCCAGCGTCCCACGCAGGGCTACCGCACTGTCGAAACCGTTCCCGGCCCGCCCTCCCAACTCCGCTCGCCATGACTCGGCCGTCGACTGCGACCCCAAGTACGCAGGGCAGGTCAAGATGTATGCGGACCGTCCGCTGCCCCGTCTCCCCTCCCAGGCCCCGCACCACCACGTCCCGCAGGGCCGCAAGACGCATCCCCCACAGGTTCACCGCACACAGCGTTTCTCATCCCATGCGGTGCCGGGTCCTCACGCCTCGCCCGCGCCATCCCACTCCTCGCTGTCGACATACCACACCGCGCCGTCATCACGCGGCAGCGACAGCGAAATCGGTGCAAAGCAGCAAGGGGGAGCATACAGCGTGACCGAGCGCGGGGGACTGACTGTGCACTTCCAGCCCTCGACCTCCTCGACCGCGCGTGGACCCAGTCATCCAGACCGAGGGTATGCCTCGGGCCACGACGCGGCCACAGCCTACGCCTACGCCTACGACGGACGCACCATGCACGTGCACCGCTCGCCGTCGTCCTCGCGCCCCGGATCCCGCACAAGCGAGTACTTCGACGTCGCGGCCTCGACGTACGCCGCATCCGATGTCTCGCACGTCCCCGCGTCGGCGCGCACATCGACTGAGGCGAAGACGGCGCGCAAGCCGCTGCCTCGTGTTCCCCGGTCGTCGCGCCCGCCGCAGCCGCGGGACGAGCGTCTTCCCGAGCCGCCGCACGCGGACGCGAAGAAGCGGCGGAGGGTGTTTGGGTTTGTGCGGACGCTGTTGCGGAAGCTGGATGAGATGGGGGTGATGAAGGAGTTGGCGGGGCGTTACTAGGCGGGCAGTGTGGTGGGGTGATGACGGTGGCAGATGAACGAAGTAGGCCGTGAGCGTGTTTGCCATCTACAGGGAGATGAATGCGCAGGCAGATGCGGTGATCGAGGAGGATGGCGGGTTCCGGGACGCGGATTGGCTAACAAGGAAGCTGATTCTGTGGGTGGAGGGTGTCGGGGCTGTTTACGAGTAATGTTGAGATGATACCCAGTGATTTTAATGAAGTTGCGTTTACACATTGTATCTGCGTGGAGTTTCTCATGTGTGAAAATCGCTGGTGGTGTCGTGCGGCGAAGCTAGGTGAATGGCATGAACAATGTATAAAAGGCGCCAAGGGAGGCGGGGTGCAAATGAGCGTGCATGGTGCAGCAGACAAGCAGAAAGAATCGATGATGGTAGTGGACAGAGAAAGCATCCACGATCATGTACATTCTAATGAATAGAGTCTGGATATACGAACCGAACCTTGACGCCAACCAATACGCTGCATGGTCAAACCGAATATGCTACAACTGCGCCGAACGCTGAGCTTAGAACACACTGATATAGTTACCGATTCGCTCTTTCTGGTTCTGTGCAATGCACTCAGCTATCCATGTGATGTTTCGAATTTCCTGTTTGGGTGTTAATTGTAAAGGCATGTGTTGCGAGGCGATACGTACCTGTTCGCGCAGCTTAACCCACGCATAGACAACAGCGTGTGTGAATTGGTGGGTGAATGCAAGCTTCGAGATCTCCATCTCTTTCTGATAGAACAAGTCTTCCAAGCTCCTAGACTCTCCACCTGTGCCGCCTGCCATGTTGCCAACAGCGCCGCCACTGCCCTGGCTAAGCCCTGTCTGGTCGAAGAAGGTCTTGTACTCTGTCACACTCTCCACGGCGATGCGCACGCCCTCGACGTCGTCGGCTCGGGACAGCATCATGGTTCCCTCAGGATGCAGCTTGCCAAGACCAGGGTACAGCTTCTTCCTGTCTGCCTTGGAGAGCTCGGTGCCGAACGAGTTGAGCGAGATGTTGATGCTCCTGCGGTCGGCCTCGAACTCCAGAACCTCAGACATGACGTCCGAGGTGGGTGTTCCAGCGATCTCCGGATCGGTGTTGATCCAGTTGTGGAAGTCCTCGAGGTAGTTCTTGTACAGGGTGTTGCGGATGATCTCGATGTTCAGTTCGTCGAGATCCTGGTGGCTGAGCGAGCCCTTGAAGTACGGCGCAAGCGGGGTCTCGATCAAGACAGAGTTGTAGAGCTCCTCGATATTGGTGGCCACGCACAACACCGGCATAGTCTCGAACCACCCAAGAGGGTGGCATCGCTCTAACAGCTCGCGGGTGTCCCTTTCGTGCAGCGTGCCTGTAATCAGCAGCGCGACGTTGTCGATCATGTAGCCGTAGGTGAGATACTCCATGAACTTGGAGAGCGAGCCTGTAGCGTTGGCCTGGATGTAGCGGAACTCAGCGACGAGCTTGTCGGTTGTTTTGGCGGCGAGCGCAGACGTGGAAGGGTTGGGAGGCAGGGAGGCGAGAAAGTCGCCGTAAGCGGGTGAAAGCTGCAGCTTGACATCTGCAATCGACTGTTAGATAGAGAGGAAGGATGCGCCGGTGAAACAAGGCTTACCATCGATGGTCTCGCATTGCGTCAGGTTACTGTAGTTCTGGCTGGTGAGCAGCGCATTGCGGTAGCCACGCACAACGCCCTCGATGTAGCTGTGGAGGTCATCAGCAGAGATCAGCACATGGCTGCAAACACTGCACATACCCGTAGTTGACGTTGTAGAAAAGGCCCTCCATGTTGCAATGATACAAGATACAAGACGTTGCTGCTACAGAAGCCCAGCTGCCGTCATGGTGTTGCTGGGCTCGGCGCCACTAGTCCCAGCGCGGGTTAGTCACTGTTGTGCGAACCACAATAAATTCTCGGCCGAACTCGCGCCTTCCTCCTCGACATCACAACTTCAACTTTTGGCAGGCTCACACCAACGCGCAAGCACAACCCACATCCACCCAGCTGAAAGCACCCACACAACTCTTCCCTGCACTCGATTGAGAAGCAGCCAGGCGGCAAGTCACACCTGCCTCGTAAGTCACTCACCCCGCAGCTGCACTGCGCGCCCCGGCTAACTCGTACTGCAGCGCAATGTCGACTCGACGCACCACGCGCCGCACCGCGGTTGCTGAAGTGACCGAAGAGGTCACTGCAGTCGAGACGCGCAGCAAGCGCACTCGCACTGCTCCCAAGAAGGCCGCGTCCTCGAAGACCTCAAAGGCCGCAAAAGACACCGCAGCCAGCTCGCGCAGCAACGCGCAGCCCGCCACGCGTTCCGACGCGGTCGCGTCCACACCAGCCCCCACCGCCACGCCAGCTCGCGCAACAAACAAGCGCCGCCTCCGCTCCACCACTGAAGCTGAATCACCACTACGCGCTCTGGACGAGCAGCCCGCTAAGAAGCAGCGACCCAACACCAGGAAGGCCTCAACACCCGCGCCTGCACCTACTCAGCCAGCACCTTTTCAAGCGGAAGAGTCCGATGAGGAGCAAGAGATTCCTTATTTTTGGTCTACAAGTGAGCCCCTACTTTCATATTTCTCCCCACTGACCAGACCTATTAAACTTTCTTTTGCAGAGTTCGAGAATGCCCGCTTTGAATTTCAAATGTCTGAATTGGAGGCTCGATATGCGAAGCTCGAATCAGAACGTGACGTCCTCAGAGAAGAGAGGGACAGCGCACGCGCCGACCTCTTTCGCGTCCAGGCTTATGCCGCAGATCTCGAGTCTCAGCTTCAGCAACGCACTGAGCCAGAACTTCAACCAGACTTTCAGCCCGACTTTCAGCCCGATTTCCAGCCCGACTTTCAACCACAGACCTTCCCGGTCCAAGCTGACACGCCATTTCCAGAATTCGACTCCTTCAATGTCGAGCAGCCAGAACCCGAACCCGCCAAGACATCTCATCTGATTGGCGACGAGTCCGCGATGGCCCTGCTCCGTCACGTGCAGGAGGCCGCCAAACCTCCTGCACCCGCATCGCCGACGTTGACAGAGGCGTCTGTCGATTTTGACGACGCGGCAAGGTCACCATCACCTCCAGCGGAAGAGGTCCAGCACACATCTCCGTCAGCACCAGTCCACAACGAGATCCCCTCGACACCCTCCAGGGGTCTCTTTGGCACCATCACCTCGTCGTTCACGGCGATCAGAAGCATGTTCGGGACTCCACCACCTGCAGCACCCTCTCCCTCACCTGCACGACGTCCTCCACCCGACACCATGACTGAGGCCCTCACAATGCCTCCCACTCCTGTTGGCGAGCAGCGCCTCAAGCGCCCCTCCAAGCCGAGGAAGCAGAACCGCGTCGTCAAGGCCCTCCTGAAGGGCGTAGATCAGCAAGAGATTGGCAAAGCCAAAGTTTGGGCCAAGAAGATTGCTGCCGCACTGAAGAACGACCCCTTCGCTAACGAGAAGCGCACGCGTCTCGAGACGCCCGTCCTATTCCGCGATCTCAAGCACTTCCCAGCTAGCAAGCCATGGGAGTCGGGATTCAGTTTTCCCGAAGATATCCTAGATCTCGAAGACGACGACGTCGTTCCACCGTGGGCCGTGTACCTCTCCATGAAGGAGGAAGAGCACGAGCCCAAGAAGGCCAAGACTGCCCATGTCAATCACAGTGACGAGTTGCCTGCCTCAGTCAACGAAGTCGTGCTCCCTCCAGTCGAAGAATTCCTTGGCGGCACGGCTTCCCTGCGTGACTACCACCCTCGTCGCGCTATCGACCCCTCGCCAATGTTCAACAACACCGTCTATCATAAGGAGGGCAACAACATCTTCGCCACGCCGTGCGGTAATAGAGCTACCGCCAGCGAGCGCGAGAGTTACAAGCGTAAACTTACCGACATGAACGCGGCCACGAGGTTCACTCCCAAGAGACACGACCCTGTTCACGGCTCATTCAGTGTTCCCGACTCCGACTCCGACTCTGACACCGATGAAGAGGAGGCCCACGCACAGCCTGTTTGGACACAGGCCCCACCACCCCCACCCACACCTGCTCATGTTGCCCTGCCAGGCTCAAACCACAATGAGGAGGTTGAGCGCCAGCGCCAGAAGCTGATGAAGCACACACCACACAAGCCCAGCCGCCTCCAGCAAGTCAGCTACCCTTCGCCGAGCGCAAAGTCTGACGCAGGCGAGTCCCCTCTCAAGGCCGTTGACATCTTCGGCGATATGCCTCAGCCTGAGCCTCTCCGATTCGACGACGACCCAGAGCTTGCGGCTGCTTTGGCTGCTGCTAGGGCCGCTGGAGGTGTCGAGGTCTACTTGGACAAGATGAAGCACTGGTCTGCCCCCACCGTCACCTACGACTCCGACGAGGAGGAGATCTCTCCCATCTGAGCGTTTTCACGACTTTCACGATTACACGATACGATAAGATACCCCCGATCGATTTGCATAGCGAGGACTGCATGGTTATTCGATACCAGGCGTTTTTGTACGATGGATAATTTGCTTTTTCCGTGCGACAGAAGGTTTCAAGTTTTGCTTGCTTTGTATGATGGAAGGAAAGGTTCAGAGTTTTGTTTTCCGGAGGATGATGGATGAAGCAGTTTTGCTTTCTGGGAGGAAGGATGGATGATTCGGATTTCACTTTCACTCTGGTTGGAAGGTCGAATGGACAGCTGTCCATGTATAGTAGCCGCAGCCCGCCTCCATCAGGTTGAGAACCCTCTGGTTGAGCTTGTCCGCAAGGACTCGCTCCCAGGGGTGATCTCGCCTGGTGGAGGATGGGTCAAGTAGCTCGACAAAAACATTTGAAAATTATCCAAGTTCGCAACATGCATTGTGGTGATCCATGACTATAGACCTTTAAACTACGAACCCTCCGCTCTTCTTCAGCACCTCCACCTTTAGCCCATCAACCCCTTCCACATTCCCACACTACAACATCCTCCAACTCTACCCAACCACCACCCTCCGCGCCACGCGCCACACACGCTCCACCACGCGCTCACACCCAACCCCACCCACCGTCTCCCCAACCCACGCCCTCGCCTTCTCAACAACCAACTCCCACTCGTCCCTCAACTCTCCGACCTTCTCCTCCAAAAACACCACCCCGAGCGCCGTGGCGAGCACATCCGCTGCAACCCCGTCGTCGCCTCGCAGCACCACCAGCGCCTCCTCCGTGTGGTGCAGATCCAGATCCACATCTGCAAAGAGGCTCTGCACCGCGCGCTCGAAGTCTGGGGTGCTGATGCGCAGCCAGGAGAGCAGGGTGGGGGTGTAGGGGAGGCGGCCGTTGAAGGATTGGTGGGTTATGAGGTGGGTGGTTGTTTGGTGGAGGGTGAGGGGGGAGGAGGAGAGGGTGGATGGGGAGTGGTTTGGTGGGGTGGGGGTGAAGCGGGGTGAGTTTTGGTAGGGTGGTGGGTTGGCGGAGTAGGTTGGTGATGTTGGGGTGCAGCCTGGCGATGTGGGAATATAGGTTGATGTGGGAATGTAGGTTGGTGATGTCGGAGCGAAGGTTGGCGATGTTGGAGAGTAGCCTGGTGATATGGGAATGTAAATTGGTGATGTCGGAGTGTAGGTTGGCGATGTGGGAGAGTAACTCGGCGACGTTGGAGAGTAACCCAGCGAGGCAGCTGGTTGCGAACTGAAGCCGAGCGGTTCGAAGCTGGCAGGACGGAACGCTGCTTCTTGTGCCGACGCCGCTGGTCCTGGGTTTTGTTGAGCACGCTTCCAAGGACCTGTGTTGTCCGGGATTCTGGACATGTGGAGCCGATTGCGGTTCTGCTGCTCGCAGAGCATAAGACTCATCTGGTAGTCCTGGAGTGCGTTGCTGGAGGATTGCGGCGAGGGTCCGCCGTGGCCTGCTTGAGAGCCGTGGCCCTTGACAATTGATGCAGCTGAGAATGAGGCCACAGAGGCGTTTGTGGCTGGAGCGCCAAAGATCGAGGCGCTTGGAGCGTGTGCATGTTGAGTGCCAAAAGGCGAGGACGTCGTAGTGGACGAGGACGAAGCGCCAAAGAGTGAAAATCCTGAATTGGATGAACAGGCGCCAAAGTGAGATTGTCCTGGAGACGGGGGTGCCTGACGCATGGCTTGCGATTGTAGGTTGACACCACCACCGAATGATATGGCAGGAGAGGCGTTGTGGCCGCCTTGAGAGAAGCCGGAATAGGAGGTTGGACAAGCAGCTTGCCTTGCGTCGCTACTCTTCCTCTTCATGGTTGGCGGAGCGCTTCCACCGGCCGCATGGAACGAAGCAAGTGTTGAAGATGCGTCGAACGATGCTGTCAGCTGTTGCCGTTGTAGGTGCTGCTGGTTGGGCCGAATCTGTTGCTGCTGCGCTGCGGTGCTTGCAAGACCACTTTCAGGGGCTGAGGGCTGCTCGTCTTCAAGGAATTCCCACTCCTCCTCTACTGGCGCGTCGCCTGTCGGTGGCACGGGGATCGTCTTCTCAGTGGCTACAAACGAGCACCACTTCCCACCGACCTGGAACTGCACCCCCAGTCGAACCGCCTCGCGCTCGACCATCTCGCTGAACCGCCCATCGAAGCGCGTCTTGAGTAATTGGCCATCAGCATCGGATGCCGAGGCCAGCCATCCCCGACCCTGCTCGAGCTCGGATACAGCTTTCTTGGCTGCTAGCTGATGTACAGTCTGGCCTGGCGCTTCGAGAGCTTGGATGGGGATCTCAAGCTCAAGAGGACCTTGCTGGCTCGTGCCGCGGAGTACAACGGAGGTTGGTGTTGCACGGGGTGCGTCGGGACCGATCAGAAGGTAGACCGACGTGCGATTGAAGGCGAAGAGGGTCGGTATAGTTTGAGGCGCTTGCACGACTCTGGGGACTGAAATGGACGGGATATGGGCGTAACGGTCTTCTCCGGTTGTTCCTGTTGGTGTGATTGTTTGGTCAAGGTCCGCCGTGGTGTCGAATAAAGAGATGGGCTTCTTCTGTTTCTGATAAGATGCGTTAGTCCAGGCCTGTCTGGCATATAACTCCAGGTACTTACAATATCTGTAACCCCCGCCTTGTCGTTAAGGTCAAGCTTAACTTTCAGACTATCTGCTACCTTTTCGACAATCTCAAAGTCGTCCTCCTTCTCGGTAGATGGGTATTTGACCTCCAACGTGTAATCGTTGATATGTGGAGACTGAGCGCCCTTGAGCATTCGTACCACTTTGCTATTCATCTTCTCGCCTTCTTGCACAGACTGTGAGAAGCCGTTGCCTGCTCTTGCCACCCCCTCGACAAGCGCGTGTGAGACGCCGCTTCCGATGCCCAGAGTGAAGATGCGAATAGGAGCCTTGTTTTCTTGGATCTGCTCGTTGAGGTAGGCGAACAGTTCGTGCTGGTTCCAGATCTCGCCGTCAGTCAGCAAGACAATGTCAAGAGACATGTCTTTGTATCGATTCTCGACAGTAGCTTTAATTGGCTCAAGCATCTCTGTGCCACCAAAATTGGCGTCAAGCTGTTGAGCGTGGTAAACAGCCGCAGCAAGTGTTTCCTGGCCGTAAGAAGCGCTTCGAGGAAACATGAAAGAGTAGTTGCTGCCAAAAGAGCAGATGTTGAACTTCACGCCAACGCGCAGAGACTTCAGAAAGACTTGAAGTGCTTCTCTAGCAAGGGTCATGTTGGAACCTCGCATGCTGCCACTCTGATCGCATACAAAGACGATTTCTGAATTCTCCGGTGGAAGGGTGAACTTGGGAACGAGCGTGGCCATGAGTGCCCGATGGTTGGGAATTGTAGGATGTGTCTCAAGTATGGCTTTTGGGACGCCGGTGTGCGGTGCGATGACTTGCAAGACGAAGTCAGTATCGAGGTGCGCGACGCCCAGGCTCAATGTGGCCGATGCTCTACTCATTACCGGTACAGCACTCGGGTCAGCCGATATGGTGCCCATTGACATGGCTATGGGATGTGATGGCGACTGCAGCCTCTGAATGAAGGATCCGTCGGCCACCTCCGCGTCCACAGTGATGGAGATGGTGCCGTTCAGCTGTTGATGTGAGGCACCTTGTACGTTGCCGTAGCGTGGGCAGATGCTGGTAGGAATGGTGAATCTGATGCCATCAACTTCCATGTCGTGCTTCAGCTCGCCGAGATAAGTGATGCTGACGACGACTCTTGCACTTGGCGGGATGTTGCCGATGGTGGTGGTGAAGACGTCTGATGCTTCTGGTTGCTGCTCCAGCAAGCCCGCGGTCTCGCCTCGTGCAACAGCGTCGTTGTATACTTCTTTTGCCTTTTCTCTCTCCTCGACTTCACCAACAATCAGACGGTTGCCTACATGACAGGAAAAGCCTACCACGCTCACGCCATCGTAGAGGGGAAACGCGTAGCGAACTTCCCTGATGCCTCGTGTGGTAGACGGATTGACGAACGTCTGTTGGAGTACTGTACGGGACGTGGTAGCAAGAATAGTGGCGTGCACTTTGACTTCGGCCTGGGGGAGGTAGGTCTTGCGAGGGCCACCAAAGGCGCGAACATTGTAATACAGGCCACAGATGGGCATACTCTGGCGATGGCCGAAAGGATTGTACATCTGCATAGCGATCTTTTTTTTTATATAATTGATTTGGAATGGGAGTGTGTTAAACGGCAAGATAGACTTTTGGCCGTGGTGGAAAGATATTCTTTCGATACTGTGACAGCAATTCTGAGGGGAAATGCGTGAAGAGGAGACAGGATGGCAAGGGAAGGGTATTTATGTGCAAAGTAGCATATCCAGCGAGGCACCATTCAGAGGCCTCCCTGAGTGCCTCCCAGAGAGCCTGAATGCTGCCTGGATCAGTCATCGAGACTAGACGGGTGCCTGCATCAGTATTCAGCCAATCACAAGCGGGATACCTTCACGGATACGAGTTTCAGCGGCTCGTGCCCATCGTCGAACGTTACTCTAAGCTCGGTCGAGGAGAAAGACGAGACTATGATGGCGCGCTCCAGCTGAAAACGTTGTGACAGCCGAGAGCCGCGATGGCTGAGTGGTTGCCTGACGGGTACAGCCACTGTCCCTCCCGTGAGTCATGCCGTATGTTCGTGCGAGGCGATGGCAGTCGTGGACTCGGTTTCTACTACTTGTGCCAGGGCTGCAGCAGATTCCATGTCGAAATCGAGGCCACACAAGGAAGCAGGAGGATGCAAGTAGGTAATGATGGCGGGCGAGAGGAGAGAGAGGTGAGGAGCAACGCGCTAGCTGGACCCTGCATGAGCGGCGTCATGGTTGGAAAAAAGGACGAGTGACTCTGGCCATCCCACGTTGCGATGCGGCAGCTATTCACCCCGCTGCCCCACGCAAGCGCCTTCCCAGAGTTCCAGCAGTCCCTGCACCGCCTCTTCTGCACGCGGCGCAGCTTCCACAAGCTTTCCCGGGTCCCATTGCGCCTACAGCGGGCAGAGCGAGCGCCGGCTGCGAGAAGAGTCATGGTCGAAGCGTACGAGAAATGGTCGCAGCAGCAGCTGATTGCGCGCATCCAAGAGCTGGAGCAGCAGGTCGGCGGCGGCCAGGGAACACATGCACAAACTTCCAGCGAGCCCACGTCGACTGCAGTCCCACCATTTGAGGCCGATTCGAAACCGGCGCCCTTCCGCAAGCCGCCCAAAGCTCCACCAAAAGCATTCGATGCGTCCAAATACAGCACGCGCCTCATTGCGCTGAAGTTTGCATACCTTGGCCAGAAGTACAATGGGTTCGAGCACCACAACAACAACAAGACGCCGCTGCCGACGATCGAGGAGGAGCTGTGGAAGGCATTGATCAAGACGCGCGTCATCAACCCGACGCCGCCCGAGGGGAGCGACACAGACTACAGCAGAGTCGACCGGAAGACGTTTGCTGAGTGGGACCGGGACGGCGCAGACATCAACTGGGACGGCTGCGAGTACTCCAAGTGCGGGCGGACAGACAGAGGCGTCAGCGCGTTTGGACAGGTCATTGGCATCCGCGTGCGCAGCAACCGACCTTTGCCCAAGGCCAAGCCCACACACACTGCGGAAGAGCGCGAAGCCACCGAAGAAGGGGAGACAGATCTGCTGGACCCTGGAGTTGAGGCAGAAGAGACGAAGCCCTTCAATGACCTCACCGACGAGCTCCCCTACATCCAACTCCTCAACCGCGTCCTGCCCCCAGACATCCGCGTCTACGCTTGGTGCCCCAATCCGCCCGCCGACTTCAGCGCACGCTTTTCCTGCAAAGAGCGGCGCTACAAGTATTTCTTCACAAACCCTTGTTTCGCGCCAGTACCCGGCTCGTCTGGCCTGTACAACCCCTCCACCACATCTGCCTCACCCCCAATGCGCGAGGGCTGGCTGGACACCAAAGCCATGCAGGAAGGCTGCGAGCGCCTGATGGGGCTGCACGACTTCCGCAACTTCTGCAAGATCGACGCTTCCAAGCAGCTCACCAACTTCAAGCGGCGCATCTTCCACGCCTCCATCGACGAGGTATCGCCGCTCTCCGTCCCCGCCTTCCTCCAACACTCCGCCCTCACATCGCCGTCGTCCGCCGCCGAGCAGCCAAAGATGTACGCCTTCACGCTCCATGGCTCGGCCTTTCTCTGGCACCAGGTCCGCTCCATCATCAGCATCCTCTTCCTGATCGGCCAGGGGCTGGAGAAACCCTCCCTCGTCACCGACCTGCTCGACATGGACGCCAACCCCACGCGGCCCAAGTACGAAATGGCCTCGGACGCGCCGCTGGTGCTGTGGGACTGCATCTTCCCGCACGCCGATGAGGTGCAGTCCAGCGAGGAGCGCGAGACGGGGTACCAAGACCGGCTGCAGTGGGTGTATGTTGGCGACGAAGGGGGCGTGGAGCCCAAGAGCAGCAAGACGCTCAAGGGCGGGCCGTCGTCCATGGGGAGGGGCAAGTGGGGCCGCGGAGGCGTCGTGGACGATGTGTGGGAGGTGTGGCGCGGGAACAAGATCGACGAGACGCTGTCCGGGTTGTTGCTGGACCGTATTGCGGGGCTGGGCGACAGCACGCTGGATAGGGAGGTGTCGGCGGAGCAGCAGAGCGTGGGGATTGCAAAGGGCGGGCCGCGGGTCTTTGACGGCGGGGATTTTGGGCGCGCAAAGGGTAACTACATCCCGGTGTTGCGGAGAGAGAGACAGGAGCCCGTCGAGGTTGTCAACGAGCGGTACGCAAAGAAGAAAGGCCTCGATCCGAACCGGTACAAGAACGTCCGCGAGGAGGATGCAGGCGAGTAGCATAGCATAGCACAGTATAGCATAGCACAGTATAGCATAGCACAGTATAGCATAGCACCGACTGGACAATCCCATCAAAACCAACAATACCCACTTCAACCACCGCATCTCATTACCTCACTCATCTCATTCACCTCACCATCACCCTCCGTCCCCCTTCCCTCCCCCTCCTCCACCCTCCCACAAACACCCCCTCGCACCCCTCCACACCTCCTCCAGCATAGCCCTCCTCGGCAACAAACCCGGAAACACAACCACGACATCCTCCTCCCCTTTGACCACAATGGCAAGATAAAAGCGCACCTCGAAGCCGCGAAACGCCTCGTGGATAAACAGGTCCTGCACCTGCGTGGCGGGCAGGAAGCGGCTGCGCGGGCTCTGCAGGTACGTGGGCGCGGACGAGCAGGTTTGCAGACCGAGGCCGCGGAGGAGGGTGAGGGATTCTTCTGGGGGGGTGTTAGGTGTGCAGTCGTGTATGATGTGTGTGTGTGTGTGTGTGTGTGTGTGTGAGTGAGTGAGTGGGGAGCAAAGGGAGAAAAGACAAACCTGTATACCCCCTCCTCACCACGCAAAAAAGCACCAGCAACGCGCCCCCGCAGACATACACCCAACTCCACCCCGCGACCACGTCCAGCACGCCCAGCACCGGAGGAGGAGGAGGCCCACCACCCAATACCCAAAGCAGCACCGCAGGCGTCGCACCGCGGCTGACTTGGTGCTTTGTCCACACCACCAACACCGCGGCGAGACCGAGCAGGATGCGTGTCAGGAGCCCGACGTAGTGCAGGGTGTGCGACGCCAGGCCTGTGCGCGCGCGGCGCGTGGAGACGGTGAAGGAGATGGTGGCGGGTGTGGGGCGCAGGGTGTGCAGGGTTTGGGTGGGTGGGGCGAGGAGGGCGGCGAGGTGGGCTAAGACCATTTTGGGGGCATTGTTTGGAGGGGTGTGTGTGAGAGCTGGGTTGGTGGAGCTGTTGTGATTGTGTGTTGTATGGGTGCTTAAAGGCGGCAAGGGAATGCAGGGCAGGTCGACGCGAATGCCCGCCGGGAAGCGGGAAGAAGCGAAGCGACAGGGGGAGCTGCTAGCTGCTGGAGGAAAGTTTGGTTTTGGGCGAGGTTGATGTCATCTTCCTACACCACCTTCACCAACAACAACAACGATCAACACCACAATCTCCCCCGTTCTGCTCCACACAGCCAGACCGTCCCACCGACTCCAAAGCTACCACATCCATCACGGTTTTCTCTGCGCAGATATGCCCTCCCCCACCCGCGCAGAAGAGCGTGCCTCTCCCCGCGCCCGCTCACGCTCGCGCTCTCCCCGCCGCAGCCGCAGTCCCGCCCCGCGCAAGCCAAAGAGCTACTCGGGCCTGAAATGGAAGAACGACAAAAAGGACGCTTCAGACCGGGACGCGCGCCGCCGCGACGACCGCGACGACCGCGACGACCGGCGGCGAGACGAGCGCTTTGACCGGCGCGACCGCGACGCGCGCGACGACCGCAGCCGGGACGATAGGAGGGGAGATGACAGGCGCGGCGACCGCCACGGCGGACGAGAGGACCGGAGGCGCGACGATGACAGGCGAGACGGGCGCTCCAACCGCGACCGCGACCGCGACCGCGAGCGCCGCCCTCACGCCGACCGCCCGCGCTCCGACCGCCCCTCCACCTCCACCCCCAAGCCCCCCAAACCCGCCCCTGCCGCCGCCGTGCCCTCCGAGTCCATGATCATCGTCACCGTCAACGACCGCCTGGGCACCAAGACGCAGGTCCCCTGCCTCCCCTCGGACCCCGTCAAGGTGCTCAAAGCCATGGTCGCGGCCAAGATCGGGCGGCCCGTGCATGAGATTATGCTCAAGCGGCAGGGGGAGCGCCCGTTCCATGATAGTCTGAGCCTTGCGGATTATGCGATTAGTAATGGCGTGCAGATTGATTTGGAGTTGAATACTGGGGATTAGATTGGGGGGGGGGGGGGGGGGGGGGGGGGGGGGGGGTTGGGGGGGGGGGGGGGGGGGGGGGGGGGGGGGGTTCAGAAGTGAGATGTGGATGGAGGAGAGATGGAATGAGCTTGAGCTTGGAGATGCAAGATACCCAAATATCGATTTCTTAATCACCCACCCACCCACTTGCTACTGCTGCTGCTGCTGTGATGGCGCTTGGATATCAACATCTCACGCCGGATCTACCAATGCAACCAAGGCAACCAAGGCAACAACAAAATGCATTGTACTTGAGGATGCATGACACGCTCCGTGCCAGTGCGAGATCGCGACATCAACATCTCACTCCCCCTCCCCACCCACCCCATCATGACTACTCCTCCACTTCTTCCCCGCCGTATAAAACGCCCCCTCCACATGCTCCTGCACCCCCGCCTCTCTCACCCACCCACACCGATCCTTCTCAAACGTCTCAATCCTGGGCTTAAACACACTCTCCTGCAGCGCGAAATCATCCACCGTGCCAATCCGCGGAATGCTCATGCCAGGATACCCACTACTGCGCCTATACATCAGCGTGCCGCACACAGAGCAAAAGCTGTTCTCCATGCTGTTCCCCGTGGCGATGGTGGCCGACTGCTCGAAGCGCGAGAGCTTGTCTTCGCCCCGCACGTGCGTGAGATGCGTGTCCCGCACGACGAAGTTGGACGCGAACATGCTGGCCGTTATCTTGCGGCAGTCGGTGCAGTGGCAGATGAAAGTGTCGACGAGGCCGGGCGCGGTGGTCGGGACAAGGATTTGCACTGCGCCGCAGAAACAGGTCGCTGTTGCGGTTCCGGAGCGGTCGCCGTGGGCGCCGGCGGAGGGGAGGGCGATTTTTTCGGCCATGGGAGGTGCGTGGAGGTGTGCTTGGATGGAGGTGAGGCGGTTTGCTGGGGAGGGTGTTAGGCTGGTTGTTGGGTGGGGTAGCTGTGCAGAGGTGGTTGTCGATGGTAGAGTATAAGTCTGGGAGGTGAGGAGGTTATGTACTTGCCCATGTCGCCGGGTGAAGGGGTTCTAATGTGATCGCTGAGTGGTACTACGCCCCCGTGGATTGCTAATGGCTTCAGTAGCGAGTCTAGAATGCTCTTTGAGCTGATTTGATTTGATTTGATTTGATTTGTAGTCTCTAAGCTCAACAGAAGAGTGATGTAATGCTGCCTACGACTGCAAGTTGCTGTCAGCCATGCCGTGACAAAGCCGTCGGGAATAAAGAGGGGTAGCTTCCAAATACCGAAGGTAAGCTTGCTAAGTGCCTCGAGGCCGTGGGAGCGTGTGCGATGAGGTGGGCATTTCAATGATAAGTAATTTCAACGCGATTAGTATGCCAGAGTCTATGTGGTGTGGCCTGGCGGTTGATGGCAGACGTCTACTGGATGTGTGATCCATACGCTCGGAGTAGGAGCAAGGAGCTAAAGGCCGGTATTGTGGACGCCATCGACATGATGAAGCAGCCACTTTCTGGAAGTGAATTACAGGAAATATTCAAGGTCTTTAAAGAGTACATTTAGAGGACCTTGATGGTCGCTCAGTATCTCAAGGGCGAAGGTCTACAGCCGCGGCGACTAGCAGGGATCCATTGGCGGGGCACGCGTTTTCGCCCGTGCGCATCAGCCTTGCTGTGAAGCTTCCAAAGATTTCCAAGTCTTCTATGCGAACAATTTCTCACTCATAACAAAACTCGCCTCATACACATTTCTGAGTAGTCTACACTCCCCAGCTCGTTCAAATCTCGTCATTCGCCAAGCAAAAACCAACGTCAATCCAACCCCGCGCCCTCTAAAACCCCACCTTCACACACCATGGGCTCCGTAGTCCTCCCCCACTTGCGCACAGGCTGGCACGTCGACCAAGCGATCCTCAGCGAAGAAGACCGCCTGGTCGTGATTCGATTCGGGCGCGACTCGGACCCAGACTGCATGCGACAAGACGAGGTGCTATACAAAATCGCCGACCGCGTAAAGAACTTCGCCGCGCTGTACGTGTGCGACCTCGACGAGGTGCCGGACTTCAAGGCCATGTACGAGCTGTACGATCCCTGCACGGTCATGTTCTTTTTCCGCAACAAGCACATGATGTGCGATTTCGGCACGGGAAATAATAATAAGCTGAATTGGGTGCTCGAGGATAAGCAGGAGTTGATTGATATTATTGAGACGGTTTATCGTGGCGCGAAGAAGGGGAGGGGTTTGGTGGTTAGTCCCAAGGATTATTCGACGAGGTATCGATACTAGGTGTCACGCTGGGTGGAAGGAAGGGAGGGGGTTTGGGTTCATTTGGAGTTTTACAATGCTACGGCATGGGCATGATACCGGCGTTTTGAGGCAGTAGCTATGGCACAAGGCTGTGCAGAATGAAATGATAGTGACATATGATGACTCTTTTGAGATTATTTCTGAAGATATCCTGCTGGATTCCTCCGAATTCAATCAATGGTGTCAAGTTGAGCTGACATGTGAGATCATCCAAGTTACCCATACACTCTTGCACGGCCATGAGCGCAATTTATTTTGCCACGCAGTTACTTAGCAAGCTGACAATGGTAACTCTCTTGCTGTACCACGGTACGAGAAACTGCATCAACTTATGAGAATCGATGTATTAGAATCTAGCTGTTGCTAATCTGACGCATCAGACTCGTCAGAATCTTCGAGCTCGTTTGTCCGCTGAGCACCAGCATCGAGCAGCATCTTGACTACCTGCTCGTTGCCATCCCGTGAAGCTGCCTGCAGTGCGTTGCCATACTCTCCACCCTGTGCGTTGACGTCTGCCTCATGGTCAAGCAGTATCTTGACTACCTGCTCGTTGCCATCCTGTGAAGCTGCCTGCAGTGCGTTACCAAAGTATCCACCCTGTGCGTTGACGTCAGCCTCATGGTCAAGCAGCATCTTGACTACCTGCTCGTTGCCATAGTACGAAGCTGCCTGCAGTGCGTTGCCATACTCTCCACCCTGTGCGTTGACGTCGGCCCCATGGTCAAGCAGTATCTTGACTACCTGCTCGTTGCCATCCCGTGAAGCTGCCTGCAGTGCGTTACCATACTCTCCACCCTGTGCGTTAACGTCGGCCTCATGGTCAAGCAGTATCTTGACTACCTGCTCGTTGCCATCCTGTGAAGCTGCATGCAGTGCGTTGCCAAAGTGTCCACCCTGTGCGTTAACGTCGGCCCCATGGTCAAGCAGCATCTTGACTATCTGCTCGTTGCCTTCTGATGAAGCTGCCTGCAGTGCGTTGCCAAAGTATCCACCCTGTGCGTTGACGTCGGCCTCATGGTCAAGCAGCATCTTGACTATCTGCTCGTTGCCTTCTGATGAAGCTGCCTGCAATGCGCTGCCGTAAAATCCACTGCTTGCGTCAACTTTGGCGTTTTTGCTAATCAATGCCCGAGCACTGTCTAGGTTGCCATTCAAGCACGCATAATAAAGAGGCGTGCTTCCTGTCCCGTCGTTTTCATCAACATCGCACCCTACATCAGGAAGCCGATTGACGGCATCTGTAAGTCCTGCAGAGGCTGCCAGATGTAGAGCGTATCTTGGAGGTGTCTGGTCGACCCACTTTTGCCTTACAGTAGATATGTTGAAGAGACTGGTGCTGTACACCACTGTACTAGGAATTACGAGAAATTTCATGGGATTGAAGCGAGCCCTGACATTCTCGCGATCAGTGTCATCATCTAACAGCATGATCTGCAGGATGGCGGCGAGAGACGGACATTCTTGCTGCAGAAATATATCCAACCGATCCGTAACGTCGAAGGGGGGATGTTCGCAGTTGAAAACATGATGAGCACAGGTGCAACATGCATATACAGCGAAGCAATCGATGGCGACTCGACGAAAAAGATCCCAAGAGTCTACGGCAGGTTTGTCGAGTGCCATAAGTTGGATGTACATGAAACAAACTAAGCTCAATCGTCTGTGCATGGCGTTTGAGTCAAAAAGCTGCGCTCGAAGGCTGTGTTCTGGCAGCCCCTGAACAACATCTGTCAGGAACTCTTGCACGGTGTAGTGGATCGGCCGAAGCCCGTAATCGGTAGCTTCCAGCAGGTTTCCACAAGCCTCAAGGATCACTTCCACTTCCGGGACCTTAGTCTTTAGATTATCCATATCTGAGCAATCCACATTAACCGCAAGCGCACATTGCAGTTCCTTGGTCTTAAGCGGCCGCCGAGCATAGACTGTCCAGGCTAGACAGTTGAGTGCAAGGTCCCTCATATATGAAGGCTGGGCTTCAATACGCTCAAAAATTCGTATGTAAGTGTCCGATAATCCTTGGGGTAGAGCCTTGAGTGCAGTTTCGACCACACGATCATTGTGAGCCTTGCTAGCTTGGCAAAGACTGTCCAGCTGAAGGTCGACCCAAAGAAACCTATACAAGCGTCAGTTCTGATATCTCGCAGCAAAGACTTGTGTTAAAACCGCTCGCAACAACTTACATGCCTTCTGCTTTCTCAGCAAGCGTCTGAATAATCAGTTCTTTGAGGCTATCATCGGTAACGTAGAGTCTCTTTCCATGCTCCCCGACTTGAAGTCCTTCAACTCGGCCGCGGGCGAACTTTCGTATATCCGCAGTGACATTTTCGGTCCGTATCTGAATGGTAGGTACGCGCTTGGATTCAAAGGCCTCGATGATATCCATCTCACGCCGACTAGTGACAAACACTTTCACCTGGCAACTGATCTGTGCTGTCACAATACCACTGATGAATCCAATGATGGCTGCTCGCTCTTGCAACGGACATTCATCGAGAGCGTCAAACACCACGTATACCTGAGAGAGATCTTCTACGACGGAGAGGAACCTTTCCTGTGTGCCTATCAAAGATGGAGACAAGGCATCTTCTTTCGTCTGGAGTAACTCTCGAGGCAGATGTTTTCTCCTTCTACAGAGTTGCTTGATCAAAGCAGTTATAACGAGGTGAGGTTCTTTCAGTTGAGCATCTCGGTAGTTGTAGTAGGCGAAGCAGAGACCTATATCTTCTCGCAAGGCTACTCGTGCCGTGATGTCTTCAATAACATTGGACCTATTCAGTGGCTTTAGAACCGTTCTACATTCTAGGACAATCCGTGTTTTTACTCACGCAAGCACAGATTTGCCGATCCCAGCTGCAAGTGTGTCAGGGTACGGCTCCAAGTCGAACTAGTATGACTTACGTTTCCCATTGCACCACAGCAAGGCCGAAGTGATGCTGCTCAACCACTGCTGGTATTTTGGTGCTCGAATCAGCCAGTCGCACGTGTTCTCATGCTTCTTCGCAAACGTGGTTACGTGAGTCTGTTCGAAATCAATACTCGACACCCAAGTGAGAAATGCCGACCTTTCTTTTCCTGCGTATGCGTTAACGGCGTGGCTATACACAAGGTTAGAATGAATGGTCGTACTCGCTTCTTGACGACGTCTTGTCTCTTCAGCCTTCCTGGAATGATCATAATGCAGTGACTGAGTAGCATGGAGCAGTACGTCGAGTTGGTGCTTCAGATCTTCCTTTACGGTCGCAAACTCCGCTTCAAATGGCTCCCACTGCTGGCGCATGAATGTTCTGAGAGAAGTCCATTTCCTCTGATTGCCATTGGTGTCGACAAAGACGCGTCGTGCCTTCCAGCCAAACTTGAGCACGTTCGCGTATGCTTCAATCACCGGGCCCTTGATAAGATCAATGTCTGCTGAATCAGCATACTTGGCAAGAGGGCCTAGATAGTCTTCGAAAGAGCAGATCATGTCTGTCAGCTTGCTGAAGAAAACCACGGATTTCAGCGCCAGGTCTATAACAACCCTAACTGAGCCCACCACCAGAGACGAAATTTCGGGGCTGGCCTGAATGCCAATTGCGACACCACTCATGAACCTGTTGAGCAAACCGAGAAACTTGGAGAGGCGCTCAGCGTGAGGTCTGAAAACAGACTCTTCCTTGTGCGTTGCGTCGTACTTCCGAATATGGTCGAGTAGGTTTTGTTGATCAATAGCCTTTGAGGCCTGCATGAACGCTGCTTTCTCAGAGTGCGGAATCTCCTCCAGTGTTTTCTCGAGAGCTTTTTCTAGAACCAGACTATGTGACGTTGTCACTACCGGCAAGGCTATGCTCAATGCAACAGTTGGTAGCTGGGACGATGAAGGTGAGGTCTGAGCAGACGAAGTTCTTATTGCCAACGAGGCTGTACTCGATGCAGGCGGGCTGCTCTGGGACGATGAAAATGGGGCCAGAACAGCCGACAGTTGTTGCGCAGGTGGTGGTACTCTTGTGAATTTGGCACGGAGGCGGTCTCGTTTCCGCATGTTAGACGAGGCCATGATCTTGACAATGTGTACGTTGCAAGGAGGAGGTGTCGTAAAGAGGATGACGATGCGGGGCTGCTTGCTGCGCCTCTTGATGCACCCTACAGGCTGACACTTGGCGCTGTTGTAGGATTCGAGCCTGTTCAAGAGCAGCCAATGAACTGCAAAGATGCGCTTGTATGGCTCGATCTTCACGCAAGTACACCGATAAGGAAACGTCTGAACAGGTCGTGATCCTTCGTTGGCTCGCTGGATGATCATCCTTAAGTCAACATCAGCTTGTTATAGTTTGTCTACAAGACTACGCAGCATGTTTCTTGATCATCTCCAGAACTGCCTTATTTACCTCTTCAGGGTTTGTTGCGTTTAGGTAATGCGCACCACCATCCACGATGCTGAGTTTCTTGTCCTTACTTCCTGTGAACAGCTCGATCTGCTCGTGCTGTACCTGACAACCATACGGCGCGTCTTCTGTCCCTTGTAGCCAGTGCACGGGACAAGTAATATCGCCCAGACGTAACGTCAGCGAGTCGCGCGACATCAAGCACAAAACAGCCATCCTTGCCTTCTTGCGCCCCTCATCACCCGCATATGTCTCTTTCAGCACCTTCGTCCAAAAGTCCGTCGATTCATCGGTGGTATGTGAACCAAATCCAAAACTGGCGACCATGCCACACCACTGGTCGTCAATTTCAAACTCCGGAGTGGCTTCGGCGCTCGTCCACTTCTGTGCGAAAGGGTTGAGTAGAGGCACGGGATTCCAGCAACCCTTCTCCCGTGACTCGGGCGTCTCTGCATCCATGCTTGTTCCCAATGGCAAGAGTCCAAGAACGCGTTCAGGCGCAAGGAGGGCCATGCGGACGATCATCCACCCACCCTGGCTTGTGCCAAGGATGAAAGCCTTATCGACCTCCAAGGCGGTCATGACTTCCAAAGCGACACTCGCGGTATCCCAGTATGTGAAGTGGCTGACCTTGGTGGGAAAGCTGGTTGATCCGTGGCCAAGAGGCTCAATGGCTAGGATGTTCATGGCATTGGCAAGGCCTGTGTCGTTGAACTGAGCGTCGAAGAGGGCCGTAGTCATGCACATGGAGTTTATGCAGACCAGCGTAGGTTTGGCCGGGTCGATGGCATTGTTACTCAGGCGATAGCCGACCTTGATATCGCCGAGGTGAGTAACGGTGAGGGGTATCGTGGAGGATGGCATTGTTGCTCTTTGAATCTTTGAGTGTTGCTATGCAGTGTGAATTTACGCGTTGTAGAAAGAAGAAAGCCTCTCAAAGGTCACATCCCGTGGCTTCAGGCGATCACCCAAGATGTCTGAGCCGTGTGGATCTTGCACACCGGTTGCCGAGAAGCGGGCATCCCAGTAGCGTCCGTATCATCTCTTTCAGATCATAAGGTACGGCCAACTTGAGCGACCATGAAATCCTTTCATCTGTAGATTGTTGATGCCTGGCTTCTGCAACATTTAGTTTTCTCTTACAAAAGGTACCTAGATAATTGCTGTTCGGTAAGGAGGATTTTGCGCTGGCAGACTGACCAATTAGCCTGGTTCTGTAGGACTGCCCCACTCAAAAAGCCTTCCAACGTCATTCCCGGAAATTTGGTAATTCAAGATACGACTTCCGACATGACTGTCTGTTGCATTGGTCATTTAGCTTTTGAAATCTCGCCTATAGCGTCCATGGCTGTCGGCTTGCATGCGCCGTCAACGTACGAGAGTGACGTACCGCAGTAGTCTCCAAACAGCTTCGCCGGTACGATCACACATGCTCCTTCCATTGGCTCGGCGCAACTCTTATCAACAACGACCAACCACCCAAGCGTTTAGATCTCTGCAATAGCGGCACCGGGTCCCCATTCTGCACCCCAAGACGGCCAAGAGCCTGGACGAACATGCTTGAACTAGACAAGCCTCGTATCCCGTACGTTCCGCCGGAAATCCTCTAAGCATCATCCTTCACCCCCGGCGCGTGGGATCATTGCTTGGCTCTCATGCCTTGAGTTCCTGCGCCCCACTGCTAGCTCTTGCAATGAACGGGGCGTCAATCGGACCAAACATGACAAGCGGCCGTCTAAGCTGCCGTATAAAGTGCAGTCCGTTCGCAATTGAGTCTGAGCGGGTTTGCACACTTTTTTCTCTTCCCAAGTGACAGGTCTGACAGTCATCCGGCGGAAATGATTTCCCTTCTGACTCTTGCATTGGCTACTGCTGCCATTGCTGCTCCCACAAGCAGGCCTTATGCCACCGACAATGCCGAGCACCATGGCCACACAAACAAGAACGACAGCTACCTTGTCTCGTTAGGGTCCCGTCCTTATTATATCATCAACAATATGACCGACGGACCGCTGAAGCAGAAACTTCAATCCTGCGAGAATAAGCAAGTCAGCATCAATCAGTTCTCCATTGGCCACCGTGGTGGCGGTACTCTTCAGTTTCCGGAAGAGACAAGGCAATCTGAAGACGCAGGAGCTCGCATGGGTGCTGGCATTTTGGAGTGTGATGTCTCTTTTACTGGTGATCGTGGACTTGTCTGCCGCCATTCGCTTTGCGATCTGCACACGACCACCGACATCCTCCTCCGTCCTGAACTAGCGAAGAAGTGTACTACACCGTTCACTCCAGCGAATGCGACAGCGCCTGCTAAAGCCCTTTGTTGCACTTCAGACATCACCATCGCTGAGTATAGCACTCTTTGCGGCAAGCAAGATGGCTTCAATGCTTCTGCTCGTACCCCTCAGGACTACCAGCAAGGGACCCCGACCTGGCGAACGGAGCTCTACGATACCTGCGGCAAGGTTTTGACATTGAACGAGTATATTGACCTCGTCAACGAGTATCCTGGTTATCGCAACTTTACTCCTGAGCTCAAGACCCCACCTGCTGAGGTCCCTATGCCTTTCAAGGGCTATACTCAGCAGCAATACGCCCAAGACATGGTTGATGCTTTCCGCAACAAGTCTATCGACTACAGCCGTATCTGGCCACAATCTTTCACATACGATGACATCGTGTTCTGGCTCAAGTACGATCACGACTTCGGCAAGCAAGCTATCTACCTTGTCGAATATGACACCGCAGAGGATATCGCAGCCGGCACGTCCAATCTTACTATCGCCAAGGAGGCTGGTATCAACATCATTGGCCCTTCTCTTCCCATGCTCCTCACTGTCGGCGAGAACAAAACTATCGTGCCTTCTACATATGCTAATGCAGTCAAGGCTGCCGGTCTTGACATCATTGCCTGGACATATGAACGCTCAGGACCTCTTGCAACAGTCAAGAGCCGTGATGAGTACTACTTTGAGAGCATCGCAAATGTGACGTACTACGATGGACAGTACTTTGAGGTTTTGGATGTTCTGGTTAATCAAGTCGGCATCAAAGGGTTATTTAGTGATTGGTCGGCCACAGTCACGTACTTTGCCAACTGCTTCGGTCTCAAGGGCCCAGTTGGTGGCAGTTACAAGTGAGCTCTATCACACGGGCATAATTCCAGCAAGTATGACATTGTGTGCATGTCGGAACATTTGGACTACACTCAAAGATCTGATGATTGTGAACTTTTTGCGTGTGCGAGGGGCCTCTGACCCCGAGGTCTTAAAGCTCGTCATGGTGCGTGTCGTAATCCAGCCTATTTCCACTGTAAGCTTGGAAACTACGTGGCTCTCTCTGAACTAGACGTGCCCACACGGCCGCGCCATTAGGAACCACTTCAGACGGTTCGATTGCAGTCATGACCTTCACCGACTCCGATCCGACTGCACGCTGCATCATCTGTCCAAGCTCGGTCGCCCACATCGGGGATGCTTCGCCAAATACAACGATCGCTCGGATGCTTTCACGATCATGTGCCAGAAGGATTGGTTCAACGAACGCTGTCAGGAAATTGCTGACTCGCGTTCGATATGCATCGTCGCCAATTTCCTGGAGATTGTCTTAGACTTCGGGCACCGCCAACTTTACAGCATGTACTAACCTCTCGGGATCGTTCGCCGCATTCCAAGCAGGATTCCTTCTGCGCAAGATAGCACACGTGCAGTTCGAAAGAGACCTCATGGAACGAAACCAGGAGGTGGTCTTTTTCGTACTCGAGTACAATGATGTGGTTCGTGGGGCCTTCATCGTTGCACTCTTCTGGTGTTCTTCCAAGATCCTTTCCTTCAAGAAAACTGTAGCTTTGCCAGGCTGCTTGCACAGCTTTGCCGTCCTTGATTGGTCGCTCGCCGTATTCCCCAAGTATGCCGTCGACGGCGGCACTCCTGGTTGCAAAGCTAAAGACAGAAGGAAAGAAAAATGCAGCATAATCAGGCTTTTGGCCATGGGTTTTCACCAGGTATTCTGTCATTGGTGTGACAGCGGTACGGAATATTGATTGTGCCTTGGTTGTGTCGGTGCTCCACTCTTCGTCGCCAAGCGTTCCGAAATGATGTACGGCATCTAGATAGATATCATGATAGTCCTTTCCTAGATAAATTTTTGTACGTTCAATTGACCTGGCGGCATTGAACCTTGACGCAATGACAGTGGTAGGTGTGAAAGCTAGAGCGAACGGACTCTCAAGCGCGTTGATCATGCTGCTCAGCCCGGGGGGAGCAAAAAGAGCAATGCATAAACAGAATCCAAGAAAGGCCATTTTCTGGCAATATCATCTTGCGAAAGTGTGTTGTTAGGATGCTGTTATAGCGCGAGCCTACCAAGCGGACGTACAGTGTCCGTGCACCCAATGCACGGATTCAACCAATGCACGAACTGTTTGAGCTACATACAAGACATTCGGTTTGTTACCGATGATTCCTGTCGAATCGCCTATAGCTCGGAGCAAAGACTTTGGTCCTGTCGCACACGATAATAGAAGTACCTTAGCGCTACAAGGTCCAGGTTGAAAAAACAGGCTGATTTATTTGACTGTGCCTCTCTCATAGTTCGTTTTTGTCCGTACTGTACACCCTCATTTTGCGTGCTAAGCAGTCAGATTTGCATGACATGATTGTTACCTTGGATATAAGAAGTGATGTCTCTGACCGAAATGTGATGTTCAACAGGACGCTGCTCTTGATCCTTCCACCAGTTGATCTAGTTCACTCTATTATTTTATTCGACTATGTCTCTGCTTTTACCTACTCTTGTCCTCTTCTCCATTTTCACCGACGGCTTGGCGTCTCCCATATCATCCTACGACACATCCACAGACACAAGTGTGGTCAGCCCTGCTTTGAATGTGATTACTCTAAGAGCCTGGGATTGGAAGATTGCGGATCTTTCGGCTGAGTTCAAAGGTATCTACTGGGATCATGCTTTCAAAGATTGCTCCTCAGACCAACTCGATAAAATCATATCTTCGACGCGCGCAGCACAGTGGATGCTGAGAGAAGTAGCGGATAATGATATGTACCCTTATTCGGCAGCATGGAATCGCTATTTTGGTGACTATCCGCTTTGGTACAAGAGTGGTGCGGAATTCTTATCAGTTGCGGCTCAGATCCAACGTCAGTATTTCTACTGAGTTCCAGAGGATTACACTACTTACCAATTTTGAAAGATAACATCCTCCAGGTCATAGATTGTCCGAAGAAAGGACACCTAACCAAAACAAGTTCGCTGTACAAAGTGCACTACACATGCAAACCAGCAACCCATAAAGACGGTCAGGCGCACTGCGACAGGGGCGCGTAAGTCAAAATTCTGCAGCTTGTTGCTCGTACTATCGACAAAAGTGAAGAGCTAACCTACTCAAGGCGGCATGGACTATGGAACCGAACAAGTCCGAATGTAAGTACACATGACTCTCTGATGTTAGAGACAATTATGTGCTAACAAAACCAGTCGAGGCTTGGACCATTGCATTTTGCCCAATGTTCTTCGAGACAGACAGGCTACGATACCTCGAAGAGATAACTAACGGAAGGGAAAAGTCACCTATCGATATTACCACGCTTGACACTTACGAACGCGTCATTATTCATGAGTACATGCATGTGGGCATGATGAAGTTCAAGCCTGGTAAGAGTATGTACTTGTATATAAAACATACCTGCGGCGAAGGGCTGACGCGACACAGTTGAAGACCTCAAAGGTGAGCTCTGGGACCGTGGACCTGTTGAGCCAATCTACGGAGAATCAAGATGCCGTGGTTTTGCACGCAAATGGATAACCACTACCGGAGGTCAACCTAATCGCAAGGTTGTCTCGAATGGTAGGTACAATGCTTCCACATTGAAGGTCCCGAATCACTGATACAGCTACAGCTGACGGCTACGCATGGTTTTTCATGTACCACTGGTTCGATAAAACTTGGACCTGGCATACAGCGCCGCACAATGAGCTGAGAAAAGCGCAGTTGCAAACTAGACAAGATGAGGTCGTTCCTGGAACCGAGCCAGCTACTAAAGACCCAAATATTGGCATACAAATGGATGACCTACCGACAAACGAAAATGATGTTCCGACTTCAGACGCAGTTCCGGACAACTGCAAGGTGGACGAAAACAGCCGAGACGAGAATGGAGTTCCCAGGATTACATGTCAATACATTGGTGGAGATGACCAAGCATGGAATACACCGTTCACTTCAAAGGGTGGTTGCGAATTATCGTGAGTATACCATGATTCTGGTGGACTGTGCTGATCTTACGTAGGCCGAAATGTCGCACGACGTTTGGAGAAAATGCTGTAGATCCAGGGTGCAAGTGTACTTGCGACGGGCAAGTTGCTGCTTTGCGAGACACACGATGCGTAGGCTTCGCGGGCGCGCTGCCTGGAAGGCCGATCAGACATCCGCGCAATCTATCCAGGTTCTAGGGGCGGCGTTGTAGGTACGAGGGGATATGTTGTTGGAATGTGCCAATGTGTTGCGATAGACAACGAGCTTGAGTCAGTATGGAGTGTCTTCGCCCATACATCTTCAAACCTTTGATGACATCCGCACCCTGTAAGCACAGAAGTATTGCGACAGCTATGATACAAAAAATTAGGAAGGGGGCTGCAAGTATATCTTTGGTGCTCCTAGACCGTAAGGTCAAGATTTGGGTGCGAGGAATTGGGTTATGAAAGATGCGGGGTCGTACCGTGTCTGTGCACTCAATGCGCGGATTCAGTCAATGCGCCGAACCACCAAAACACCCCTATCCTCACACCTCCACAACAACACAACGCGATGGGA
>JAFISE010000057.1:0-184528 GCA_022560025.1 Stagonosporopsis chrysanthemi | reverse complement strand
GGGCGTCCGGTGGGCGGGGGGTGGGGGGGGGGGGCGGGGGGGGGGGGGGGGGGGGGGGGGGTGGGGGGGGGGGGGGGGGGGGGTGGTTGTGGGGGGGGGGGGGGGGGGGGGGGGGGGGGGGGGGGGGGGGGGGGGGTAGATAGCTAGATTTATCTAGAATGAATTTCTTCTAAGGGATTCGACGTATTGGAAATGGAAGTGGAAGGAAGGGAAGTGGGGATATGCTTTGTTCTGTATCTGTATGATGCACGCTGCCAAGCAATGCGCGCGCGCGAATGCTGCGGTTCTATGCGGGTATCAAATGCAAGAAATATGTACAACTGCAACACGGCTCGCCTTCTTTCCCCCCACCCAACCTACCTCAGCAGGATCTTCTCATGGACGCGATCAATAGTAACGTCCTCCTCGTTCTCGAAACTATACTTCCGCCGCACCAACTCAAACACAATCAACCCCGCACTCGTGCTGGGCACCTGCCGAATCGTCGTGGACCAGAAATCCTTGTACAGGTACTTCCGCCACCCGCCGGCGCGCCGGGCCAGCGTCGCACACTGCCTGAAGGACTCCTGGTAGGCGTGGTAGTAGCGGCGCATGATGTGGCGCGGGTGTGCGCGCTCCTCGTGGGCCTGGAAGTCCAGGGCTTCCAGGCGGCGGAAATGCACGTCCTGGAGGGCGATCAGGGGGTGCTGGATCAGCTGGCTGGAGACGCCGGCGCTGATGCCTGCGAGGAGCAGGAAAGTGGGCTCGAGGGCGAAGTGGGGCTTGATGACGGGACGGGGGTCGTGTGGGGTGTCGTGGGTGTCGGCGACGCTGAGGGGACGCGTAGAGAGCAGGCTGTCGCGCGTGCGCGAGCCGTAGGCCCAGGTGACGAAGTTGTAGTAGCCCTGGCTCTTGACGGTTTCGAAGGCGCTGAAGAAGACGGCGGCGCCCAGGGCGTCTTTGCACAGCGAGAGCGACCAGCCGGCGAAGATGCCCTGGAGCCCGATGGAGCGCAGCTTGTGGCCTGCGTAGTGCCACATGGTCTTGTACTTGCCGTCGAGGATGTCGGCGGTGCGGAAGCGGGTTTGCAGGGCGTCGAAGGGCGCGGCGACGATGGATTGGAAGGCTCCTGCGATCAGGCCGGCGGTGAAGGTGGTCGAGGGGGGCGGGGGCGGGTAGACGCGTTTCGTCTGGTAGGAGGAGGGCTCGTGGAGGCTGGACAGGCTGTGGAGGTAGACGGTGTACAGCACGGCGCCGATGCAGGTGTTGGCCAGCAGCGGCGGCAGCACCTGGTTTGGTATGAAGCCCCAGCCCTCGGTGCGGATGGCGTGTGCCAGCACCGCGGGGGTCGTCATTCGCCAGCTCCAGCGCGCCTGGGCCGAGATGTGCGGGTTGATGGCGCGCGCATAGCCCATGTAGTCGATGCGGCCGCGAAAGAAGGCCTTCACGGGCGCGCGGAAGTAGAAGGCGACCATGCGGGCTGCCACCGCCCGCATGCCGGCGGCCTGCACGCCCGTGGCCGGGGCCTTGTTGGGCTTCTGGGGTTCGAGCTCATCGTTGCTGTCGCCGCGCAGGGTGACGGGCAGGACTCCAGTGCGTCCATTGGCACTGGGACTGGCTGTCATCGCATAGTGGGAGGCGCGAGAGGTGCGGGCTCTCTGTGGAGACGGGCGAGGTTTGGCGGTGACGGGTGACGGGCGACGGGTGACGGGTGAAGGGGGTGCACGTGGGGCGGTCACCAGGTGGTGTGGGTGTAGTCGAAAGGATCCCTCGAACGGCCAGTTCCGAGAATCGCCCGTCTTTCTGCGAGCCTCTGGCAGTAAACCAAGATCCAAAATCCACGTCTTGCGTTCGCCAAAGGTAAAGTCAAGACTTGAGGTGGGTCCGCGTGGAGAAGCTTGGACCAGCGGGACTGCCTTGCGCGGCACGCGTTCGCGTTTGTCCATTAAGCCCGTCGACGACGCACTTCCTTCATCGCCGCCCTCTTGCCCCGCAATACCACTCCCGCCCGCCGTCCAGCTGCCAAAGGCCCTCGCGCTCGCCTTTCGCAACCATGGCCGACGACATTGTCATCGACAAGCAGCTCTTCCACGACCGCCTGGGCAGCTTCGTCGCAAAGTGGAAGACGGACAAGCGCTCTGGCGATGCCATATTCCAGGGCGCGAGCTCCATCGCCGCCGTCGTGGGCAAGGCGAGCGAGCCCGGCAGCTACCTGAAGCCTGCCGCCTTCCAGGTAGGCCCGTCGAGAATGCCACGCCCAAGCGCATAGCTAACAACGCAAACACAGCTATGGCTGCTCGGCTACGAGTTCCCTGCGACGCTCTTCATCCTCACGCCCGACCTCCTCCAGATCGTCACAACCAAGAAGAAGGGTGCGTCATCCGAGACCCAACATGGGCGCAGCCAGTGCTAACAACCAAGGCAGCCTCGTATCTGGAGCCGCTCAAGGGTGGCAAGGTGCCCATTGAGATCCTCGTGCGCGGCAAGGACGCCGAGGAGAACAAGAAGCAGTTCCAGACATGCATCGACACTCTCAAAAACGCCGGCAAGAAGATCGCCGTGCTCAAGAAGGACAACTCCACCGGAGGCTTCGCAGACGAGTGGAAGGCAGCATTCGCCGAGGCTGGCGTCAAGGAGGAGGACCAGGTCGATCTGGCGCCCATCCTCTCGCAGGCTGCTCTGTCCATCAAGGACGAGAAGGAGCTGGTAGGCAGCAGCGGCAGTGTGACGTACGAAACCATGCTGACATTCCCAGCGCACCATCCGCGACGCTTCCCGCGCATCCAGCGCCCTCATGACCAACTACTTTGTAGAAGAGATGTCCGACATCCTTGACTCTGAGAAGAAAATCACCCACCGAGCCCTTGCCGACAAGGTCGCGAACAAGATCGACGATACCAAGTTCTTTGAGAAGCAGAAGGTTTCCAAGAACTTCGATGCCATGCAGCTCGACTGGTGCCTGCAGCCCACCATCCAGAGCGGTGGCGCCTACGACCTGAAATTCGCCGCCGAGCCTGACGAGAACAACCTGCATCCCGGCGTCATCGTGTCTGTCCTGGGTCTGCGATACCAGACATACGGCGCTATGGTCGGGCGAACCTACATGGTTGGCCCTAACAAGGAGCAGGAGACGGCCTACAAGCTTCTGTTGGCCGTGCATGATTTGGTCATCAAATCGATCAAGGACGGCGCAGTAGCCAAGGACATCTACAACAAGGCTCTCTCGCATCTAAAATCGAAGAAGCCCGAGTGGGAGAAGCACTTCCCCAAGAATGTTGGCTACGGCATTGGAACTGAGAACAAGGACAACACTCTGCTTCTTAGCGGTAAAAACGTGCGCGTGCTGAGGGACGGCATGACTATTGTCGTTCAGACCGGTCTGCAGGATCTGGAGAACAGCAAGCCGCAGGACAAGAAGAGCAAGACCTACTCCCTGGTTCTCGTGGACACCGTGCGTGTGGGACAAGGAGACGCATCCGTCTTCACCAAGGATACAACCTCTGAGCTCGACGCCGTTTCTTTCTTCTTCGATGACGAAGAAGAGGAGGCGAAGCCGAAAGTCAAGAAGGAGCGCGCCCCGGCCATTGCACAAACCAACATCACCAAAACCCGCACACGACACGAGCGAACAACAAATCAGGACGCGGAGAAGGAAGAGCAAAGGCGACAGCATCAGCGCGAGCTCCACCAGAAGAAGCAACAGGAGGGACTGGAGCAGTACAGCGAGGGCGCGAAAGCTCTCAACGGCACTGAAGAGAAGAAGTTCAAGCGTTTCGAATCGTACAAGCGCGACAATCAGCTTCCCAACACCGTGGCGAACTTGGAGATCGTCGTGGACAAGAAGGCTCAGACCGTCATCTTGCCCATCATGGGTCGCCCAGTCCCATTCCACATCCACACCATCAAGAACGCCTCTCACACACCCGAAGCGGATGTCACATCACTTCGTATCAACTTCCTCTCCCCAGGCCAAGGTGTTGGCCGAAAGGACGACCAACCTTTCGAAGATCCCAATGCTCACTTCATCCGCAGTCTGACTTTCCGCTCCCACGATATCGACCGCATTGATCAAATTACCAAGGACATCACCGAGTTGAAGAAGGAGGTTGTACGACGGGACCAGGAGAAGAAGCAGTTGGAAGATGTTGTTGAGCAGGACAAGCTCATCCCAATGAAGACCCGCAAGCCGTTCACCCTCGACCTCATCTTCATTCGTCCTGCACTCGACGGCAAGCGCATTCCAGGCAGTATCGAGATCCACCAGAACGGTTTGCGCTATGTTCACGGCGGTGGCAGCGCGAAGATTGATGTTCTCTTTAGCAACATGAAGCACCTGTTCTTCCAGCCGTCCCAACACGAGCTCATTGTCATCATCCACGTCCACCTCAAGAACCCAATCATGCTGGGTAAGAAGAAGACCAAAGATGTACAGTTCGTCCGCGAAGCCACAGAGATGCAGTTCGACGACACAGGCAACCGCAAGCGTCGCCACAAGTTCGGTGACGAGGAAGAATTCGAGCAGGAGCAGGAAGAGCGCAGGCGACGAGCGGCACTCGATAAGGAGTTCAAGAACTTCGCCGAGAAGATTGCTGATGCCGCACGCAACGAGAATGTCAGTGTCGACATCCCCTATCGCGAGCTTGGTTTCAACGGTGTTCCCGCCCGATCGTCGGTCCTCATCCAGCCGACAACAGACTGCTTGGTCCAGCTCACTGAACCGCCCTTCACGTGTCTTACTCTTTCCGAGATCGAGATTGTCCACCTCGAACGCGTGCAATTCGGTCTCCGAAACTTTGACATGGTCGTTGTATTTAAGGACTACAATCGCCCGCCCGTCCACATCAACACCATCCCTGTCGAGTCCCTGGACCCTGTAAAGGACTGGCTCGACTCGGTCGACATTCCCTTCAGCGAGGGTCCGCTCAACCTCAACTGGGCTACCATCATGAAGACTGTCACTTCTGACCCGCATCAGTTCTTCGCTGACGGCGGTTGGTCGTTCTTGTCCACCGAGTCAGACGACGAGGATGGCGATGATGAGGAAGAAGAGTCTGCATTTGAAGTCTCCGAGTCTGAACTCGCTGTATCTGACGAGTCTTCTGAAGAGAGCGATTTTGACGAGAACGCGTCTGAGGAGATGAGTGACGAGGGCTCAGAAGAAGACTTCTCGGAAGGCGAGGACTGGGATGTGTTGGAGAAGAAGGCAGCCAAGAAGGACAAAGAAAGCACGCTGGAAGATGAGGAGGAGAAGCCGAAAAAGAGGAAGCGCTGAGCCATTTCTCTTTACGCGCTGCTTCAGCGTCAAGCGTTCCCTTTACTTCTCTTGTAAGATTGACTGCCATGGGTTGACGATGGTTAAGCGTTTGGAGTTTCATATCTAGGAATAACCCCAGGCCAAAATGAAGTTTCTACATGGTTAAGCCAAGCCGCCTACTTCCCGTGACGCACGATAATCATGTCAGTAAGGTCCATCATAGGCACTGGAGCTGTCAACGTGAGCTAGTTCGACTCCTGAGCTCGAGACGATCTCTCGAAGCGTCACTCTGTTTGTTGGCCCGCTTTTGTCCAGGCGGCAGGTCTGGGCAAAATTCAGTGTTCTGATTGGTGTCTGCCTACGCTGGCGCTCGATGTGGAGACTGGCATAAGGCTACAGCCCTACTCTTTCCTCGTTAGGCATACTGCTACGCAACATACAGGCTGCAGAGGGTATGTGCGACTGCAAGCTTCATGGTGATAGCTGCTTATAAGTATCGCTGGGCGCTGCTTGCTTCCTCACTTCACACCTTCCATTGACCTCAGCAGCACTCCTTCTCCGCTCCGTCTTCAGCCCCGCCGCTTTACATATCGCCATCATAGACATGTCGACACCGACCAAGACCGGCGAGCTGATTGCTCTCCCACAGCTCCCAGTCGAACATGCAGAGTGGATCTCGCATGTCTCAACCCACCCAACCACGTCAATGCACGAGCTCCTTGCTCCGTACAAAGAGTACGATGCAAGGCTTCGAGAAGTTTTCGCACAACAGCCATCTCATCCGGCAATTACAAAACCTAACGTTGTCCCGCTCTTCACAGGGAAAGAACAGGATGTTAAAATCCGCGCCCGCAATCTAACCAGCGAATCTGACGAGGACCGAGAGCGCTACCTCATGCCTCTTGATGAAGCCAATCGCAAGACAGATGGCGCACCGGCGATTGTGCAGTCACTCAAGGAGTTCCAGACCAACTTTCAGCTATTCTCAGAATCCGCGTTGGTGGACATGGACTGGTCTAACGTCGTTGTTGCCGGCAGTGCCGTTGTCACATCGCTTCTGCCTGTTCCAGCTGAGCACAACACGTCTAAACGTGCGCTACGGGAGTACTACCATCAGAAGCTTGCGCCGGCGTCTGATGTGGATCTCTTTCTCTACGGCCTGACCGAGGAGCAGGCCATTGAGAAGATCAAGCAGATTGAACAGCGCATCCGCGACTCCATTCTGACGGAGACAACGACGATTCGCACGAAGAACGCTGTCACCATTGCCTCTCAATATCCAACACGACACATCCAAATCGTGCTTCGCATCTACAGGTCCATCTCCGAGATCCTCACTGGCTTTGACGTCGACTGCTCTTGCGCTGCCTTCGACGGACAGCAGGTTTATGCCAGTCCGCGTGCAGTGGCCGCATACATGACCCAGATTAACACGATCGATCTGACGCGACGATCACCCTCGTATGAGAACCGTCTCTCCAAATACTCGCATCGCGGGTTTGAGGTGTACTGGCCTATGCTGGATCGCTCCCGCATCGACCCAACAATCTTCGAGCGTTCTTTCGGTCGGACCGTAGGCTTGGCTCGACTGCTGGTACTTGAGAAATTACCCAAGACCACCGATCGAGAGGCCTATGTTGACCAGCGACGCAGAGAACGTGGCAGGTGAGTATACTCAGTGAACAAAATGACACAGCTCTGATGGTATTCCACAGACCGGCCCTAAATCGATGGCGAATGCGCAGCCACAAGCTGAAAGGCAATGTGAAGGACGATCATGATGACGAAGTCCCCGACTGGGTTGATGATGACGAAGTCAGCGACTATCACACGTTTACTGTACCTTACGGTCCGAAGTTCCACGCTAAGAAGATTGAGCGACTACTCTTCGCAAAGGATCTGTTGCTCAATGCGGAGTGGAACCGGCCCAAGGAACGTGAGACAAATTTACATCGCCATCCGGCCTTCTTTGGCAACTCAGAAGACGTCATTGGCGACTGCTGCGGGTACTGTCCCAAGCCTTTGACACTCGAAGACGAAGAGATCGCAGAGGTTGAGGACAAGATCTACGTGTCTGGCAATCTCACCTTCATCAAAGACGACCCGGGTCGACAAGCGATCGGCTCCTTCCATCCACTCACTGAAGACGACTGGACAGAAATGGCATACGTTGGCAACACCGCACGACTCTGTCAAGCTATCGTTGATGGCGATGCCGAGCATGTACAAGATTGGCTGAATCAGGAAGGTGCTGATCCCAATGAACGCGACTATACCGGACGCACCCCACTTCAGCTCGCCGTAATGAGCTCAACTCCAGAAATTGTTCAGATTCTCATTGACGGCGGAGCTCGAATCGTAGCTCGTATGGTCGATGGCAGGACTGCTCTGCATCTCGCTGCGATGCGGGGTGAAGCTGCGATGGTCAAGGCGATTCTCATGAAGAGTGAAGCCAATGAGGAGGAAGAAATCAAGAAGCAAGATGCGAAGCGCGACCAACGTCGACTTGAAAAGGAGGCAACCACGACTGCTGATCCTGCTAGCGCTGCCGACGCTCGCATGGTGGATGCCACGTCTGACGGATCTCACAGCAACGACGACATTGACATGCTTGATGACACGAGCGAGGATGAACATGGCGATGCTACCACCGAAGGCTCCATTGTCAACATCCGTGGCGAGAAGAAGAAGGAAGAGAACAACATGCCAACTGACGATGACAAAGATGAGCCAGATGTCTACGACGTCGACGTTCTGGCTTGGGACACCCCTGTTTCTCCTTTGCATCTGGCCATCACAAACGGGCACACTGAAGTTGTGAAGCTGCTCGTTCAGGAATTTGGCGCCGATGTTCTACTACCTGTGAAGCTTCTGAACGATCACGACAAGCCCCCTCGCGCGGCCATCCTGCCCCTGCTTCTTGCATTGCAGCTCGAGCCACAGCTGGCAGACGAAATGACCAAAGTGCTCGTCGCACTTGGAGCATCTCCAGCGCAAGCTGATGTGGAGAACATCACCGCTCTGCATTACTTCGCAGCCAAGCATGCAACCTTGCTTACCACTTTGATCACGGCCAATCAGCCTGCTGCAAAGAGAGCCGTGAATCACCTGCAAATGTCCGGCTGGCAACACAGTCCCAGTCCCCAGTCCGCTCTGCAGTCGGCGATCGAGCACAAAGATGTCGAGAGCGTTGATGCTCTACTTGAGCTTGGCGCACAGCCGCAGATCGACTTTGCTGCATACATGAGCTCGTACAAGACCAAATGGGAAGCTCGCGGAGAAACCGAAGGAAACCAGCAGACATTCCAGAGGAGCGTCAAGCAGCCTGTACTTACAGCTATCGAGCATGAGCTCCCATCCGTCGTACTGAAGCTCATTGATGCCGGCGCCGATCTTAATTGCCTGAGCCCCGGGGCCTGGCGTTCGGTGCAGGAAGGCAGAGTCGGTAACTATGACTCCGTTGGCAGCTTGTTGGATGTTACTCGCCAAAAAGTAGAAACATTGAAAGACTGGATCGAGAAAGAAGAGCACGGCAAGCACGTTGTAACAACCTCGAGATGGGGTTACGTTATGCCTGTTCAACCACCTGTTCCACTTCAAGACGACGCACACTATCTTGAAGGGTTCACGCCAGGAACTTACGCGCATTGGACAGTTATGAAGCAAGTGCAGCAGGCGAGGCGCAAGTACCAGGAAGATCTGGACAATTACGAAAACGATGCCAAAGCCTCGTCAAAGAAGGCTGAGGGTTGGAAGGAGAAGATATCTGCTGTCAAAACCTTGCTCTCCGAATACGAATCCCTGGAAGCAGCATTGCTCGACCGCGGAGCTAAGACCTTCAAAGAGTTGTATCCTGACATCGAACCTTTGCAGCGTCAAGACCGACCTCACCGGAACCGCACGCTAGAAAATCCTAAGCCATGGGCCCCGACAGTGAGCTTCGGGCTTCCAGATCTTACGGACGAGCAGCGCAAGGCGTATATCAGACTCTTCCAGGCTTGTTGGGAGGCAGATCTCGGCACTGTCAAGGAGCTTACGCTCGCTGTTTGGGGCGAGAACCACACCCCACTGAGTGTCGCCATAAGGGATACTGTTGGATTCTCGCCTTTCGCGATTGCAGTTCTCCAACAGCACTTTGAGCTGGCCAAGGCTCTGCTCGAGATTGCACACGTTCAATACGCTCCTGAAGAAAAGACAGGCCAGTCAAAATACTCCTTGAAGGCTGCAGGCTCGGATGACGAGGAGTCTGACGCCGACGAAACAGACCAGATTCGACTCTTCCACGAGGTCGTTGATGACAATTTCACGATCGAGAACATCGGTGAGGTGCAGAGCCAGGTCAAGAGTAAAAAGACTGCGCTAAATGTGCTTCGTTGGAACTGCCCGGTGTCTCGATTCCTGGACGAAGATGACAGTACTGTACTCGACTACTCGACTCACCACAGCCACGTCCAGTGGCTTGGTGCTAGGACCCATGGACGTAGAGCACCACGTAAGATCATCAAAGATGCTTCAAATGGGCGGACATATCGAGTCGCACAGACCTCTACACAGGAAGACTATAGAGAGGTGGCTAAACCAAGCAATCTCTTCCAGCTTGCGATCTTCTTGGATGATGCAAGCCTGCTGCAATTCCTTCTTGATGCTGGCGAAGAATACACCATTCGCGGTGGCGGTACCGACAGTGATCCGGCCTCCAAGTTCTACAACTTTAATAAGCAAGACTTCCAATATGCCATCCAGCTGGGCAGAGTGCAGCTGTTAAAGTACATCGTCACGCGCACCGGTGCTGGCATTCCCTTGGACGAGCTTGTTACAAAGAGTGGTGTGGAACTCACCAAGAAGCCCAAGTACTACCAAGGGCTTTCTGTTCATGGCAAGAAGCGGGCAGATTGGGCTGCTGCTGGGCGAGATGAGAATTACCAGGCACCTCGCGAGGAACATCCACCGCTACTTCATGCCGCGCGCCTCACCAACCTCGACAGTATTGAGTGGTTCCTCAGCGATGCTGCGTCTCACGCCTACTTCGAGTTTGCAGAGAACAATAAGAAGGATGTGCGCATCCAAACTCTAGCAAAGGCAAAGGGCGGCCTACAAGCTTCCCTTGATCAATGGCTCAACCTCCGGTCGAAGCTTCTAATCCATGTGGTGGTGCTCAGCAAGACTGATGACGCGTCTTTGAAGCTCCTCCAATACCTCTGCGAGACAAAGCCAAACCTGATCAATCACAAATCTGCTACTGGCTTGACGCCCTTGCAGCTTGCATTTTCACTGCACCGAGTTGAGATGGCGAAGATCCTCATCGATGCCGGCGCAGATCAGACCAGCCGAAACCACAACAATGAAAACCTTGTTCACTCAGCGCTCCAGTTCAGCACGGGCGACGATGAGGCTTTCCAAACGAAGCTTCGCCAGCTACTTGAGCTCGTTGATAGCCGTCTGGTCACAGGCATGTTTACCGAGCGGTCCAGCCCGCACCCTGGCGCATCCACCCCCCTCGCTCAGTGGCTCTACACTGTTCTTGGAGCTAATAGTAACCGACACCATTACCGCCACCGCTACGGCCAGAACGACAATCCTACCAACTTCAACGTCGCCCTTGAACAAGATATTTTGCGCCAGCTTCTCGACCTCAGCAAGGGCGACGACCTCGCCCTCGTCAATGGCGAAGGTGACACACCGCTCCACGCAGTCGTGCGCTATGGCGCCGACCATGTCCTTCGTATGATGCTGGAATGCAGACCCGACCTTCTCTTCCGCGAGAACGCATCCGGCCGGACGCCCTACGAAATGGCCGAAGACGCGTATCTGGCGCAGAACGTGTTCAACGGCCCGCCTTCCATTGCTATCGAACGCTTGAACAGGTACTACGGCCAGCCCGAGACGAGCAGAATTCTGCAGAAGGGGCCCGCGGAGTTTCTCCCCGGCGGAAAAGACGGGCGCAGCGCGACACACAAGGTATGGGACGTGTGTAAGGAGTTCAAGAGCAAGGTCGGCTCAGGCAAGAAGAGGAAGCTGGTCAGTCTGCTGGAGGCTAATGAAGTCGCGAAGAGACTTGCGAGTAAGAAGCAGAAGGTTGTGAACGAGGACGGCGAACAGGAAGAGCAGGAAGTTGAGAGCGGAAAGGGCGACGAGGTGGATGTGTGGTTCAGCATGGGCGTGCGGGCCGATAAATAGTCTCCCCTCACCTCCCTCCAGCTCTTGTGTAGCAGACCCTCGCGTTTAGTGCAGATTCTCCCTTTCCAGTAAAAACAACCAAGTCCTCATCAACGTCAAATACATATCCATCTGTCCATACCACATGCTCCCTCTCCATACCCGAAACCATGACCATCGCCGTAACCTAGCCGCGCAGTTCCCGGTACAAAGCAACGCGACGCCACACCATACGACACAGCGACCGCTCACCCACATCTGTATCCTCACACCACCAGATGCGCCACACGAAAAACAGATCCCCTCACGTCTCCATAGCTCGCGCACCTGGGTCCGTGACACGATACACACTATGGCTCAACCTAGCTCAACCTAGCTCAACAGCTCAATCACGAGGGGTGTGTTTGGGGAAATGAGGGCATATACAAGCGGTCCTCTTTTTCAAGCTTCTAGAGCGTGATGTGGGAATTGCACGTACTGTATGTGCTATACTATGCTGCGCTGGGCTAGGTATCTGCGCTGGGCTAGGTATCTGCGCTTTATGTGCTACAAACGCCATACATCCTCGCTCTTGATGGCCGGCTCCATACTCTGCAGCGGCTGATTTTTCTTGCAGTGGCGCGGCGGGCAGTAGAGATCTGGAGCCTGGCGCGTTGGGGAGTTGATGGTCTGGGGTGGTGAGATGTTGAGGGTGCCGGGGGAGAGGAGATAAGAACTAGGAGGGTGGGGAGTGGGGGATGGGGACAGCGATGTGTGGGCGGCTGCGAGTATGTGAGAGGAGTTGGTAGAACAAGGGTTGGGGCTGCTGGAGGTGGGGTCAGTAGGGTACGGAGATGGGGTCGGGTGGAGGTGTTGAAGGCACTGTAGAAGGTGGGAGCGTGGATGAGTGGGTTTGCAGACGGTAGCGTGCGTCTAGGCAGTACAGGACAGTGACGATGCTTGCTACTGCGTGGTTTGAGCATCGCCCTCTTGAGTCAACGGTCGTGGAATTAGCCGAGCTCGCAAGAATCGCGATTCCTCGAGATTGGATGGAAAAATACTCGCGTGCTGTGATAGATCCATAGAATTGTAAGTAAATTAGTTCATGTGCTGCTTCACGATTATGGAAGTGGCTTTCTGACTCTTGTCCGCAGTATTGGTGACTATCAACTTGAGCAAGCCCTGTGTTTATGCTTATTCAAGTCAGCATGAAAATATGCAGCCGATGATCCCAATTGATTCAATGTTTTGTGCAAGCTCTAGGAGCGATTGTATCGCAACGGCAAGTTTGCTACAATGCAGATAAGGTTCCTCCTGGGTCGGACATTGCATGCGTCCGCGAAAGATCCAGTGACATTCCTCTTGTCATTGGTGATTTGGCTGTGTCGCGTGCCGACATTGAAACAACTGCTCGCTGGAGACATTTGAAAGACTACTCATGGGGTCCGTAATAGAGACCACCGTGCAGTCTTCCGGTCTCTAACACCAATCAGGGTTTTTGAGGCTGCGCCGCAACATCGACACAAAATCGAACCAATAAGATCTCGTGGCAAAAAACGCGCCCCTCGTATTTCTTGTTACCATGAGTACAAAGATAACTTTGCGAGTGTTCTCCAATTTCGGGGCAGTGGGATGCGCTACGTTGTTTCGGGAGATTGAAAGCGCAGGCTGTTTCTGTTGAAGTTCGGAGGTATCGGCAGACTGAGCGTACAAGGGGGAGCCTGAACGGAGAGAATGCGAATATTGGCATCGGACTCAGAAGGACCAAGCAAAACGTGTCGGATATGGCTCCTGACCACTCAGAAACCAGTGTGGGCTGGTCGAAATCTCACCAGTATGCGCGCCCCCGAATTCTGACGCGGGTAGAGTGCCACTTATCCTGCGCCTCTGCGCGCTATTTTTGGATGGGGGTTTTGAGCGAGTCAGCCCGCGGAGTCGTTCGTTGTCACCGGAAGATGTCTCCGGAGACACTAAAGGACGGGCTTCCGGTGGGTAACCGCCGTAGTAGGGACTGGACGGGGCCGGACCGGACCCGCTAGTGTCCTGCTCGAAGATGTTTGGATACTGTACAGGGTACTGTGGACTTAGGCCTGTTGATTGCTACTCGGATTCACGAATAAAGAGTGAGGAAAGACAACTCACAATGCATGGGCATTTACACTGAGCAGTGGACCACTAGGGCTGGCGCGTTGGTCTTTCCAATTTGATTGCGTTGAACACCAGCGAAAGCTCTGCGGCAGTGTCGATTGCCGCAGCGTTGATGCGCTCCACGCCCTGTCGAGCGAGATCCGGCCCCTTAATGTGTTTGCTGACTTGTGTGGTTTGGCTTTCAGTTCGTGCAGTCTGTCGACATTCTCCGTTACATCTTTTGGTTTGTCGATGTAACGATGGGATTCTAAGATCGGCTCCGACATGGGGTACGGTACGCTGACTGCTCATAACGAAGCAAGCGTTAGGACGAGCTTCATTTTTTAATGCATTGTCTGATCGGTGACCATGTTGACGGCGGCTCTCGTGCGATTGCACCGCCAAATGGCAATCAAGCATACACACTTGCACACATAAATCCCCACTGTTCTCGCTACAAGTAGTGGTAAGAGCTGGCCGGATCTGGCCTACATCTGCAGCCACCGACTATGCTGTGCGGACTCTCAACGAATCATGAAGCTGATGCTGAGCTCTGATTCGTGGTAATGCCACCACGCCAGCGGCAAGTATGGTCTCGATGTGCTGCCTCCCCGTGGTCTGATGCCGCGCCAAAGGTTATGTACAAGGAAAGGAGATCCCTCATCTTGAATCAAATTACCATGTTTGACGTCGTTGTTTGAGCGGCAGATGCTTGTACAACAGAGTCTAGCGGCCGAAGAAGCACCTGCCAATGGTAAAGTTGCAAAGCTGATCCGAACACAGCTGGGAAATGACCGGTCACATAAGTCTCCGAGAACAAATTGTGGGGGCTCTACAAGCATCTGAGCATAGACTGCAGACATGGAACTAAGCGAACCGGCACTGTTTTTAACCTCATGTAGAAGGTTCAAATCAATCCAGGTGTTTGTGAAGAGGCGATGTAATAGATCAGCAGCTTTCGCGACTAACCGAGTGAACAGGAGATCTGAGCAAGAAAGTCTCGCATAGCGTTATATAATGTCAATGCGACTCTGCCTGATAATGTGTGGGTGTCGGAGTTCTTCTCCGACTCCGTCTACAACCGACCGTTGTGGCTGTAAACCTGTGCCGTTGTTTCCACTACCTGCTTGTTCTGGTGCCACAGCAGACGCGTTCTGCAGCGGTGGAGCCACATTGTTCTCGATGCGATCCAACGTCTGTAATTCCTGTGTATAGCTATACATCGCTATGACTATAAGTAAGCAAGCAAAGACCTACGCTCCGCAGTCTTCCAGGATCAGCATAGGCAGCCGCTAGAATCTGCTGACGTTGGTTCACACCCACCAATAACAATCACAATCAATGTTGGATCTACCATTCGACCGGCAAAGAGTTGCGATACCCCGACTGAAATGGGCTGGGCCAGGAAGAGATTTGTCAAACACAAAGACCAGGGTCCGCCATGCCTGCACAGCCGTACGTCCCGGAGAGCTCTCTCACATCAACAATTTGCTCTGGGGCACAGGATCTTTGAACTTATTCAAGTCCACGCATAATTCAATCCTTTCGAGTCCATGAGCTGACAGCTTCTTCTAAGTAGTGTCGGAGTCGGAAGGTAAAATGTGCTGGCAATAAACCGCGCTGCCTGCGGTGCGAAGAGACGGGCACCGAATGTAACTACAACATGAGTCGAACAGATAATCTGAGAAAGTAAGCTGCTCGCTTCGTTTGATAAACTTGAGTTGCTAAGTCGTCAGCGCAAGAGATAGATCCCGACGAATGGCTGCGCTTCTGGAAGTACTGAAAACCCACGCATCTGCAATGGATACGGCGAAGATAACGGGACTTCTTGAAGAAGTAAGTACCTCGTCAGCTTGAGACTGTACCGGCTCATATTTCGGTTCCTGATGACACGTAGGAAGAAGCCGATCAATCGATCACGGAAACAGCATCGTTGTCCGAACAAGAAAACACCAGCCGTGCAATCGAACAAGATAACGAGGCTCAACAAGGCTCAGTCAGAGATGATTCGAGACGCCTGGGAAGTATTTCTGAAAATTTACACGCTGACATACGTGCGAGAAACATTGGCTTTGCTGGTATGAGCTCTGAAGTGAGATGGCTGCAAGCCGTTGCAGATAGGTGCACTCATTTTCCGACAGGCGACCGCGCACCTGTGGTAACGCATTACGCATTCCCGGCAACTGAACCAATGAGCTCCTTTTGCTATTGGACTGATTCTGACAAAGGACACATTGTCGATGCCGTTGTGGATTCCCACCGACTTCCTACTTACGAAATTGCCACCGAACTTCTTCAATGGTACATAGTGAACGTACATCATTCGTTACCTATCATATCCAACTTTAACTTTGAGCGTCAGCTTTGTAATTATTACACAGCTTTGCGGCAGGGACACACTCCAAGATTGAGCCAAAAATGGCAGGCAATCCTCAACCTGCTGTTCGCCATTAGCGCCATTAAGAAGTCGAGAACAAGAGAGGGATTTAGCAGCGACGAATTCAGCCACCACGTCTTCCACATGCGGGCGAGAATGCTGCATCTTGACACTGCCTATGTGAAAGGACCCCCGGATATACCGTCCCTCCAAGGCTACGGCTTACTTGCGTTCTATTTTCTCAGCATTGGAAAAATCAATCAGTGAGTCGAAAGACATTTTTGCGGATCAATGTATGCTGACCACTGAAGGGCATGGGTGTTCGAGGGAATGGCGCTTCGGGCAGCGGTCACTCTCGGCCTCCATCTTCGTAATGAGGACCCTTGTGCTTCGAAGGCCAAGCGAGAAAGACTCACGCGTGTTTGGTGGAGCCTTGTTCATCTCGAAACTCTGCTGAGTAGCATTACTGGTCGACCTAGTATGATCGCCCACATCTACCATACGGTCCCGTTGCCGGAGCCCGAAGACGAGAGCCCAGTTTCCAAGAATAGTGCGATTGATCTCCGGGATTCAAGCTGTGTTCCAGATACAGATGATCCTCACAAGTCTCTTTTGGCAAACACAGGTTCTTTCTTTCAAGCTGTGGCTCGATTAAGCATTGTCACACAAGACATCCTGACATTCCTGCATTCTGCTGCTGCTGCAACCAAATCACCAGAAATATTACAACAGGACACAGAGCGACTGCATCAGCGTCTTGACCAATGGTTGGCACAGCTTCCGACAAGCTTCAACTACTGGGAAGCGAGGAATTCTTCAGGCACTTTGTTCGCTCGAGAGCGCCTACTACTAGGTGCTCAGTTGAGCAGCGCGCGAATGCTGCTTACACAGCCATCTCTGTACGCTTTTGTCCACCATCGGTCTCTGGAAATAGCTCAGAGAAATAATCACACCCAGCGGATGAGCGTGGTATGCATTAACGCTGCGAGAAATCTTGTTGATTTCCTTCCAAATGAGTCGAGCGTCGATTTTGTATACAGCCAGTGTTCATGGTGGTGTGTTGTTCATCATTTGATGCAAGCTGCGTCGGTCCTAATGCTGAGTCTTTCAAGTCCTGTTCCACTTCCTTGGAATGGTAGGCCTGTCTCCGGTTACCTCGAAAAGATCGTTATCTGGTTACACACCATAGATGATCAAGTCGCTGACCGCGCTGCACGAGTACTTGTTGCATTTCCTAATATGTCTTCGGCGGAAGGCTTTTGGGTTTCATCTCATCAACGCCATCTAGAGTAATCGCTCTAGATCGGTTGAGTGGTGTTGCAGCTGAATGCAAGGCTTTAGGAGGAGTTTCTTTTTTGGTACGGACTCAGCTTTGTACAAGAGAAAGCCATCTTGAACCAATGAAACAGTCGGGCGGAGGGGACAGCCATCTGGACGGAGAGTCTGCGAGGACGACGAGAACAGTGGCACAGACTACAGGCAATCGCAGAAGGTAGAGAAACAGGACTCATTATGCCACCGCTGAGGTTTCTTGGGATATAAGAGCACTATTGAGACCGCGTGAGAACGGTACGGAACTTTCTTATCACGCATACACGGAGGATTTCACAGGACAGAGGCATAAAGATACATGAGCCCGGTTCTCGGAGACCATTCCGAGCGAACACAATTAGGCAAATCATCGTATCAAGCATTAAGCAATTTTAGGATAACATTGACATTTTGGAAGCTTATCGGTGCTTATTGGAATGTATGGACCTTGATCTGGTAAACTACGTCAAGGGCTGCTCCTAATTGGCTGACCACAGCTTGCAACCAATTACAAGTAAAAAACAGCCTAGCGTACCAGCCTTAGGGGGGTCCGCACATTCCGACCACCATTATAGAGACCTTGCGGTACTTAAACTTGAAGAGCCTCTTCCGAGTTGTACCTTGATCATCAGGAACTGTATCAAGCATAGCTACAAATCTGACTACTGATAATCAGACTATGAATTGTGACCATATTCATCGGCGGTCACCTGCAACTGTCTATATGTACGTAATCTCCAGTACAAACAGAGAAGCTGACCTGATCAATTCCAGGCAATCATTTTGCAATCTTTGCAGTAAGTCATTGCGCAAGCGAAGCATGATTCCTCGAAGTTGTAATGTTTCTCTTCACATCCACAGCACTGCCAGGCTCTTGGTGGAGGGGGAAAGAGCTCACAGTAATCCACAGGATATGGCATGTGAACTGTGGTTCTAATTTGATGCATGGAATGTTTCGGGCCTGGTGATCGTTTCTTTGTTCGAGGATAAGATGTTGTGTCATCTTGCGCTCTCGAGGGGCTGTATGGAATACAGCACAACTCTGTTGACGCATCCTTGACGATCATGGCTTGATCGGCTGTTAGCTGCGATCAACACCACCAATCTGAAGTGATATTACGTTTGACATTGGCAACAATATTCATGTGGTCCGAGCGACTGAAAGTATGGTGAAGTCTCGCAGGTGGGTATTGAGCTGATGGAAACATCTTCTGATTGATGACAATTCAAGGATTGCAGTTCAGACTTCCTGGCAGGTGCCCTATTTAAATTGATCATCTCTGCCCCTTGTTGCTATTGTCTGGAGATATACGCCACTGGTATCGCTCGCCAGGACTGATCAGGACAGCCCATCGGTAGCGCGTCGGAGCGGGGGTAACACTCGTCAAGGTACGCAGTGTCAGGTCATGACTGACGTTCCTATTGGAATCTACTGTCATGCAAATAGATAGTAAGCCTGTATTACAGGTAAGAACTTCAAGCCACTGAACAGCACGGCTACTGTAACCAGGGTTCAAATGCGAGCATGGATTTTGTTGAAACTTCGTCCCACGCATCAACCATTCCGCCAAGTCTTTTCCAAAAACTGAGGACAACCACAAGAGAGATGGACTTTGGCTGCGGGATTATCATTTGTACTTTCGCAAGCGAAGCAGTACTTCTCTGTTTCTCTAGCAACTAGACTGCGATTTGAAGCCTTTTTCGTGCGGATAGTCCATGATCATATGTGACGGTTATGAGAAGCAGATCACGTGTTGGTGGTCTGGTGTTGCTTCCTCATCCTATAGAGCATCTCTTGCCTCAGCTGCATCACAGATACGTCATGTAAATAGACCCGACTGCTGCTTTGTAGAGAGCAGAACAACACAACAACACAATAGCAGAATACATGAAATTGCATTCACCGCAACATCATAGGATCTGGGAGGCGGCCCACACAGATACCTCGGGCTGATTCCACAGCCAAAAAATAATGTCTCACTTTGTGGTGCTCAGATATCACGAAAGATATCTTGGTGTGCGCCTTGTACGTACAGAAGTTCGTCGGCCCTTCTGGGCCTCAGGTCGTCATGCTCTGGGCCGCATACCCTGCACTAATGCAGTAACTTTACCGCTTTGTGAAGGTGAGATGACACGACATTAACAATGTTTTCTGCCGCGCCTCTGACATGTATCAGTAGAGTCACAAATCCTTCGGGATGTCACAAAATAACCCATGAGAACGAGCCCCTGTCCTAGAACCCAGTCTATTGATTCTGTCGTGCGATGACAGTGTACCGTTCAGTGAATAAGCACGGGAGAAGGCGTCCTGCAGGACTACGAGAGTCCGCATCAGCCCGATCAACCTGAAGAAGGATCGTCCCAATCTGTGTCGATTGTGGAGTTTCAGTTGCTTTTTGAAGCGACGACGACATGCGTTGCATGGGTTGAACGGATTTAGTGGGACAACAGGTCGGCCCAATTTCCTGAAGATCTGGATGAGCAAAATCCTGCCGCGGACCCGACTAGTCCTTGGCAGCTCGTAACGAAATACCTGAATAGTGTCAAGATTATTTAGCGTTGAGTCCTTCGTCCTACCACCCGGATCCGCACGTAAGCCTTCGAGTCTTTCTGGTTCGACGACAAGCTGAAGGTGATTGTTGATTAATCACGATTCTAGCTTGATGCGTGGTGCGATTTGCCGATGCTTTTGCTTGTTTCGTTACCACAAGCCATTCTTTGTGTTTGGTGGTCTCGTGGCTTCCAGGCTACACAGATAAACACTGCCTCTCAACAAGGTAACGTGATTTTGACCAGCGACGAACGCTACTATCTCACAACGAGAGGCACATCCGTAGCGCACCGGCTTACCAGATCCACAACAAAACGCAGATCAAGAAGTGACAGCTCACTTAACAGCATCTAGATCCACCCCACCGTAGATCCAACAACCCCCAACACAAGCATCACGCACTTCCACGCCCCCAACCTTCCCCCAACCACCCCCAATCTCCCAGCTCCACCCTCAGAAGCCAGATCCGGATGATACCCCATCCCGCCCGCCCCCTCCGCTGGCCCAACTCCCGCCCTCCTCCTCTCCTCCGCCGCCCCGCGATTACACGCCATCGCCTCGCGCATATCCCCGACGCTGCCGTTGAAGGCACACATATAGTAGCAAGCCAGCGGCTCAGGGCCACCGGGGTAGTTCGACACGGTACCGTTAGGTGGGCAGCAGGATGTTACGGCTTCGGTGAAGTTGGAGATGGGCCCTGTGACGACGTAGGCGGTGTTGTTGCCCCAGGTTATGGGGGACGTGAGACTGATGGGGTAGTTGGAGCAGAGGCCGGTGGTGTTTGCGGACATGATGAGGGGGTGGAGAGTGTGCGCGTTTTAGGGTGGGTAGTTGTGAGAGTGAGTTGTCAGGATGAAGAGATCGTTCTGGCGATGGTGGGTTTGGTGCTGTGATTACGATCCGGGCCTGATACTTTGTGAATTGTAAGTGTGGTTTATGGTTAGATTCGGACATAGCAGGTTCTTGTTGCACCTTATATCTGTTCAAAGCGATGCTGTACTCGGCTGACGCTGTTAGGCGGCCATCGTGGAGTGCAAGCAGCGCAAAGCCAGCACCTTGCTGGTCGAATTGATGTCATGTTTCGTGCGTAGCGGCATGGCGCGTGCTGGCGCTGCCGGTTGCCGAACCATGGAGCTTGGCTAGTGTGACCGCATTCTGGGCATCGATGCTCGTAGGAGATTTCCACAACATTCGTCTAACACAATCTCGTCCAATTCAACTATCGGCTACAAACGGTGCCAAGACCTGTGCGTGCTGTATCCAAGGCAAAAGCACAACGTAGTCCGCCAAGGGGGTTTGAGACATAGTGGCAATCGAACCAAGGCGTGTTCCATTTAAGGAATCTCTTATCCTGATTTTCTCTCTTCGCTACCAAGATGCATCAGAACCGCAGTCTCAGTACTAAGATTCTGATTTGGTCCGCAAGTCTTAGACCCAACAATATACAGCACAATGTCACAATAGGAGGTTGAGAGAAAAAGCTGGAGGAAAAGTTGGAGGTACATTTCTCTGTACAACTTGCGTCGCTTCCTCAAATCCGGTACGAATTGAAGTCTCTGTCATTCGTCGTATGCTAAGCATTCTTCGAGGAGACAATGTGTGTACTACTCAGAACCACGCTAAACCAGGACTCATGATGCGATGTCGTCAAAACCACCAACTGACTGACTGCAGTCAAGCCCATATCATCCACCAAAGCGTCGTCACACCACTCACAAACACAGCCTACTACTCGATTAGCAACCTCTTCAATCTCCAACCTACTCCAAACTGCGGACTCACCAACACGCTCTTATCAAACCCCGTCAGCAACTCCCGCGTCGCCCCCGCATTCCCTGTTCGCGTAGCTTGCGCCGCCTCCACCGTAGCCGACGCTGACGACGCACCACAGCTAACCGTCCGCGCGGGCAAGCTGCTCGGCATCTTCAGCGCACTGCTCGCGGCATCGCACAAGCCCGGGCCGGGCAACTGCGTCACCTCATCCATCGCCTGCGCAATGCGGCTGTACCCGTAGCCCTCGAAGAAGGCCCAGCAGTCCGACTCGTGCACATCGTAGCTGGCCTGCCACGTCGGCACGGCGCTGCAGCCGCTCGTGCTGGCTGCGTAGCACACGCATGAGGCTTTTTCTTCGTACTCGAGGGTGTGGAAGGAGGGGGTGGCTGCGGCGCAGGAGCGGAGCAGGGAGGCGTAGGATTGACAAGGGCGGAAATCGGTGGGGTCTATGGTTACTGTTGAAGCGGCTATTGTGGCATGTTAGGTATCGGGGGTCGTTTGATATGGGCTGTGAAGCAGTGATGAGAGCGTACCTTTCACTGTTGTTGTTGCGTCGGTTGCTAAGATCGCCTCTGCAAGTTGAGCCGCAAAGTCGATTGCGTCGCCAATTGCTTTGGCGTTTTTTAGTCGTCGTTCAAGCCCCATAGCGTTATTTGCTATTGCCTCTTCTGGAGACATCGCAGGCCGACCTGGTGGGGGCTTGTTGTTGTTATTCGGCGGCGGATCTGGCTTCTGCGATTTCGGAGTTGCTTTAGGAGTGACCTTGTTTGGGACAACGCGTGGCGGAACTCTGAAGAAGACTACAGATGCCTCTGCTGTCGCTAGAAGGGTCGACAGAAAGATGACTGCGAGCAACATCTTGACCTGGGCTTTGTTGGGACGAGATTGGGAAGTGGTCGTTGCGTGAAGAGATTTGAACAACGTGCGACGAACCTTTATATGGGAGATTCAACACAACGATTCATGATGTGAACAAAAAGCCTGGGCAGCCTGCCCTCGTTCAGCCTTGCGGGGGCTTGATGAATGTGCATCTCAGCCGCACCAGCGCCACCAGAAATTCCGAACAGCGAACAGCGAACAGCGAAAATCCAATGGCCAACCTTGTCGGTAAGCCTCAGCCTACTGCTCGACAAAGTATCTGCAAGCAGTTATTAAAAAACTAAAAGTTATGTATCATGTGTGGAAGCTGACGATCAGACTCGCGTGCGGAACTTCCGTTAAATGGGCTGAATATTTCTCTCGTAGTGTACTTGTTCAATAAAGTGCACAATTAAGCTTGTCTGGGACATCTCGTCTCACAGTGCCAGAGAATTTTGCAGTGATACTAAAAGGTCGACGCGCTCGCGCGAAGATGCAACTGCCCTATGATGCGAGCAATGGAGCCGACGCGGTGAAACCTTACTCAAGGCCGCCTTGCTGTATGGGGACTCTTGCGGATCTTGGCAATGGTCGAAGTCTTGCACGGAACCTCTCTACTTCCTACAAAGACTGTTTGTGAGGCTGCTACGGCAAGCTGACGCCGGGATCTATAGAGTTTCTCGTTCGTCGCACACGGCTTCGTGCTTTGTGATACCTTCAAGTTGAGAGAGGACGTAACTCAACTTCTTCCTCATGATGCGCAGCGTTTTTGTGCAGAGCTCTATACCCATAGCTTTTGCCATTCTCGCCGTTGTCATAAGACGTCCTATCCACATGGCTAAACCGTGACTCATTGACCAAGTTGAATCTCAGCCCAGGTTCTGCCAATTTCGGCACGTCTTTGTCTTTCCCAACCCACGGCCCGATTCCTTCGCTCTCAGCTGCCATGCGTTGCAGTTGAAGGACAGAGGTGGAGCACCATTCCTCAGCACTGTACTTGCCATGCCCTGTGCGGTGTTGAAGGTAGCGGAAGAGTTTGCGAATTGCAAGGTTTGACAGGATGCAAAAGACACCAGAACCAATAGTCGCGGCCATAGCGAGGACAGAGAAGGATGTATGTCCCGCGCTCTGCACTTTCGTTTTGTCGCAGAGACTGCGCATTTCTGGGTCTTGTGGCTGATCGATATACTTGAGGCTGGACACGCCGCCACCGACGTCGTATTCGTTGCGTCGCCCATATGCGACGATACTGCGTTGTGTATTGTCAAGCGATACGTTCATCCAATTCATGACCTCGATCTCTCATTGATTCGAGGGCAGGGGCGCAGATAAGTCAAAGTCGAAGCCGCTGTCCCATAGGAAATCATTTGCAACGAGATTTTCGTGGCCAATGAACTCCAGCTGCCAGTTGAGCTGACTTCCTGATATGGCTTTTGCGAGCAGCTTGTATACTGCCTTTTGTGTAGGACTAAGACTTGGCAGTTCAGTGTCATTCCAGGGGGTTCCTTTGGCAAGAAAGATATCTGGGAAGAGTCTAAAGAGACCCGTTAAGGGGGTACATACAGAGCCGGCAGTCCCTTGATTCGGAAGCAGAGAGTCTACCTTGCAGAACTGGTATTGATCCTGGCAACCAAGAAAAGATAGTGGATGACCTGCTTCGTAAAGCTCAGGTGCGGATGCCCAATCAGTGGCAGTGCAATTGTCTGCACGAAACCAGGAATCTGTGACCGCAGTCACGTACCTCATTCTGCTTGTGAGACCTACGATTGTCATGTCTGCTGAGGTATTTTGGACATCCGGGATTGGCGTGAAATGCTCCCAGCTAGGATTAAATGGCATATCCAAAATTGAATTGCGCCACCTGCCGTTTATCAGTAGAGTCCGCAGGCACAGATGATGCCTTAATTGGCTTTAGCGTAGAGACTGTTGGTCTCTCCTTGACTGAGACAGCAGGCCTTGTTTCTGAGCCTTCAAGATGTATCTGGCATGCCGACTGTATGGGTAAAGGCACGGGTCGAACTTACAACAAACTATATGGTCGCTTGCCCCTCTTCCAATCAATCTCGTTTACGCCAGCGGTGTACTTCCCGAAAGAAGGGTCTGACGCCCAATTTGTGTAGGGGCCGAAACTATAGGCCTTTATCTGTGTACCTAGCGGAACATCCATTCCAGCTGCATACTGCGGTGAAACCTGCTGCCAGCCATCCGTGTAGCTCTCACCTGCGAGCGGCACGCATGTAAGCACTTTCCTGACTGATATTGCGTCTTCAGGCCGCGTATTCAGACCCAGGTCAGTGTCAGATCGTATTGCGCCCGAGTCCACTGAAATTGCGGGGCCATCGCAGACGCTTTGGTTCAAAGGACATGGTAGGTCTCGTGTGGTATTATAAGACAGCGATGGTCGCACGTAATTACTGCAAGCTGCCGAATTGTCGCCAGAGCGTCCGTAGCAGGACCGGGAGTAACCAGCACTTCTGCGAAAGATATTCCGCGTCATTACAGAAACGGCATTGACGTAGTCGTAGAACTGCTCATCTTTGAATGAGTAGAACTTGTCGAGGGTGGTGGCGCCAGTGTTCTGGACAGTAGGCTCCTGAAACCACCCACAGTACCGGCTAACACTCAATACACTCGAGTCTCGAGCGGCGATGATGCCCGTTGAAAACACACCTGCGAGACTGAAGCCGAGACCGAACATACCAGCAAAAACCATGAGAACGACGCTCTTGTACCAGGTCTTGGTTCGATCATGCTTGTGTGCTCGTGCAAATTTACTGAGCTAGTTTATCAAAGCTGGCTCGTTGTCGGTATTGCGAAGTACTAGCTGCAGCTGATGGTACGATTCGTCTTGTGGTTTACTCGAAGCATTGAGTTGGTGGATGACAAAGGTTATAGTGCTCCAGAGGTAGCCGCCAGAGAGATTGATGAACAAGGCAAAGAAACTACCTAGGACAAGGCCCCACTTGTTTGGAAGCGTCAGCGTTCCACGATAGATTGAGCCATTCTCTGCGTCCGGATTAGCGGAGGCTTATCGGCACGCTGGCAGCCTACCCTCTTTTTTCCAAAAGCCGCAGTGAACGGCCGCGCAGTCCCGCCACATAGTTATGGTTTAGTAGAAGATGGAGAAATTCTGATCATCAGTGGGGACTCAAACGTCTGGCTGCCTCTTCCATTTATCTACCAACGGCTATATCATCGCCAAACGAGGATGGATATGGCGGAGTATGGGTCGCTCGCTTGTGAGGCTTGGTCTGCCTGACGCGGCGCCTATAATTAACAGGCAGAGAGCAGTCAAATCTGGATGGACTTTCAGCTGGTGAAAGTAGCCTACCAGAAGGTTCTGTTCCAGCACCTCTTCGCCTGTGACCCAAGAAACGTTGACGAGTTCGCCTAAAGGCTTGTCGTTTGCGAACATGCCAGGTGCGTTGTGAAGGCTGAAAGACCTGGCTGAGATCTGACTGAGATCTGGTCCAACAACCTGATAGGCGGTTCTGTGCCAAGCAGTGCGCGATGGAGATGGCTCAGCAGTCAAGTAGACTGGATGCGGCTGAGTGCTTGGCCTCGCTTCTTCATGGCTGAGGGGGGCTGGAGACCATTCGCAGAAAACAGCAACCTCACATCTAAATACTCGCGATGTGAGTTGTGTGCGATCACTTCACGACTGTCTGTGGTGTTGCGGGGAAGGACGCTCATCTCCGTGGAGTGAGTGATGGACACTCGTCTCGGCTTGCCGTGTCTGAGCTCCTCCGGCCCTCGGCGATCGCGCCTTCCCAGTCCCAAAACTTTCAGCAGTGTCGCAGCCCACAACAACATCACAGCTCCACAATGGCCGCCCGCACGCTGAGAATTGGTACACACATGTTCCACGGCACACGCGCATGCTGTAGAAGCTAATTGATGCGTTAGGCCTCATCCCCGGTGACGGCATTGGCCGCGAGGTCATCCCCGCCGGCCGCCGCATCCTCGAGGCACTCCCGTCCTCGTTCGGCCTGAAGTTCAGCTTTTCGCACCACGAGGCCGGCTGGGACACGTTCCAGAAGCAGGGCGTTGCGCTGCCCGAGGACACGGTCGCGGCCCTCAAGTCGGACTGCGATGGCGCTCTCTTTGGTGCCGTCTCGTCGCCCTCTGTAGCCACCAAGGGCTACTCGTCGCCCATCGTCGCCCTCCGCAAGCGCCTGCAGCTGTACGCCAACGTGCGCCCTGTCAAGTCGGTCGCCGGCGCCAGGTCGCCCGTGGACCTCGTCATCGTCCGCGAGAACACCGAGGATCTGTACGTCAAGGAGGAGAAGACGTACGCCGCCGCCGACGGCAGCAGGATCGCCGAGGCCATCAAGCGCATCTCCGAGACTGCCTCGTACAACATCTCCGCCATGGCCGGTGACATTGCCCTCCGCCGCCAGCGCGTGCGCGACGCCGGCGCGGCGTCAATCCACTCCCGCCCGCTCGTCACCGTGACCCACAAGTCCAATGTCCTCTCGCAAACCGACGGCCTCTTCCGTGAGACGGCCCGCCGCGCACTCGCCGAGCCCAAGTACCAGCTCGTCAACGTCGAGGAGCAGATCGTCGACTCAATGGTGTACAAGCTCTTCCGCCAGCCACAGGACTACGACGTCATCGTCGCCCCCAACCTGTATGGCGACATCCTGTCCGACGGTGCTGCTGCTCTTGTCGGCTCTCTCGGTCTCGTCCCGTCTGCCAACGTTGGCAAGGACTTTGCCATCGGTGAGCCCTGCCACGGCTCTGCACCTGACATTGAGGGCCAGGGCATTGCCAACCCCATCGCTACCATCCGCTCGACTGCGCTCATGCTTGAGTTTATGGGCGAGGAGAAGGCTGCTGCTGCCATCTACGCCGCCGTCGACGCGAACCTTGAGGAGGCCAAGCTTCTGTCGCCCGACCTCGGTGGCAATGGCAAGACCAACGATATCATTGACGACATCTGCAAGCGTTTGTAAGAGCTGAATGACTAGGCACCACAAAATGTAGACTGTAGAGTGTAAATACCATACAACGCAAAGCAACATCTTGAATATCGTTAGCTGCTGCCCGACTCCACCAAATCATTTATATCCCTCTATGCCATCCTACACCAAAAATGCCCCATCATCGGCGCAACCAGAACAACCACATACATCATACAAAAGAACAGTGCTTCCACCGAAGTGGGCCCCACATCTTTCCAACCTTTCCCCCCTCGAACACCACGTTCATGGATGCAGCTCACACAGCACACGCCCCTATTTCAAATCATCTAGTCCAAATCATCATTAGCGCCACCCTCCTGCGGCGGCGCCTGCTTCACGCCATGGGTCTCCTCAAACTCCTGGTCAGCGCTCTTCGCGCCTTCAGCGACCGCCTGCTCTGTGGGACACAGCTGGATCACAACCACAAACAGCTCGGTGTTGGTTGCTCTGTTCTTGAGCGTGTATCTGAGCGAGTGCGGGCTGGTTAGTTGGGAACTCGTCAGCCTGCCTCGGACAAAGAAAATAGGGGGATGTGCCACAAAGTCGGTCTGGGAGAGGCAGTGAAGGAGAGGGAAGGAAGGGAAGGGGAGATTAGTGACAGGGCGTGAAGGGTGGATGAGGAGGAGGAGGGGCCTTCTACGTACCGAAGCGGCTGCCCGTCCCAATGCCCAATGATACTTATATTCGGCAGGCCATACCCGATCTTCAGCGCAAACTCATTGAAGTCCAAGTACGGATTGAAGAAGTCGCACTGGTACTCGCGGCCCTTCTCGAACGTGAAATTCTTGCGGTTCGCCTCGGTGAGGAAGAACTTCTGCCGCGCCGCAGACGCTGCGGGGATGTTGTGCTGCGTGCGCACTGCCGCGCCGCTGCCGTCCGCGCCCTCGCTGTACACTACTGTCTCTGTCTCTCCACCCTTCTTCTTCTTCTTCTTCTCCTCCTCTCCCTCCTTCGCCGCCTCCTCTTCAGAACCCTCCTCGCCCGCTTTCGACCCAACACGCAGCACGTTGATGCTCGACAGCAGCGCCCCGTAAAGATACGGCTCGTCGCCGTACACGTCTCCGTCCAGCCCCGGGTCGATCCACCATTTTACGATGCCGAAGGCTTTGTCGAATAGAGGCGGCAGGCGGTCGCGGATCGGGTGCTCGAAGTCGTTGCCGAAGACGAGGTCGTCGCCGGCGATGTCGGTCTTGGGCACGAAGGAGAAGGAGATGGAGTAGCGGTCGTAGGGGTGCTGCGGGGTGGAGAAGTAGGGGGAGGTGGCGGGGCAGGATTTGGGGAGGCCTGTGGGTTTGGGGTGGTTAGAGAGGGTTCTTTTTTCTTTTGGTCTGTGCTGTTTTTCTTTTTGGTAAAGGAATTGGGAAGGGACAAGTACCCCGGTAGTCCTTTATGCGGACGCGGATTTGCGCATCAATTAGGTCCGAGGAGATGTGCAGCGGTTTCTCGGTGTTGACCAGCACGTCACGGTGCTTGGTGCGGTCGTAGGTTGAGCCGGCGGTTACGCGCAGTTCGTATTTCTCGTGCAGGGGCGCCATGATGGAACGCTGGGGTATCACGGAAGATGGGGATTCGAGAAGGGAAAGAAAGAAAGAAAGAGTGTGTTGTGGGTTGCCAGAACAAGAGGGGTGTTTTCGCAGACGGCGCCTGGATGACGTTGTTCGCGCTTTTTTTGGCCGGATTTAGCGCGGGGAACGAGATCGACGACGCTTCGTGAGCTTATCTTGCTTCCTGCAATATGGTCGCGTGTTTGGATCGCTATGCTGTGCTACGTTTTGGGTGTGCGTAGACAAAAGTGGGAACAGGGACGATGAAACGCATGTTTGGGGATGTAGATTAGCTGCAACTAAGACCAAAGAATCCACCCATGACGTTCCGTCATGAAATCATTAATACAACGCCTCTTTCATCGCCTCTCCGCACGCCATATAACACTCGCTATTGCTAATTTTGTACATCTGAGGGTGCAGAGCTGGAAGCAACGAACACATCATCACAAGGTATGAAGTCCAACGCCCCAGTCCTGCGACTCCGTAATCGACTCGGATACGCAAATGTTGATTCAAACTCGTGTAAACTCATCAATATCAACACGCTCGTAGAACGAAACGTGTCCAAAAGTCTCCCAATACTGCGCGAGCCGGTCATTCGATATAAGCAGGAGTTGCGACGTCATGTAGGTGTCTGCCGTCTGTTAGTTTCTCATCACACAACAACCCGCCTCCAGTCCTCGGATACATACCCTCCCTAAAGCCCCGGGCAGCGATGTGTCCCACGCTCTTCACAATGCGCGCGCCCTTGAACATGTCCTCTGTAGCAACGCGGATTAGGCCGTTCGGACCGATGTCCGGCGCGATGAAAGTATATTCGCCACGGGGGATGTTAGGGTCACCGGTCAACTTGATTGCCTCGATACGCCCGCGGTAGATGGGATCCTCTTCGGCAGGCTGCGGATCGCCGTCGACCATGTCGTAGGAGTCTTCCAGCATGTCATAGTCCGCAGCGATGTCAGCGCCCTGGAGCGTGGCAACGCTGTCTTCCAGATCGTCCGCTGTTTCGAAGTGGCTCTCATCCTCGTTCTCGGAGGATGAGGATGAGTGCGAATCTGTGGGCGCTGTGCTCCAGCTGCCCGCCGAACTCACGCTGCCTTCCCTCTCCCTGGCACGCATCGCCCACTCCGCCCTTTCTGGCAGCGGGCGCGGCGAATCTGGCTGCGTGATGAGCAGAAACTCGCAACCATGGCCGGCGTAGTCGCCGACCCAAATCCCCTGCCAAGGCTTTTGTGGCGTTGGCGTGTAGCACGCGGCAGGCAGTGTGGCGAAGGTTGTGATGTCCTCTCCGATCCGCATCGAGAGTCCATTTGCCCGCGAGGCAAATTCCATCCACTTGCGTATCCGGAACGTGGACGTATTTAGCTCGTGCATGCGGCCCGGTTTGCTGGCTGTGTGACGAAAGTTGGAAGGTGATGCGTCATTGCGGGTGCGTTCCTGACTGGGGAGTATCAGAGGCGGCCACACTGGGGTTACGTTTGTGATAATGTCCCGAGGCCACGGCCGGGTCAGCATCAGCTGCGAGTGGATACCAGCTGATGCAAGTGGCGTGGTATGGTGCACGTCCATGTGTATTTCGTGCTGCAGGCGGTTGCGACGAACACCTTCATACGAGGTCCCATTCAGGCGAATAGTTGGCGAGACCAAGTCTAGTTTGACCTTCGGTTGGAAGGTATGGATGATGGCTTCGGGGTTCCATGCCCAGGTTTGCATCACGGGCTGCTTGCGCTCGGCGACCAGGGCGTAGGCTTCAATTGCGTTGATACGGTGGTCGTAGCGTGCGACTAGAAGCTTACCGGTATGCGCGGTGTCGGCGAACCAGAGCTTGTTTTTGGCCAGGAACCAGTACGGGTGGTGTTGCTGGAAGAGCTCTTTCCATGACTGGTCCTTTGGCTTGGGTACATCGTACCCCGGAACCTGCTCTTGCACGAAAGGATGCCATAGTGTGTCTTGTTGCGCATGATCATTCAGTGCTTGGTTGACCAGACTGACAGTGAGTAGATCTGAAAGGGAGATAAAACTGAGGATATGCTGGATGATCTCAGCAGGCAAATCCAAGAGAGACGTTGGTGGCGGCGAAGGATCCATTCCAGCTTCCAAATCGTACCTACTGCTGTGGAGGCTGCGCATATGGAGGTAGAGTCGTTGATCAAAACCAAATCTGGGAGGCAAAGTGGTCTCTGCTATAAGCCCAGCTTCCCCACACCAGCGCGCTTGAAATCTTCCGTTTCGTCGCGATCCCCGATCCTATTCGCGCGACCTCAAATACAACGCAAGCGCAGGTGGCTTGGTACGTGGTAACGCAGAGTGTCGGCAGCACCGCGTGTTGGGCTTGGTCGCTGTTCTCGGCAGCTGCTCGCAGTGGCACCTTCCAATTGCGCCTAGCTCCCGTGCAGCTTGGATTTAAAACGCTGTTGATAGGCCGCTATGCGCGATGGAACCGTACTCGACAATCTCACATGTACCGGATACCTTCTCTTTTGGGTGCGCGCACAGAGCAGAGCTGACAGCCGATGCGATATCGGGCAGTGGCACGCTTGGGGTCGATGACGGATCGGGGCGGTTCCGTATGTGCTGGTCCGTATGTGCTGGCGAGTGAGAGGATGCGCAATAGATAGGAGGATGTCGCAATACTGCACGCTGTCTATCAGATGCTCGTGCAGTGTCTATCAAGAAGAGGGTCAAGATGCAGGTGACAAGGTTGAGATATGATGCGGGATGACGGATAGAGCATTGCACGACATCAGATGGCGCATGTGCATGGGCCTCCTCGCTAGAGAACGCCATGTGGGGAGCGTCGGGGCCTTCTATCAACGACCAACCTCACCTCCTTGCTTAGCTATGACCAGCTAAACTATTGATTTTGAATGCTGTTTCCTGGCGATCGTCTCTCGCCCGACTTGTGAGGCAGTACTCGCGACAATGTCGGTCCAACTATACATCACATCTATGCACATCTAGGCACTCACCGGTATCGGCGCCCTTTCTGGGTAGTTCACAGCGGGCTATGATGACGCGGCTGCACGGTGGGAGTCAATCCTGCCTCGAAACACGTGGGAATGCCGAAAACGATCCTTCGCGCCGGCAGTGTCAGCAACTATCCCATGTCCGCCACCAGGTCTGGGCCAGTTGTTCCCACGCTGTGATGCGGGCCCTGGTCCACGTTGCATTGGCAGGGGTGGTCAAATGGTGGGACGTCATGTGTTTGTATCCACAATGATGAGGCTCTGATTGTCTTCCTGCATCATTGCCTTTGCCTCCAAAGTGGCTACTCTGCTAACTTCCTAAATGCTCGGCTGCTCTGTCCAGCCGAATATTCTGGATGTTATGAAAGCCACGTTACTGGCTTACATCACGCTTTGTGAATGATTGCTAAGTCGAATTGTGTAGTTCGAACCTATCACGCATCGCTGATCAGCTTATCGAAGTTGAGTCTAGGGACCGGAGTCGCTCCAGCAAGAAGCCAGCAGCGCCTCAGCTTGCGCCTGCTCATCGTCTGTGCCATTGCTCGCGAAGAATTTGCAGTACCGCTCCCAGTCCGCTCGAGATCTTCAATCATATTGCTCAACAGCTGCTCGTCTTCTGCAGCACCCTTCAGCATCGGCACGTCTGTTTGGTAGACCTCCCAAAGCAGGTGTCGCAGCTCGCCATCCCCGACCTGAATAGCTGTAGTCGGCATCTCCTGCAACGAACTCAGGTGAGTAACTCCAGATCGCGCTGATATCGTCGACTGTGGTACTGCCTCTGCCGCTCCGAAAGTGTCCGTACTTAGTATACGGTCCAGCTTGCCATCTCTGCTCTCGTGATTCCAGACATTGAACGATGTAGTGGCAACAGCTTGTGGTCCACCGTCCTCAGCTAGTTCGGATAGATTCACTTTTGCATCGCTCAAGCCATTTCGGTGCTGTACCGGTGATGGACGAGATCCATCGTCTTCAGGTTGCTGTAGAACCGTCGCTGGGGGGTTGGGCTCAAAGCCGCGTGCAAAGCCTGGGCGTGGTGCATACTGGTAGGCTTGCCGAGGAGCTTGAGTCGAGTGATCGCCCACAGAGTCCGGACGCTTCCGCTCAGATTGCGGTCATACCTCTGTGCGAATCACAACAGCCCTTGCCACCCCCGTACTCCGCGCTCGACCCACCTTCGGCTGATACTTTCTCCTCAGCTCCATGTTCGTCCAACCTTCCCATGTCTTATGCCTCCGACTCAACTTCCCCTCATCGATCAACCGCTCGACCTTACCCTTCCAAGCCGCCACAGTCCTCTGAATCGCCATCACCTTCTTTTCCCACGACAATCCCTGCACGCAGCACGCCAATGGTGGTTTGCGATCAATATGTCCGCAAGGATATTGGCCATTTGGCATTGTCTCGAAATCTGAAAGCTGATCGAACGGGCAATCGGGGATAAGGACTAGATCGCCGGAGTACTTGACGCGGTCGCGCCGGGGTGGAGGGGTGGGTGGACTTTTCTTCACAGCCGTGCCTTTGTTGTCGAGTTTCTTGCTCACTGAGCCCGAGCGGCCGGTGTTGGTCATCCATGAGTCGACTTTGACGAACCATGGGTCGGTGCTGTGTATGGCTTTGGCGTACTCAGAGAGGCCGAGACGTTGGGTGTGCTGTAAGTCGTACCAGGCGTTGATTTCTTGCTTGTGAGATATGTAGGTTGAGTGGTAGTCGGTGGGAGATGGTGGGTCCTGTACTATCTCTTCTTCGAGCGCGATCAGGGTTTGCTTTGCTCCGGCTGATGGGGTGGACGTGCCAGCACCTCTGCAGATCTCCGTTTTGAAAGCATCGAGGTCTTCCTGCGCACGCCTTAGTTGGTCAGCTACCTCCTCGGCTGTACTTTGGCGATGGTGAGGATTCTGGGACATCGTGAGCGTTGAGAGCCTGCGGATGATGCTAACAAGGGCGCGGGTTGCGTATCAGTGGAAACAGCTGACCAGGAGGGAAGAACTGGAAGAAGGGCAGATACAGTGATGAGGCCCCCCATTTTGACAGACAGGACCATTCACCTTCACGCCAATCATGGAGTGAAACAACAGGATATTCAACAGGTCGATGTCCAATCCACTTTTCACCTCAACGCTGGAGTGAGGCATTCACGATGTACCAGCATTCGTTGTAAGACTTAGTAAGTACAAGTTTTCCGTCCTGTTTATTCATTGCCTACTGTTTAGATTGCAGACACCATCTCTGGGGACTGTAGCACGCTGACCAAGCTTTCTCAATGCTGCCCTTTTGGGGTTCAATCAATCTGTATCGTTCTTTCATTTGGTGTCTTTCGCCGATTAGCGGTGAATTTCAATATGCTAAACTATTGCTAAAAGCAGCATGAACATGCAACACGCAGTTGGCGGCTCACAATAACAGGTGCAAATCGTCTGTTCGGTCGATATTATCAATACCAAGCCTAGCTTTTTATCGATTCCTGGAAAGCAATTACAAACATCGCAGAATGTTTGTCGTTCGCTGTCTTCTGCCACAGCTATATGGACAGTCCTGGCGGTAGACATCAAGGATCTGGATTATGCTGACGTCCCAGTGTTTGTAGCCGCATCGTTAACAGGACGAGACTTCTTAGACAGCCTTGGTGACTCGCCAACAGAACTAGATGCACTCTGTGTCTGCGGTGACTCAGCTGTGTCAGAATTGCCGCTACAGTTCGCGGTTGATCTAGAGTTGTATGGCGAGTGCCGTGCTATGGGCCATTCTGTCGTCATCCAAGCATGTCTCAATAGACCGAGACTTCACTACGATCTCTCAAGACCTGGCGTGATGTTTCTTGTCCTACTCACTTTCTATGAGTATTCGTGTGTGTCAGGCATCATAGAACGACTTTCTCTGTCACGCAGTGACTTTGATTCAAAGACGTTGAAAATCACCCACGTGTTCTTTGAGCCGGCTTCATAATGCAGCAACCCTCTCCAAAGTCTTTTGAGCCGTTCATATGCCTACCGAAACGCCGTACTGGCTTCAGGTAGCGTAGCCTCCGCATCTAGTTCAATCGCGAAGGTTGGAGTTCTCGAGGGAAAGGAGATGGGTAGTCTTTATGGGAACCCGGTGCGGCAGAGTGTGGGTTCTCATCGAGTTCATCCTCAATATATGGAATCATAATGGGTAGGTGCTTCATAATCAAGGCGGCTGCAACCAAGATCAGACCAATTGAATAATTATTAGCAGGTAAATTGAAGAGAGTACGGCAGCTTTCTCCGAAGTGGGCTGTACTTGTTGAGTGAAGCTCGACTGCGCCAAGGGCAATCAAGCGGCATGGATCTCATTTATCCATGTCACAGGCGCTTCGAATAGAAAACACGACTCATGAGCTGAACACCACGGAGTGCATCATATGAAATAGTGGTCGAACGAACGCTCATGTACAAGTACCAATTGTGTGTTTTTGAGCCTGGAAGTGCAGATTATTAGGGGAAAAAAGACCATTGAAGGAATTTAGATTCAACGGGATGTTACCTCCATGGTCCTCTGTCTAGTATCGAGAAACAGCCAAAGCCGGCTATAATCCATGCTTTCTTGCGCACATGACTAGCTACTTACGACAAGCCGCTGCCACCTAGTGCTTTCTCTTCCTTGCTCCCTCAGGTCTGGAAGTCTTGCCACGAGAACGAGAGGAATTCTTGTAGCGAGCCAGGGCATCTTTAGAAAGTTCCTTGTAGTCAGGTTCAATCGCACCCCCTTTGAACCAGCGAATTCGAAGAACCCCATACTCTCCAGCCTCCATGTCCGCCTCAACGTGAGGATATGCGTGCGGTACAGCAAGGATGTTGTCCAGATCTGTGTAGACGTTTGGGAAGATCGGGATCTGCTTAGTGTACTTCGCCAGATGGATGATCTTAACTTTACTGTCGTTGGGATCCGTCTCCACGTGGGCTTGTGAGCCTCCAGCAGTCTCTTGGATTCTGCTCTGGTGTAGCGCGCGAATCTGGAAAGGCATCTTCTTGGTTGTTAGATCCGTATCCAACCCACGTCCAGAGGAGAGTGCCGGCGGCAAGGCACTTATGCTTCTCCAAGTCTGTAATTTGATCTTCTGGTCTGCGGCGGAGTTGATGGCGGGTGCTTTCGGGGACTTGTTTTTCTCCTTTACAGCTGCTTCGAACTTGTTCGCTGCCTTTGCTTCTCCAAACCGGCGCTCCTCTGCCTTCTGTGCGCGATCGAGGGCCGACATAGCTTGTGCTCTTGGCTGCGACTTGGTCGTTGCGGGCTTAGACGCCGCAACTCTCTTGATGCGCTTCGGGGCTGGTGTCTCCTCCTCCGCATCATCGGGTACGATAAAAGCATTTTCAGCCTCGTAATCTATCAGTCGGCGCTTTGGTGCGACGATTCGCTTTTTAGCTACGCCGCGCTTCCGAGGCTGGCGTGGAGTAGGAGTGCTGTGTTCGTCTTGGCTGTTCCCAGGAAAGGTACTGGAGATTGATGAAGCTTCCAGAGGGTGTTCGGCAGTGAGCGATGAGACTGATGTTGCAGGCCTGTGTTGGGTGGAAGACATGTTGATGAAGGTTGTGATGCTGATCGATAGTGGAGTCGCAAGGATGTGAGTTGGCAGATCGTGGGCTGGAAGGTATTTATTCAAAGTCTTGACTGGACCGATCCGTCTGGGGGAGGTGAAAGGATTGTATTGTTTGTCCTTGTGACGTATTGTAGAGCGGATCTGTGAGTGTTAGATCTACGTGGAAAGTGAAAGCCGGTCGAGCTTGGAGTGCAATTCTCATATACATCTTCAGGAGGCCAGCAACGGTAAAGAAACAAGATGTCCCCCGCGTCAGACAAAAAGATTTTCTCGAGACAAGACTCAGATACGTGAAGTTAGATGGTGACAATGGCGACAGCTCAGGAAGCTAGGGTTAAAGTGCAAATACAGATAGACAATAGATCACCAACGTCACTTGGACAATACGAACTTGAGTTCCGATTGAATCCCGCAACTGACAAAACATCACCTTGCCATGTCAGACATGACCAGGCGGACTCTGATCGAAAGGAATGAGGTTGTGGCGTGATCCTGACCTACGTTCCATAGGACGCATGTATATCACTACTCTGTGTACTCGTCAGTCATGAAAAGCCTATGCGAGTTGTCATGCTTGCACTCCCGTGAAGTCTCTTCACATTTCAGTATCAAGCACCATGTATTCGCACGATCTCACCATGTCGAGCTTGCAGGATAATTTCCCCGGCAGTTTGTTTGCAGGAAACAAATCTGCCAACCACAAAGAATAGTGCCTCGTATGCACGTACGATATAGTGGCAAGACCATCCACTTCAAAGCCTTGCAATCACTCGTTGAAATCACATTGTCTCTAGATCAGGTCTGAAAGCCGGCTCGAACTCAAGATGATTATGGCTTAAAAGTTCTTTTTGCTGCACAATATAATCCGAGCTTTTGAACACAATTAGAACCCGCTGGGCTGACAGGGCGGCCGCGCACGAAGACACGACCAACTGCAGGACGCGCCATAAGATCCAACATCAACCACACCTTTTTGGAGCTCTTTTTCGCAGACGAATAGATCTATCCTGGTGATGGTTTTGGAACTAGGCGCTGTTCGCCCAGCATAGCCGCTACTTCAATGCTCGTCAGTGCCTTACAGTCTCTTACAAATTCTTCAGACTTCGACTGTGGGGAAGAGTATGGTGGGCTTCGAGAGTAGTAATAGCCTTGTCGGAGCAAAAGAACGTCGATACGAGTGGATTATACAGCCAGGCGTACGAGGTAGAGAAAATTTGAGAGGCTATTTCTCGTGTTCAGATGTAGGTGTTTGCGAAACAAATTATGGTTGTGCGAGATCCGGAACCCCAACGCGACTGTCCACCTGCATTGCCCTCATACTTGTTCCATCTATGTTGTGGTTTGTCTGCGTGAACATTTTGCCAGGCGATGCGAAAAATTTCACTGCCAACGAGGACGGCAACGAATCAATGTTGCAGCACTCGTTCGATCCTCATGTGAACGCGGGGGTTTCGGGAGAAATCGTTCGTTATGAAGGCGTTCTGAAGATAACATCCGGAGATGCTTTGTCTTCTGACGGAATGAAATGACTGAATTGCAGCACTCCCGGTGGGTCGAGCCGAGTTCGCGCCTTGGATTTCCGCCAGCAGCAGAGGCGGATTCGCTTGGCTGTGAACCGATGTCGGCCCGTACTGTCATTTAGCGGACCAGGTTTTTCCCCACGGGCATTAATTGGTTGCTCTCCACACCAATGCTGATAACAACGTGCAGAAGGACCGATACATTGTCATCTGGAATTGTTCGCTGGGAGCCGTATCTCATGTTATCTTTCAACAAGATAGCGTTTCATTCAGTAAGCGTCGAATGTAGGAATTCCGTAGTTAGCATTGTAGAATTCAAAAAGCGTCGGCTGCTCGCCCGAAAATGTTGTGTTCATACCGTTGTCCCATCCGCAGTTCTTTGCGCTGAACTCGAGTTCGCGTGCAGTGACCGAGAACGCCCATCATGACCACCACGGATGTCAAGTATGCCGACCAAGGCAATGTCGAGCACGACCTGGCCGCTGGATCAACATATGTGCCGGACCTGAACGACAAGGCCATGGAGAAGCGTATTGTACGCAAGATTGATATGCGCATTCTGCCATTCATCTGTATCTCGTACCTCATCAACTTTCTTGACAGAGTGAGTCTAATGCGCCTCATGACAAGGTCCACATACTGATGCCAGAAAGGTCAACCTTGGGAATGCCCGCACACTGAACAATGACATCCCAGCAAGCAACATCGTCAACGAGCTTGGTCTTACTGGAAACCGTTACAATATTGCCGTGGCCGTCTTCTTCGTCCCGTACGTCATTTTCGAAGCGCCCAGCAACTTCGCTATGAAATACTTCTCGCCATCGGTGTGGATCGGTCGAATCATGATTAGCTGGGGGATCATCACCATTTGCACATGCGCTGTAAAGAGCTTTGGAGGTCTTCTGGCTATTCGATTTTTTCTCGGTGTCGCAGAAGCAGGTTTCTTTCCGGGCGTTGTCATGTACCTATGCTACTGGTACAAGCCATCCGAACGAGCAACTCGACTTGCCATCTTCGCCGGTTCCGTTGCTGTTGCTGGTGCTTTCAGTGGACTTTTGGCCACCGGTATCTCTTTCCTGAACGGCAAGGCGGGTTTGGCGGGTTGGCAGTGGCTTTTCGTCCTGACCGGTATTCCTGCTGTTCTCTTCGGTGTTGTTGTATGGGTCTGGATGCCCGACTATCCACAAGACGCCAAGTTCCTCACGGAGGAAGAGCGCGTGTTCGCAGTCGCTCGAATGGGTCCTTTCGCACCGAACAAGGAAGACAAGACCTTCAACGCAAAGATCGCCAAGCAGACGCTCCTGGATCCTCTGTTCTGGGTATACGCCCTCAGCTACTTCTTCATGGTGAACAGCCTGAACGCGTTCTCGTACTTCTCGCCGACCATTATCGCCAATCTCGGCTTCAAGGGCTACACTGCACAACTGCTGACGGTACCTCCGAACGTGTTTGGTCTGATCATCATCCTGTCCAACTGCATCCACTCCGACTACTCGAAGGAACGCATCCGTCACGCTCTCGCTGGTGTTGCTCTTGTCGGCTCCGGATACTTGATCCTCGCTCTGGTCACCAATTGGATCGGTCGCTACATCGCCGTATTCTTGATAGCTTGCACGAACTCGGCGGTCATGCCATTCCTCGCTCATCGCACAGCTACGGTGTCCGGCTCCACGGCTACAGCGCTCGCGACAGGTGTAACAATCGCCATCTCCAACTGCGGTGGCATCAGTGCCCCATTTCTGTTCCCCAGTACCGACGGGCCGAACTATCCTATGGGCAACTGGACTGTCTTCGGAATGCTTTGTGCTGTTTTCCTCATGACTGTTTACCTTGGATTCAGGCTTGGAACCAGTGCCGAATACCGGGATTTCGCTCCTGGAGCTGCAGAGCAGTTGGCAGCGAGGACTAGTATCGAGGGAAAGATTCCTGATGACGCAAGAGATTCTCGTGAGTTCCCGCCTGCCATCGGAGGCAAGGATACTGTGCAGGCATGATTTTTCTACAGTCTAGTGAAGCATGAGCTCAAAAGTAGCGAATTGACCAATGCTTCTTATTGACCGCCTTTCAATCGTGATTTTGCTGTGCTCGCTTGCTCTGAGTGGTGAGAAGAGTAGGAGTCGTGCAGACGCAGGCGAGAGCGGTCGCCCCGATTTTCCGGAATGACGTGCTGCAGCTGCCGGACTCTGATTGGCCCAGAATGTCTGCCAACACGCAGGTCTCCGCCAAATCTCTAACGTCTCACAACCTCCAGCACGGTCAGTGTCGACATGTGAGTGTTGTTCAGTTCTGTACTGAAAGCATGCAGATCTACCGTACAATGGCAGCGACGCTTCTATATTCGGGTTACGAGCCCGCAGAACACTACCGTTTCGCGCTAGGAGCACAAGCCGAAAATTCTGGTGAGCGGTCGGTGTTGCCATTCAGATTGATCAATATCATATTCTGCTTCCAATGGAGAAATGCGTCTTGGTTTCCCAAATTTAACATTGTATCTTCAATTTACTCAATCTTTACTGTCAATCTCTTCATCTCCATCACCGGCTTGAATTATGTATAAACCTCGGACAGGGGTAGAATGGCCGTTCCTTGGAATCACAGCCACTCAAGCTATTGGCACAAGTATACTTGATATGTAAGCTAAAGATCATCTTCAGAGAGCAACTCAAGCATACTGATAGCCGGTCAGAGTGGTACTTATGCGGTACTTCTCATGGATCAATCCAGTCGTCTGGCAGGTACCACGCTCACATGTCGTGCCAGTCAACTTCGCCGTGTTCGTTCTCGGCAATATCTACTTCGCATGTTTGGCATTCGACGCCCTTAGAGCGCGAAACAACCTCCAGTTATTTGGAATCTGCGCTTTCAACTTAGGCATTTACGTATTTGCCATCATGCGTTATGGGCAGACGCAAGATACTGCAGCCAGTCTGGCCGTTAGTTATGCGATGGGCAACAAACCTTTCGTCAAACCCGGTGTAACCTTCTGGCCGAAGGTCCAGCCAGCACTCATAGTATCCATTGCCCTCATAGGTGCATGCATGGTATCATCCTTCCTGCTCACATTCAGACTCAATCGTGAGTTTGCGTGGGCAATTTACCGGCATATCAGTGGCAGTATGTCGATCCGGCAAAAATATCTCACCTATCAGGTAAAGCATATTTTGTTTATTCATTGCGCTGTAAGCTCATCATATAACGGTTCTGCTGGTCATCATGAAGCTGGACTTCTACTTCGTTACCGCTTTTATCGTCATATATGGTTTAGTAAACCTACACTACGAGATCCCAGAGTTTCCGTTGACGATTGCTATCATTCCGTTGTTGATGATCCAACTCGGCATGACGATCTACTTCACAAAGCGTGAAAATAAGTTAGGAGCGACTGCGGCTATTGTATGCTACATCCCGCAGCCAGCCATTGAAGGAAGATCTTGGCTCACAAATGTGCACAGGTGCTTTGACTTGGCGAGATGGCATATCTGATTAGCCGTGTTCTGATCTTGAACGGTGTGCCTAAGAGCCCACGGTCAAATACCATATTGAAGAACGAGATGCTGTTCTTTGCCAGCTTTTCGTTGACACTAGCAAGCGTGGCCTTTCTAAACGCCACTCTATGTGTACTCAATTTCAATCACGGCCTCAAACCGTTGCTACTGGATTCGGGCTGGAAGCGTAGACGTTATGAGTTCCATCCAATTCATGCACAGGCGCGTATGTCGGTGAGGCTTGAACTTGACTGAACAGGACCGCAGGCTTTCAAGGACATAACTTTTTACATCAATAATCTTTTCGATTCTCTACAACGAACGATTATCCAAGGACAATACAATCGCACGATTATTTTCCAACTAATGGTAAAACATGTTAATGTTCTTTCAAATGACAGACGGAGAATTTGGGCCAGGCTCAGTTTCCACCATCAGCACACTATCCCAAGCAATACCTAATGCACCGGGCCCTGTCGATCGTTGCCCTGGAGTACGGGACAGACTGTGTAGGATTCCGCCATCAGAAATCCTACCCAACACATCGGCCAGTGTCTTGTTGGTACGGTCTGCATGTGCCGGCTCGATGCGACGCAGAGCAAAGTAGCCGACACGTTTGAAAGCTCTTTTCCACCTTGACTCCTGAGCTCGAACCTTCATCTCGGCCGATACCACCCGAATGAGTGACACCGTACCGAGGTAGAAACGAACGTAACCATCGGTGACAGGGATCACGCAATGCCTGTCTGTCTCGAACAACCCATTGCGCCGGAATTCGCTGTAAAGACTATTGAACTCTCCCTCGCCGACTGTGTCTATCAATAGATCGACCCAGTCGACGAGCTGTCGAAGAGCAGGCATGTATCTGGCGCTCGGATGGTGGATAACACGGCAAAGCACCGTAGCGGCGACGACAATGTTGACAAAGTCACGCCCATTGCGTTGGAACACCGAACGCACAGCGTCGCCTTGAACAAAGAGTAGTCCACTGATGATACGGCAGAGTGCAATCCAGTCGTAATCATGTACTCGCCGCTGGAGACGTGATCTCCGCGTAGGGGCAATCGCGTGACCCACACCCTGTCGCGCGTACATCTCTATAATGATTACATCCCAAGGAACCAGTATCTCGTGTGGCTGTAGATTCGGAATGACCTCTTCACGAGGAAGCGTTGCGCGTGCCAGCTGTTGGATCTGTTCTGCCGTCAAGGGATCGGCAATGAACATCGTGCGTCGACAATTTGGGCATGTGTTGCGTTCAGGGCGGGCGGAAGTATGCCACTGCGCAATGCAGCGATAGTGGAACATATGCTTGCAGATATCCAAGGCCACGGTGACTTTGTCTTGGTATGCTGGATTTTCGATACGCAGCGAAGCGACTTCTGCGAAGGACTCCAGACATATACCACAGGCTACATCCGAGTCCTTCGGAATCACTAGCTTCAAGTTCGAAGTACGCGGACTCAGATCTCTGAGGTAGTCTTTTTGTGACGGCAGAGTTTGTGTACTTTCGGTTGAACGTAAGGGTGTGTCGCTGGCCGTAGACGCTGTTTCTGAAGTCGCCGCCATAGTGCGAGTTGAGTCGGTCGACTTGGTCGAGTCGGTTGAGCCGGGTGGTCGAGAGGATCCAGCTGGTTTGTGCTAGCGAGGTACCAGAAGTGGGGTTATATAGAGGACCAGATAGTGAAACAGCTCGCGTTGTACAAGACGCGGTGAAGGTGAAGGATAGCATCACGCTAAGCAGGTAGGCAACGATCCGCACGTGGAAACTGCTCACTTGGTGTACTGCAACGTCGCATAATTTCTGCTTACTTATCTGGAATGGCTTCCGAGGTGAGTTCTCACAGCCATACTAAACGCGTCCTGCGCGACTTTCTCACACAACAAAACCCCAGACCGGTTCGTCGGCCACGTTTTCTTCTCCTTCTCATACCGCTCTTTCGACTTCATAAATTTACGGTGCAATTCGCTGAGCTGGGGAAACGGCGCATCCTTCCCATACAGCGTCTTCACTCCATCCCGAATCGTGTTCATCAGCCGTACCAGCTCAGCCCAAACTATCAGCTTGTAGAAAGCATCGCGGTCAGCAAAGTATCTACACTTCCGAGTCGGCACGTTCCAACCTTTGAAGAGTTGAACCACAGGCGTAACGACGGCATTGTGCCAGTCAGGCTCCAGACCTGTTTGCTGCCATTGCCCGTACAGCTCGTCCGCGTAGGCGTCGATGTAGTCCTTGAGCAAGCGCAGTTGAGCCGCCGCGACCTCTTCTTCGGACCAGCATGGGACGCTCTCACCACGCTGTGCGAACTCAATACGTTCTTCGACTTTCAGATTAGTGAAAGAGTGCCCAAAGATAGCCTCGCGGTCTGTGTCGATGCGGTCGTGCAGTGTACGCTCGCACAGGGCCATGCCACAGACAGGACAGTTGCCGAACTCGAAGTCTTGGACACGAAACTGAGACACCAAACACTCGTGGTGCACAAAGTGTCCGCAAGTGAGACGGATTGTGCTTTTGTTCGGCGCGCAGAGTGAGTTCTGGCATAGGGAGCAGTCGCCAAGGGGTGCTGGACGAGCGCGAGAGCAGACTTCTACCGATTGGAGGAAGAAGTCTTCCTGACACGGAAGCTTCTCTTCTTCTAATAGCTTAATGAGACGGCTGAGCCGACTGGCTGAGACCTTTCTCCCTGAAATTGCTGAAGGACTTGTAGAAGCTCGACCATTGAGCTCTGCGACATGGTTTTCGTCAATGCCTTCCACTTCGAACAGTGAAGGAGAGCAACGGGAGGGATGCAGAGTGTGCAAGAAGGATGAGTCGAGTTCGATGGCTTGTTCGAGTGATGGAAGCTCTGCGACGTGAGTTATTCGTGTGGGTGTCGTACGCTGCGATGTTCCGCTGAAGCTCACTTCCAGACCAGCAACATCGAAATCTACATTGTCATATTTACTGCTGCCTGGGAGAGTTTTAGATGTATAGGATGCTGGACCCCGGCTAGTTCTACACACCCTAGAGGCGCTTCGACTTTGCGCGACTTCGCTGTATGTATCGACATACTGATCAACCCCAGGTGCTGTCGCTCCAAGGGGAAGAGTGGAAGGTCGATACTTCCGCAGCATGGGGTTGAGGCTAAGGTCTTTTTGCTCCAACGGAGTAGCAGCAGTGCCGATAGGGGTGCTCATGAGTGACTCCTCAAAGCGCCCCTGTCCGAGGTACTCAGATGGACGACTTGCTCGCCATACGATCTCTGGAACGTCTACCTCGCCGTTAGGTCCATTACTCAGATAAGTCATATCTTCTTCAGTTGATGACGAGGGATTGGGATTACGGCTGGCCGGAGGGGAGGTACGACATTTCCGGGATTCCAGGGAGCGAGTTTCTCGAGCCCGCAACAAGTCTGCGACCGAGGGATTGTCGTATTCGAACAAGCCTTTCCCAGAACTACATTCCTTAAAAGATGGCTTAACGGAGTCCCTGCGCGAAATTGTTGACTTTGTTGGTGTCGTTGCTCCTCCAGTTGCTCGCCATTGATCCCGTGTGCACATGATCTCTGTCGTCCCAAGCAAAAAGAACTCGGCACACAGCTCTTGGATTTCTGGATTGTGAATTCGATGGCGATCCAGGTGGTCGGAGCTGTTGCACCGACAAACGGCGTTCTTCTCTTTGCTGACGTAGTGGAAGCGCTCGGCGTGCACGCTTTTGAGAGCCCAGTCGATCTTTTGCCGCTCTCGGTAGCGGTAGAAGTCTGGCTGATGACACAATTCGAGATCAAACTTGTCCATGTAGCGGGTGATAGCAATTGCTAGATTGGTATCGTCGTCGCTTACAGGATATGGTTTCTGGTGGTCGTGTGCAGTCGAGCATCGGCACGTTTCCAAGCGAGTGCTGTCTGTGTAATGAGGGTTTGGGACCCGATTATCATGATATCCCGCAAGATACGATGCGCGTGTGGCGTACTTTGTGCCCGTACGCTTGCTGCGTGCTATGATGATAACTTCACTCGTCTGTCGCGTTCGTGGAGACATTGTGGTAGTTAGGACAAGAGCTGGTTGAAAAGATTTGGTTTCTCTACTGAACGGTACCTCTCATCGATGTACTATAGAAATCCTTCGAGCTATCATATGAGCTCACGATGTCACACGCGTAAAAAAGCCCCTGATGGATATGTCGATGTTGACGAACAAAGCAACACGTCTCATGATGAACGAACATTGTGAAGTTCAACAACGTCTCCGTAACGGAAGGGATGCTTTGTCGCATATCTTTGAATTTAATTTTCTTGTGGTTTACGAACATGGAGCTGATGCAAACAAAGAAATCGAACGACAGAAATGCTGTCTGCGTACTGTATCAACGTGGCAGCTCAGATCGGTACAACATGCGCCCAGCACATCTCCAACTCTGATGAAGACTCTTTGTCTCGCCTGAATAATCGCCTTCCAACATATGACAGAGTACAATCTTTTTCGTTGTGATTACCGACAGAAGTACTCAGTCAGGACGTGGTCGTGGAGGTCGCGGTCCGCTGCGCCTTATACTTCCTCTCAAGGACAGGAAAAGAGACATTCTATGAAGAGAGTCTCTTCCTAACCCTGAAAGGGCAGAGATAAATGAGCTGAATTACCCTTCATAATCTGCAGGTGAAGTCTTCTACAAACTTCGGTAGAAGAAGTACAGCCGCGGGAAAGTTGTATGGCGCAGTTGGAAAATCCTAACATCGACTGTGATGAAGTGAAGGGGTGGATACACCCAGTATCTAAAGCCTCTGCAAAGAAAAATGGACAGAGATTTGGTCCTCTGGCTCAATCTTAGCTTTTGCAACACCGACCTCGAAGTGCTGGTCCAATGACGCAATTGACCCCATTTCCATGTCGCGCGGCTCCTCTTTGACGGTATTACGCTTACCACATAGCACAATCTCAGCACCCAAATCGCCTGTGTAATGTGACCATGACGCTCCTTGGTTCAGGATAGCTGGTACTCATTGTGTCACAAAGAAACAAAGAGGCGAGAGACTCGACCCTGAGACGCTGATACACGAGCCAGGGTATCTTAGAAAAGTCTTTGTGTACAGTCAAAGCTGCTCAGAAAGCCGTGGAAGTAAGTGTTACACTCGCTGTTCACGCAAACCTTGCGCAAGCTCACATGTCGCAGCTGCAGAGCTCACGGTTCTTGGGCTGCAAGGTTTAAGTTATGGCCAACGTGCCACAGACTCGGTCCACTGAGAAATTTAGATCATTGGCAAGATGAAGACGGGTAGGTAAATATACTTGTTGGTTCCACGCCCACGTAGCAGGCTTATCAAGCGCAGCGAACAAGGCAGGCTCACTGTACCAGTTGCCTCGAATCAAACTGTCAAGACGTGACACTTTGCGAAATCACAAATACGCAGGCCTGGTGATTGCGCATCGCTCAAGTCGGATCGATCGAGGCGGTTTTGTACTATGTTGCTCTCATCCTCTACCTTCACCTGTCATCGATAATGGTCTTTGTTCTCACCCTAGGAGGAAGGTGCCACCAGTAAGCGCAACTGGTCGCTCCGGTGTGGACCAGACTTCATGTCGCCGCTGCTCGTAAAGGAATAGTGTGGTCGCGCCTGCCTTCACTGCGACCACCCCTGACTATATAAAACTTCATTTTGCCCACAGAGCCCTCTTATATACAACTCGGTCTTTCTCTTGACTCTGATATCCAAAAGCTCATTCTGTGCCACAGCGCATCCAGTCTCTTCCAACTCTCCTTGCCGAAATCACCTCGACGGTCTGCATTGTACACCTTCGAGTAACGATGCCTTTCCGTCATTTCATCCTCTTCCTGGGCCTAGCTGTTCTCCACTTTGCATCCGCAACTCCAGTCACCAAACTCAACACCCGCGCTCCGCCCGAGACCGCAGGGGGTAACCGTCGCGGCGTCGCCTACAACGACATCAAGTTCGTCAAGTACTTTGACGTCTATGGGTCGCACGTATCCTGGTATTTCTCCTCTCCTCTAAAATGCAGATGCCAGATCCTGACTTGCTCCAGGGCCTACAACTGGGACTCCCGCCCCGGGGGCGACCTCAACACCGCGTACGAGTTTGTTCCCATGCTGCACTCCAACCACGGCGAGCACAGCAATACCTGGGCAACCCGTGTGCAGGCAGCCGCGCTCGCCAACAAAGACGCGCCTACCCACCTGCTCGGCTTCAACGAGCCCGACAACTGCGAGTGAGTCCCCCCCCTTACAGGCACCATTGCCTCTCACTAACAGCTACAGCGCGGGCATGGGCGGCGCCTGTATGGACCTCGGCACCGCCGTCGCAGCATGGAAGGAGCACTTGGAGCCGCAAAAGTCGCTCAAGGAAAAGATGTATCTCGGCTCGCCGGCGGTGACGAATGGTCCAAACGGGCTGAGCTATCTGTCCTCCTTCATGGCGGCTTGTACGGGCTGCACCATCGACTTCATCAACCTGCACTGGTACGACGCCGCATCCAACGCCGCCTACTTCAAGAAGTACATCGAAGATGCGCGCAAGGTCGCTGCCGGGCGTCCCATCTGGATCACCGAGTTCCGTGCCAGCGGCAGCGATGACGAGGTCAAGGCCTTCTTGGACGAGGTGCTGCCGTGGCTCGATGCGTCGACCGATGTGCATCGCTATGCGTATTTCATGGCTAACACGGCGCACGGGCATCTGATTGATATCGGCGGGCAGAGCCTGAGTAATATCGGGGGCTACTACGCTTTCCATGCGTAGGTCGGGGGGTGACTTGTGGACGGGCGAGCGTGCGGTACCATCTTGATACTGCGTACCGGGACGTACTTCTGTCGAGCTTTTGACACGATCAGATGGCGAATGCGAGAGCGTTTTTTTTTCGTTTGATCCAGAGTGATGGTATTAGACATTGCTGTATCCAACATGTCCCCCCCGCAATGCGCCAGTTCGCCCAAGCGGCTGCAGTGCGCTCGACTATGCTATCGTAACCGTAACCGTAACCTCGTGCGTGCGTGTGTGCGTGCGTGCGTCAATCTAAATGACTGTGTCTAGTGAAGTATCTCAACATGTACGCTAAACAACGACAATCGACCCCATCTTCTCTTCTTCTTCTCACATCAAATCAAACCAAATCAGATCAACTCAAACCCCCTCTTCAAACGCTCCCCCAAACCCAACACTTCCCCAGCGCGAGAAAAAAAATGTGTGTAGAATCAAACCGCCCCCCTCCACCCCCCAAGCTCCACATCATCACCTAAACGACGACGGCGGCTCGGTATCCACGGGCGTCGGCGCGGTCATCACGACCGTGATGCTGGGCATTCTCTCCAGCTGCGGGAGCTGCGGCGGGTGGGAGGTCCGCGAGGTCTGCGGGTGTTGTTGTGAGGGCCGAGGCAGCAGCGGCGCGTGGCGGTCGACGGGGCTGGTGTAGTCGGGGGGATCTTCGTAGGCGGGTGCGTCTTCTGTGGGGGGCGGTTCTGTGGTGGTAATGGTGGTTGTGGTTGTGGTGACGGGATGGGGGCTGCCGCTGCGGCTGCGGGTGCTGTTGCCGTCGTGGCTGTGGGTCGTGGGCACGGTGTGCAGGGCGTGGGCGGCGATGTCGTGGGCCGAGTTGGAGCGGGATTGCGATTGCGAGTGCAGCGTTTGCGGGGCGAAGTCGTCGCCGGACGCCCGCGAGTCGAGCGACGATCGCGCGATGGAGGTCGCGGACAGCCCGCGGTGGTGTGTGTGCAGGGTGTTGGTCGAGGTGGTCGTCAGGCCGCGCTCGCGCCCGCTGATGCCGGAGATGGACGCCGCGCTGTCGAGCAGCGGGCGGTTGTCGCTGTCGTGCGAGTTGGCGCGCACGCGGGTGCCGTCATGGCGCGCGACGCCCAGGTCGCCGTACTGCACCGACGACACGCGGCGGTCGCGGTTGCGGCCCTGATGCTCGGCAATCAGCATCTGGCTGACGGACAGGTCTGCGGCTTCCTCTGCGCGCCGCCGGATCTCCGCCAGCGCAACGTGGTCCCCCCGTGCGCGGGCGTCGCGGCGCGCTTGCCGGCGTGCTTCGCGGTCTGCGGCTTCGGCGCGGCGGGCGAGCCGGATCTGGTACAGCGACTCCATCTCGTCGTTGCGCTGGGTTTCCTCCTCGTCCTGGGTCTCGGGCAGCTCGACGACGTTGTCCATGCCCGCCCGTTCGCCCTCGCGGCCGAGGACGCGCTCGTTCTCGCGCACCGAGCGCGAGTACGCGGGGAGCGTCATGACGCTGCGGACCGACGTGTTGCGGTCCACGCCGGCGGTGCCGTTTGCGCGCTCAGGGTCGTTCGCCCCGCTCATCTCGCGGTCGCGGGTGCTGTCGCTCACGCTGGGGCCGCGGTACGCCGTGTCCTGCAGGGAGTTGGAGTAGTCATGGCGGGTCCCTCGGCGGAGGCGCTTCCACGAGAAGAGCGAGGGGAGCTTGTCGCGCGGCTTGTCGGTGCTGCGGAGGGCGGAGAACGGGCGGCGGTAGCGCAGGGTGACGAGGTATGTGGTGACGAGGATGGTGAAGACGGAGACGACAATGAGTGCAATCTGCGGCGTGTGAGCGGTCGTCGTCTTGTGTCACAGAAGCCCGCGCGGCGTGGCACATACGATTACAAAGCTCCTGTTCTGCTTGGACATGCGCTTCTCGAGGGCAGGTGGTGCCCTCGCCGCCAATTCCAGAGTGGGCAGCAGCATGGCAAAGCCAAAGGACCCTGCACAGTCGAGCAATCCAGCGACAGCGTCAGTGACAGCGTCAGTGACAGCGTCCGTGTCGGTGTCAACTGTCGAGCGTAGAGCGTAGAGCTCACGCAGCCCCCCAACGCAACGTCGACTGGGAAATTGTCTGGAAAATGAGATCACCGCCTGGAGTAAGTGGAGCTGTCTCGCGGGTCCTCGGCGTCGAGACACGCTAGCGACGTCAAATCGATTAGGTACCAGGAAACGGCCAAGACGATGTATGTACACAACAAAGCAATGGAGAGCCCAGAGACGGCCGGCATGGAGGGGACGGGCACTGTGGAGATGGGAGGAGCTGGGTGCAGCATCCAGGCGCAGCGCAGCCTGGGACTCGCCTTGGCGCAGGCTGGAGCCAGGGTGCGAGCTGCAGGGCTGATGGTGGATGTGCCCGCTGTGGCTGGGGGCGGTGCAGGCTGAGCGAGCGGTGCAAATGCAGACCAGACGACTTGTCGGTCACCGTGGCCGAAGTCACCTCACAGACGTCGTCTTGGTACTTGTCGACCTCCATCGTCTGCACATTGACATTTCGACGCTCACATCAGCGGCACCTGGCACGTCTAACCTGGCACCTGGCACCGCAATGTCATCTCCCAAAACCTGCTGCTATTCTGGGGCCAGCGCTAGGCCCGCTCCCGCGCTGCTAGTGTGGTCCTTTGGTGGGCACTGATTGGTACTGAAAGGTACATACTGCGCCGCGCGGTGATCGCTTCTGACAGAGCGGGTCATCAACGCTGCTTCGCTCCGTACAAGTACAATACATATACATAGTATACATACATCCAAAAATGCATTCTGGTCTAACGAGTGGGTATATATCACAAGGCTAAAGAACACAACAGACGCTGCAACGCTCACCACTTGCTGTCAAGCTTCTTCAGGAACCGACCAACGCCCTTCTCCACCTTGACCACCCTTTTGCCCATGTTAGAGTTGGGCGCCGCTGCCGTGCTGTGATCTGTGACGCCGGCTTCCTGCTCAGTGGGACGGTAGAATTGCTTGTGCACGTCGGCCGCATTGGCCTGCTGTGTTGTGCTGCCGTACTGATGTTGGGCGTAGCCCAGGTGTTGCGCCGCTTGATGCACGCCCTGAGACGGTAGGCCAGGCGATTGAGGGCCAGCAGTGTAGCCGGGCGTGCTGTTGTAACTAGCGTACTGCTGGGTAGGTATGGACGACTGCCGTTGGACCCCAGGGTGCTGTGGACTAGTCTGTCCGTATGTCTCTGCTGGATGGGCGGACTGAGGTGGCCCTGCGAAAGACGGTGGGCTCTGAGGCGGTCCCGCAAACGATGGCGGGCTCTGTGGTGGGGGTGGCATGGAGCCAGATGTATTGGTACGCTGCACACCTGGAGGACCGCTGTAGCCCTGGCCAGGGGAAGGGATGCCAGGCGTGTATGGCCCTGAGGTTGGTTGAGGGGTAAATGATGCTTGCAGAGGGTTGCTATAATGCTGTGGCTGCGAGTCGTGAACAGCTACGCCTACGAGGCCTGTACCTTCGGCCGCGTCTGGCGGCGGGGGTGTCTTCTCACGGTGAGCGATGGGCTCTGGTGCAGCAGGAGCAGCAGGATTGTAAGCCATGGGTGCGTAACCTGGATCTGCGGCTGAAGGGCTCGCAGTTGAAGTGCGCGCAGCTGGTGGTCCCGGGAATGCTGCTTGTGGAGGTCCAGGAAAGGCTTGCGTGCTGCTTATACTCGGAGTGCGGCTTTGATGTGATATCGCAGCTCGTTCAAGGTTCGCAATAACTGGACTCATGGTGTCACTCTTGTGCTCGTGGTGCAGCGATGTTGGCGGGATAGCATGTGGATCTGCGGTGATCTGGAGTTGATGTGGTTGCACGACCCTTCGTAGTGAGTCCAAGAACATGCTCGCATCGTTCGGTGTCCAGAGGTAGACGTCAACCGTGTGAATCCTGTACATGTATTTGCCCTGGTTGTTTGGGTCAGGTACGGGCAGATGCCATTGTGACATGTCTTGTTGAGGCGAAGAAGCCGGGCTGCCAGTTTGGCCGCGAAACGCATCGACGGTCAGTGTGAACAAGCATGGATGCTTATAGCTTTGCTCAATTCTGACTGTGTCCAGCTCTGATTGACATCCAGGTCAGCTGATGCCTCAACTACGAAGATCTGCGTGGGTAACTTACGACCAGCAAACGCATCTTGAGCTGGGGTGCCAGGATTATTTGCAATCTCTACACGCCCAGTCTGACGCATGGGGTTATGGTAGAGGTAGACATAAGAGCTCTTGTCGAAACGGTGGTGCGGTGGTAGCTGTGTAGGCGGGGAGAAGAAGTAATGGACGTCTGCGAAGCTGTTACGCTGTCAGTGCATGCTGAGACTCCTTATGGTCACCACAGCTTACAGGGTCGTCAAAGAAACCTCGCCTTGCTGAGGAGGCATTGTGGTGGGGAATAGGATGTGGTCCTGTCAGCTTCCCCAGATCAAGATTGCCCGAAGTATCACGAGTCACAAGGCTGCGCAATTCACGACAGAGAATAGTAGCATGCAAAAATCACGGCAAGAGACCACAGGAATATATACAGGCGCCTGAGCATGCGCACGCTAGGATGATGGAGCCGTTGTGAGCTTGAGGGTGGTATTGGTGCTCGAAGCGCCCGCGTGGCTAGGGCCATGGCAAGCGCCAGCGGAGCTCCTGCGAGCTGAAGTAGCGCATGGGCCAACTGACCTCCGCCGGAGGCAGACGCGACTCCGAGAAATTTACTGACGAGCAGCCGTCGACGACCACACGCGCAATTGCAGCACAACACCCCGCCTGCATCACACCGGACACACTCACTGATCAACGCTAAGATCGCTCGCCATCCTCACGCGCTGAACCATCTTCTCCGACCTCGCCGCTGCCCCACGAGGGCAATCGCTGCATCCACACCGCAACCATGTCGCTCGTAAACCTTGCACACGTGTGCTCTCACTTGCAAAATGCATCCAAAGCTCGTCTTGGCCTGACATCCATCCCCGTATCGAAGTTACACGTCAACCTCGTCCTCGGCCTGCAGCGCGAAGGATTCCTCTCCTCCGTGACCCTCGGCGGCGTTTCACCACCAAAGCCATTCCTTCTGCAGTCGCAGCCCGACCCAGAGGAGATGAAGCACATGGCGCAGACCTTGAAGAATGAGCCATGGCAGGCTTACAACGTCGAGGGCGGCGAGCAGACACAGCTGGCCTTGGGCAGGGAGCAGATCGACAGCGTCAGCGTGCCCCAGAACCCTGCGCGGCGCAGGCTCTGGCTCGGCCTGAAGTACTGGAACAACGAGCCCGTGCTCAAGAACATGAAGCTGGTTTCTAAGCCCACAAGACGGATATGGCTCACATCAAGCGACTTGAACAAGATCACAAGGACACGGGAGGCGAGCTACGTCAAGGGTCTCACACACCCGGGAGAGTGCATGTTCCTTACAACCGACCGGGGTATTTTGGAGGCGCGCGAGTGTGTGGAGAGGCAACTGGGAGGCATGGCGCTGTGCAGAGTGTGGTAGAGGGTGAGGGAACGATGGGAGGGGATGCTCAATGTATAAACACGGTGACGAGACGGAACGGTCACACTGCATGGCTCGGGCGCTGTAAGACATGTTGTATGAATAAGAAGAAGTCATGGCATAGGTGTCAAGATGTTGCATGTGGAGGTCTTCTGGCATCAGCCATTTGTAGAAATATGACACGTCACTACCTCAGCTCCGGAGCCCATCGACATTGCAGGATATGATACCGGCTCCGGAGTACTGCTTTGACACTACGCAACAATGCCTGACCACTCGATGCGTCACCTCACGCGAACCAGTCAAGCTTTTATCCCGAACAGACTATACCACTATCATTTCAGCATATCAAACTCAGAACCCGGGCCACGATACTCGAAAGTTATATCAATTCCCAACAAAACCCTCAGATGAGTGAAAATCTTCTCAACCCTGCCCTCACACCAAAAAATACCCCCGTGCCAATGCACGCCAACAGCGGAACACCATACAAGCCCAGCCCGATCAAAATGCCCTGCTCGAAATACCCGATCGCAATCCACTCCGCCCGCTTCTTCTCCTTGATCTCCTGACTCGCCTTGCCCAGAGCCTCCGCAGCCGCTCTCCGCGACTCCTTACCCTGCAGCACCTTGGCAAGCGCCGCATGCGACCCTGCAGGCGAGATGAATGCTGGCGCTACGCGTGTGAACTGCGCCGTTGTGTAACGTGCGTCAACGTCGATGCTGTAGTGTGCTGGCGCTGCGGGGCCCAGGAGCAGCTGGTAGGGAATGTGGTTCACGAGCGAGACGTCGGCGGCGATGAACTGGCTGAGGTACTTGCCCGCCGAGGGCGTGCCGAAGTAGTAGCCTGCGAGCAGGCCTGGTGCTGCCGCGGCGTCTTCGTCGATCAGGCTGATGGCGTGCTCGAGCGAGGTGATGGCAGAGACGGCAAAGATTGGGTGAGAGGCTTTTGCGGGGAGGGCAGAGAGATTCGTCAGGTCGATTATGGCGCCGTTGGAGCCCTGGGTTATCACGTTTGTGCGCCAGGATTGGCTGGTCTCGAGGACTTGCAGGGCCTCTGCTGTCCGCGAGGAGGTCTTCTGCTCGCCAAGTGTCGGTGATTTGGGCGAGCCGTTCGACGCAACGTCCTGCGAGGATGCGAGGTACGGGATTGCGAACTTGAGCGCGTGCTCGAGGAACTCCTTCTTCACGTATTCGTTGACGAAGATGAGATCAGGCGCGTACGGCGAGCTTCCGCCGAACGCAAAGCGCGCTGTGACTAGGTGCTCCGCCGCAGTGACGAGATCGGCTGTGCGGTCTACAATGGCGATGACTTTGTTTTTTGACGAGACAAGCTGTGCGTAGGACGGCTCTTGGATTTGTGTCTCTTGCAGAACTTGTAAGCATGTCGTCAGCGCTTCTTGTGATGGCGCCGACGACACGATAGCGAACGTGTCCGGCTCGAGCGCCTGAACGAGAAGTGTGCGCAAGAGTGTTGGAAGAGAGCGGAGGCTGTTCTCAAGCTGTGGTTTGATCAGTAAACGGGATACTGATCTTGATACGAGATCTTACCTTGAGCGCAACACAGTTCCCAGCAGCCAGCGCCGTGCTCAACGACGCAATGATCGAAAACAACGGAGTGTGAGTCTGCTGTGGCTCTATATAGACCACTCCCCATGGCTTTGTCTGATCACCCGCGTCTTTGCCATTTGCAACTCGGTATTCCTTCTCAAGCTCTTTCGCCGTGTTGATAGAAACGTAGTGCTCCTTCACGAGCTCCAGAGACAGCGCGACTTCAGTTACTGCTTCCTGATCTGAAACCCGCGTGTCTGCTTTAATGGCGTCCTTGAGAGTGTTGCTATCCTGGCGCAGGCCATCATGGAGAGCTTTGAGCTGCTTCTGGCGGAAGAAAACATTGTGGCAGCGCGCCGTGAGGGCGGTTGCGTGAAGTTGTGCGATTGTAGAGTCTGCCATAACTGCCCACGACAAAATCGAACTTGGATCGAGAAAACAGAGAGATACAGGACAGGGACACTCGCAACCCAGATGTTAAGCTCAACGGTCTCGTACATACCCCGGAACTCGACGTTCTCCTATTGGCGCGACATTCCTCGGGCCATCCACCTCCACATCGGGAACCCTCACGCTTCACGCCACAACCCTAGCTTTCCCTTGCGCCCCACCCGCGCCGAAGACCGAGCGAACCTGGAATTGTACGAACGCATCTTACAGCCTACCCTCTTGTATCCATCTCTGCATCCTACCTTTCCACCCCGTCAGCGCTCCATCTAAACCCAAGCAAAAAAGCCCACTCAACCATGTCCGTAACCACAACCTCCAACCCGCTCACCTACGCCTCAGCCGCTGTCCTGCGCGACTACGAACTCACCCACTCCTCCTCCCCCGATCTCGACACCTCCCTCAACCCACACCCCGCACCTGCCTCCTCAAACCCATCAGACTGGCCAACCGACCACCGCCGCGTGCCCACCTACCGACCCGTCAACGCGCAGCTCGACCAGAGCGAGCGGCGCGTGTATCAGAATCCCATTGAGCGGGCGTTTATCGGGACCATGTTCACGGGGGTGCTTTTGCAATCGGTGAGTATAGACGGCGCTGGGGGTTGGTGATGTAGGCTAATGGGAGCAGACGGCGAGCAAGGTTTGGAGGGCCACAGCTGGGAGGGTGTGGGGTGTTGGGTATAAATTGGGGGGGGAGTGGTGAGTGGGAAGGAGATACGCGTTGGGAGGGAGGGCAGGGGGCTTGGGGGTGGTGATCGAAGAGCGATTCTGGGGATAGGGGAGATTTTTTGTCTTTTTGGGACGGAGTTCGTGATAGCCATACAGAATAATTATGGCATTCCAGTTCAGTTTTGCATGCTTCGAGCCAGTCGAGTAGCTGTGATGATGCGCTTGTTCCACATTGGGCAAGAGCCGAATTCGGGTTCTCCGCTCGCTACATTTATCATCTTACAACTGCCTTCCACAATAACTCGTGCAAAGCTGTGTCCGAGATGCGCGACGGATGGAACGATGCCGCCCCGTGGAATGTACGGACGCCGAAAGTAATCATCACGTGGACCCCGGACCCCAGCTTTTCGGGCTGCTCGACTGTCGTCCCTCCACATTCCGCAGACCGCGGTCGATACCCACCACCGAAGGCAACCGAATGACAGTAATATCTGACAGCCCATTTGAGCTACTCACCTGTCACTTCTGTTGTTGTCCCTCCTTTTAATTCATTTTTACAGCGATACAACAGCGTCACAATGGATTTCACACAAAACCAAGCAAACGGCATTAACGGCCTGTCGCACGATGAGACCAGACCGCTTAACGTCACAATAGTGGGCGCCGGTATTGGCGGTCTCTCTGCTGCCATCTTCCTACGTCAACAAGGACATAGCGTTACTCTGCTCGAACAGTCACGATTCGCTAACGAGCTTGGTGCAGCCGTCCATCTCGCGCCCAATGCCAACGGACTTCTTCGTCGCATGGGGCTTTTCCCTGAGAAGCTCGGTGCGGTGGAATGCAGGAAACTGAGCCAGTGGCTTCCTAATGGAAAGGAATTGTTTAGCATACCACTTGAGCGCGAAGCCCACCGATGGCAGCATCCGTGGCAGCTGGCTCACCGTGTCGGCCTGCACTCCGAGTTGAAGAGACTGGCGACCACTGAGGACGGCCCCGGCAAGCCGGCGATCTTGAAGACACGATCAAGGGTCGTGGACGTCAACACCGCAGAAGGAACAGTCACGCTAGAGACTGGCGAGGTAGTGCACAGCGACATCGTCATCGGCGCTGATGGCGTACACTCAAAAACAAGACCAAGAATTCCAGGCGCGGAGAACATCAAGACCTTCGGCTCAGGCAAGAGTGCATTCCGCTTTCTCATCCCCAGAGAGCGTGCTCTAGCTGTTCCAGAAACAAAGAAGTTCGCCGAGCACGAGGGCCACCTCGTCATGATCTTCGGCCGCGACCGCCGTGTAGTCGTATACCCGACATCAGACAACACCCTGTTGAACTTCGTCAATATCCACCCCACGTCAGAGTCGCAGGTCAACCCCAATGAGCCGGGCAGCAGCGACTGGCAGAATCAGGGAAACATTGACAAGATGCTCGAGGTCTACAAGGACTTCGAACCGGCCGTGCTCAAGCTGCTCAGCATGGCGGACGAGGAAACGCTCAAGGTGTGGGAATTGCTCGATATGGAGCAGCTGCCCAACTGGACCCATGAGAAGTTGGTTCTCATCGGCGATGCGGCACATCCCTTCACGCCTCGTAAGTGATGCCCAACTCCTTATTTGTCGATACAACTTACTAACACAGTAAACAACAGATCAGGGTCAGGGTGCAGGTCAGGCCATTGAGGATGCGGCGTCACTTGCAGTCATGCTGCAGAGAGGCACTCCTCTCAGTGCTATCCCCGAGCGTCTTAAACTGTATCAGAAGTGCCGCTTTGAACGCGCCTCATACATCCAGGAGATCTCTCGCATCGCAGGCATGGACCTTGGATCTGGCCCCCCATTGGATTCATCCCGCTTCACCGCCTATAACTTCGGCCACGACGAGTGGGACTACTCAAGCCAGATGCTACGGAAGCATGAGTGGGAGAACAACAAGGGTTTGCTTTGGAGGATGCCAACGTCGTTCGGCCCCATGCCAGGACCGCGACAAGACTTCCTCGGCCGCCAACGCGATGGAAGCAAAGCCACATTCAAGACGACAAGTGTGAAGTTCAAGTCGAGCAGGACCATTCTGCAGAATCTCTTCCCCACGGAGAAGCTCAAGTTTGCCTCCCAAGATACAATCGCCCACGCTACCTTCGCAGCGACGCAGCTTGATAACCTCGAATGGCTTGGCGGTCGTGGCTACTCACACTTCGGCCTGTACATTCACGGCGTGCAATACACCAAAGACAACGGCGAAACAGTGGTAGGCACATATCTCCCCGTGCTCTTCGAGAACCTTGCAGACCCCATCCTCAGCGGGAGGGAAGAGCTTGGCTTCCCCAAGCTATTTGCCGACCTCAACGTCCAGCAAGAGGGCAGCACATTGTCATTGAAGGCTAGCTGGATGGGCTCCAATTTCGCCACTCTGACTCTCTCCGAGCCAGCCGAGCGCTTGAGAAACGACGAGGCTGCGCCCTCGCAACCCCCAGCTCAAGCTCAAGGTCCACCTCCGGGTCACGGGCCGCCACCCCCACCTCCGGAAGAGGGTCTCTTCTTCCACAAGCACATCCCCACCACCGGCAGCATCGGCAGCAAGGAGCGTGGTCAGGCCGACGTGTCGTACACAGCCTTTCTGCCCAACGATGAGGACGCCAAGACGGTCGAGAAGAAGGTATCGAGGACACTGCATGCCAAGGACGCACAGGTGCAGTTCGATGCACTGGACTGGAAGGCGCTGCCTACGCTCCACCATGTTGTTGCGAGATTACAGGAGGTGCCGGTGTATGAGGTTGTGGAGGCGAAGATTGTGGAGGGGACGGGGGTTAGTGATGTTAGTTCTGTGAGGAGGGTTGAGTAGTGGGTGTGTGTAGCAAAATGAATCTACCCTTTTCTCTAGTGCTTTGTTCTCTGAGTCTGCACTATGGTCTGTTCTGAGCATCCAATCTGCGGAGATTGGGAGCCTTAGCTACTGAACGCATGCGCCGGACCTTACACCACCTCCATCCTGAGCAGTGGGCGGGTAAAGAACGACGATACGGTGTCTGTATGTAAAGGCGGCGTGATTCGGTATAGGCTGAGCAGGATACGTATCAAGTTGACGAAGGCGTCCTGTAGAGTTGAAGTTCCACACACAGCACGAAGAGGTGAGATTCATGATCAAAGACATCGAGTCAACATTTCACAGCTAACGACGCGATTCAGAAATCTCCCAGCCTGACAAAAGGCGAACATGTCCCAAACATCCGCAGCGCTCACAGCGCCGTACCCTCGGGCACCCACTTCGCCGTCCAGATCCTGAGCCTCTTCCCCCAAATCAGCATCGGCACAGTCATCAGCGCAAACAGCCCCATCAGCATACCGAAAATGCCAAACGCCTCCGCCGGCCCATCGTGGTGCACCCACTCGCCGATGAAAAACGTCCACGCAAAACTCACCACCGCACGCGCACTCGTAACCGCCACAAAGCAGTCTCCCGCAATGCTCGTGTACGACTCAATCAGGTAGTTGAAGCCCACGGAGGGCGCCTGCATGAGGCCAAACGCAACCATGCCAAGGCCGAACTGCAGCCCGACCCAGCCAGTGGGCGAGGGGTTCTGGGCGACAAAGCCGAAGACCAGGGCGCCGGCTGTGGCGATGAAGAGCGCGGGCAGCGCGGTCACGAGACGGGTCTCGGGCTCCGCGTAGCCGTGCGAGTCCCTGGTTGCGTTGCGCTTCGTTGTCCAGTCCACGATGAAGTACGTGTAGACGCAGCCCAGCAGCGCGCCCACGACGCCGCCGATGTTGATCAGCCCCACGTCTTTGCCCCAGAGGTACGGCGGTGCCGCGAGCAGCTGAGGGCCGATGGTGCTGATTGTCACGATGAGGCCGACGAGGCCGGCGTACCAGGCGGAGATGAGCCAGACGCCGGGGAGGCGCATGGTTTTGTACGGGGCGAGGAATTTCTGGACAATGCCCGGGCGGTAGGTGATGAGGCGCAGGGACTTCATGTACGAGTATGGGGGATATGAAGAAGGTGGGGGCTGCACGGTTGAGACGGCTTCCTTCTTCTCGGTGTGGTCTTTTCCGTCTTCGCCTTCGAGGTCGTTGAGCCATTGGGGTCGGTCGAAGAGCGTCTCGGCTTGGAAGACGAGGCAAAGCACGAAGGTTATTGCGGAGAGGAGGACGTTCATCCAGTGGATCCAGACCAGGCCTAGGGATGATACGATGTAGCCACCTGCGACGCCTCCGACGAGCGAGCCGAAGGACAAGAAAACAGTGTAGATAGCCTGATACATGTTAGTGCCGGTACGAGGGTCGATCTTGGGTCACTTACCATAGCGCGCCCGCGCTGGTGCACGAAGAAGATCTCACCAACAACATCGGGCGAGACTGCGTCAGCTGGCCCTCCTCCAATGCCCATGAACAAACGAGCTGCCAGCAGGCTGTTGAAGTTGGTTGTCAAGCCAGCCCACATGCTTGAGAGGGTGAGAAGCAGAAGACTGCCGAGGACAACGGGCCTGCGTCCGAACGTGTTCGCCAACGGCACCCACCACAGGTTTGAAAAGCCCAACATAAGGATATTGACGGCAACCAAGTAGGTGAGCTCGGAGAAGGGCTTGGGTGGTAGGCCGAAGATGGGGGATCCCGCATAGATTGGCAGCGCACTCGAGATGGACGAACTGGAGAAGTTGACCACGAAGGGATGAACAGACATGCAGAACAGCATGGCAAGTTTTCGCCACATTGGCAGATTCAGGGGGTCCGCAGGGTCTGAAGAGGGTTGGGGAACCAGACGAATCTCATCGTGACCCTGCTGAGATGCAGCCCATTCAAGGTGTTCTGATGACGATCAGTAGGTTGTTGATGAAGGTTGCTGAATCAGACATACCAACAAGTGTAGCAGTGCCTGGCGGTGTAGCATTCTTGACCTCGTCTTTCGACAAGGCAAAAGCCTGCCTGAAGGATGTCATGATGAGTGAAGGTGAGCCCTAGGGATCTTCAGTGTTGCGATGGCTCCAAGGAGATGGAAATTGTTTGGTGTCGATGCACACTCCAGACTAAATAGATTATGGACCGGATGGTCGTGGAGGGCGAACATTCACTCTCGGTCGCACTGCAGCGAATGAGCGTGGGTTTCGGCGCCTTTCGCTCGTCGCAGCAAGTAGCGCATTGGGCCAGATTACCCCAGCTTGGACTGCCGTTTTGTGGGGATAAAATGGGGTTGTCCGATGTGGAGGAGCCAGCCGCTTTCACACTAAGACAAAGTCGAGCAAGAGAGGCGGGGTTAATCCGAAAACATCTGCCGCTCTGATAAGACAACCAATGAACGCCAAGTGCTGTGGAGGATTCACAATCCACTAGGCCCAAGGTTCCTGTTACAGAAGGTTGCTCATGCACGGCGATTAGCGGTGGTCACGCACGGGGACTGCAGTAGAGTGATTTGATGTACGCTTTGTGATGCGACAGTACGAAGACATCTTCACTACGGTCTCTACTTTTGCAGCCGAAGACCGTGAAATCGTTGATCATACTGCGCCTTTAAGAGGGGCATCTCGGTTGATCTCTACCACCATCGAAAGTCATCTTCCTAGACGTCCCGGCGACCACTCAGCGTTAATCCACAGGGTCCGATACTCCCGATAGCTACTGGGTGCCTGGGCGAAGGCCTTCCAACAGTTGCACAAGATTGCCTACCAGTGGTGGGCATGATCCTTCAACGGCTTCATATGGCGCCAGCAGTAGCTGAACTAAGCCATCCATGACGGCAGCGACGTTGCTGAGTGGGATTGCGTCTTTCGAGTTCGCTGTTCTTATCGATGGACATCCTCGATCTAGAGTGACAAATCTTCGTGCACCCAAGACGTCGTCTCCATTGAGAAGGACTGCAGTCTGGAGGCTGTCACTGGGCGATGGCTTGTCTGTAGCAGATCGCTTCAGCAAGCCGTAGCCCCATAAAATCAGTCCCGCGTGGTATACGGCGATCGCATTGAAATTGCACAGAAGGCCTCTCGGGAGGTTCTCAGTAGCCCGCAAAATTTGTCCCGCGTGCCACAGTGACTGGCGGGCTGGAACGCTCTTAACCCAGTCGCGCAACGAAGGATAAGCGGAGCGCGCCTCCTCCTGACCCTCAATCCCAGCAAATAGCTGAATGTCATCCAGAGGAGCGTTAAGATGTACCAGCATGAGCTCCATGGTGATCTCAGCGCTCTTAGTCATTGGTGGGCTGCTGACATGAAAGTCTTCGATCTGCTTCGTGAGTTCCTGATAGCGCGATGATAAAATGAGGCTGGTGTTCCCTTTGCTGGGTGAGCGCGCACCGAGCGAGGTCATCTGGCGGAACTCCCAGACTAGGCCCCACATCATATACAGGAAGATGGTGCTCGCGCTGTCATGCTGACCGAGATTGTCCAGGTCCAAAAAGCAGTCAACCGCTGATGGGCGCTTTCCCGCATCCCAAGTATCCAAGTACGCGCTCTTCCACGCACTCGCCGATTTTGCAAGCCAGAGGTCTATTCAGGGTTAGTGGAACGTACTTCTAATTGGCCCAAACTAGCTCGAAGCTGCATGAGAGAGAACATCGACTTACGATTTGAGCTGGGCAAAGGGAGCTGCATCTCAGAGTATGCCATCAGCGGCGGCTTGAGTAGGGCCATTGACGACTGTCTGTCAAGCTCGAACACACGATAAATTAGACGGACATACGACTCTTGGTGGACCCAATCGCGCCATTTTGCTTCCAGAGCTGGCCCCTCCTCTTCCATGGTTGGGGAAATGTCCTTCCACGTCGAACGCCGCAGCCGGCCTCCCCGCCGGACCATTGTCACAAGTGGTTGTAAGAAGCTTTCTGCAATTTCCATCTTACGGCTGACACCAGACCACATACCTACAATCAGTTGTAGCAAGAAGGTTCGCACATGCTGTAAGTCTCTGATCGCCGAGTTGTCGTCTTCAAAAGACTTCGACTGACCCATTCGAGCCGCTTCGTGAAGAGCAAATCCAAGCTTACGCAAGGGAACGTCGGGCGTTGACGCAGCGCCTGCTGAGATGATACAAGCAAGTAACTCTGGTCTCATCTTGGCCAGAGACAAAGTCGGAAGGTGGAACCAAGACTGCACATCGAGGGCCGGTGAGGTTAGGAAGAACTGTATAAGCCCATCAAGCAGTTCGACGCTTGGAAACGCGGATGCAATACGCTTGACGTTCTCAGGACTGCATGTACCAAGGACCAGAGCCATGACCCGATCACGGCTCACACGACCAAGTCTTTCATTCAGCGCGCGTCGCTGTGGGAGATGTGCGCGGCGGGAACTGTCTTTCTCTGAATCGGGAAAAGCCAGATTCGACTGTTCCATCCCGCCATGGTCCTTATCACGGCGTGGGTTGTAGCGCCATATGCTTTGTTTGAAGGCTTCCGCACGTACTGGCGCGCCGTCACGCTCCAGTGGTTGTGGCTCTAAACCATGAGCGTCAGTAGAAGGCGTTCCCGCTGTAAAAGGCACTTGAAAGTTGTATTGATCCAGCAACCCAAGATCGAGATCTGTGAGCCCAACATCCATGTCGAAGTTGAGGTCCAGTAGACCCCTTGGAGTAGCATGGCCAGACAGGAACGACTCAAACGGTGGCATGTTCCGGAAGTAGTCCGGTAAGAAGGGATCGACGCCGGGTGTGTCATCAAAATTCGACATGGTGCCGTCGAAGAACGTAAGGTCCGCATTGTCAGTACCAGTGTACAATTGGTTCATTGCTAGTGTGCTAGCATTGTGATTGTTATCGTTGGTGGTGCTGAGAGATCGTTCACGCCCCTCCAAGCGCAACCCACTCGAAGGCGTCATCTGTGCTACTGATATGGCTGGCGGTTGAAACACTTCCCTGTCGCCGTCACTAAGTTGTGGAGTCAGGGTCTGACCATTGTCAGGCGGCGGCATTGGAGATGCGTAGTCGTACCCGTTCGATAGGTCGAGCAGGTCCTGCGCTGCGTGAACTGCATCAAGTCCGTTGACTTCGTCATCTGTTGTGGAAATTTCCGGCACTTTGCAGACGATGCTCTTCTTCTTACAACGACTGCATGGCTTTTCGTCTTCACAGCGTAGATGACTTTGAGAGCATGCCTCGCACGCTTGTACAACTCGGGTATCGCGAGCGACCTCTCGCTTCTGCTTTTTGGCAGCAGAGTCCGCGTTGTGGTTCGTTACATGCCTTTTAAGTAGATCTCTGTAGGCGGTTAGAACTTCGGATACGGAATTAGAGGGGGGTGCGAATACATCCTAGCAAAGCCCTTTGAGCAAATTGGGCAGATATACGGTTTTTGCTTCGTATCTGTGCTTGAAGGTCAGTACGAGGGCCTAAAAAGACAGATACGGCATGATGATAACGTGCACGGTTGCTGTTGCCTCCTGCATAAGGAATGTGCAAAGAAAGCTACGCCTTATAGACAAGATAATAGTCACTTCTAGCCCACACAATCACAGACGCGATACAACCATTCCCAGTGCTACGCTATGAAGGATGATACGTACGAGCTCGAACGTGCCGCGTGAGATGATCGGCCCTGGTGAAGGATCTCTTGCACGTGCTGCACTGAAAGAGTCTCTGCTGTTCCAAATCGGGTATAGCGGCTGCCAGTTGCTCTTGTGGTGGTGTCGCATTTGCCTGCATTGCAAATGCGTCGAACGATAGTGGCACAATGGCTTCGGGGAGGGAGGTGGAGGAGAACCTGGGGAACGCTGGGTTGTGGGGAGAGCGAGAGCCAAATCATGCGCGGCACGTCCGGCGCGAGTAAGGACTGTGGCCGAGGCTGGGCCGGCCCCCCACATCACGAAGTCACCCGCTCGACCATTATTCAACAGTGGCCGGCTACCGAGCCTGCATTCCTACTTGGCTCGCCCTCTTTTGTCTTGAAACCGGCGGACGGATATCGATTTCTCGGTGATTAAGCTAACAGCGAACATTACTCCTTTCGGCCTTTGCGTCCCCAACTTTGCTCATATCCGATTGAGTGCAGCATTGAGTTGAAAATCTATATCAAATCGATTTCGAAACCAATTACTGAAAGGCTGTAAGCGCTTCTGAGGGGCATCACACCGTGAAAAGAACAACATGGCGATCCCTCCGGTCCACTTCTTCTCCCACGGCTCCACCATGATGCTGGGCGAGGAAACGCGCTCATCCGACTACTGGAAAGCGTGTGGCGACGAAGCCCTCCGCCACGGCATCAAAGGCATCATCATGATGGGCGCTCATTGGGACGCCCGCGGCGTAAACCGCATCGACGTATCCACCAACCCCAAACCCGCCAAATCCCCCGTCGCCTACGTGCACCCCAAGAAATACGTAGACTACGAGCTCAGCCCGGACCTCGCGACGGGCAAAAAATGCATCGCCGCCCTCCGCGAGCAAGGCATCGACGCCCGCCCCAACGACCAGTTCGACTGGATCCACGACACATACCTGATCCTGATCCGCATGTTCCCCGCCAAATGCCCGCCCACGACCATCATCAGCATGAACGGGCGGTTCGACCCGCACCTGCACGCGCGCGTGGGCGCCATCCTCGCCCCCTTCCGTGAAGACGGCTACCTGATCATCGGCACCGGCGGCGCCGTCCACAACCTGTACCGCAACCACTGGGGCCAGATGCTGCGCTACTCGGACAACCTGGCGCAGCCGTACCCGCCCGAGGCGCCGATGTTGGAGTTCAGGCAGAGCGTCGAGGATGTGTTTGTTAGGAGCTGCAGGAAGGGGGCGCCGAAGGGGGCTGTCACTAGGGGCATCACGAGGCTGATGAAGCATCCGATGTTTAGGGATGCGCATGCCACAGATGATCACTACATGGCGGCGTGTTTTGTTGCTGGTGTCGTGGATGCGAGTCCGCGGACAGGGGAGGAGTGTGTGTTGGGCGCTGAGGATTGGGAGCTGGTGAACATGTGTAACAGTCAGTTCACGGTCGGGAGATGGGGACAGAAGGCTTGATTTTCTTTTTTTCTTAATTCTGTAAACGCTTCATTATACCATACAGTTACTCTGAATCCTTGCAAGGCGTTTCTCGAAAACGATGGTTGATACATGCGTTTTGGCATAGACACACTGTCCTACCACGCTAAAGTAGAAATCACATGTGGCCCTGACGATGTTATGGAATACATATTTCGAATCTTGACCCGCATTGGCTTTGTACAAGGGCAAGAACCGACAAATTTTGTACAGATGTTGCTTCAAATCAGCTACGGAGAACGCCTCTACTATCAGGGGCGCCGCGAGGAAGACAGGATGGCCAACCCTTGAGTTACACTACTATACTTTCTGAGAGGAGCATTTTAAGTTGAGAACACTGGGCTTACTATCATGATCTATGTACTCAAGCTATCTAACAAACTCTCTGACCAAACACCAACTATTTCGGCGGCACAATAGGCAGTGTAACGTAGTTAACAAATTTCTCCCCAAAATGCAGATGGTTCAGGCCTCCAAATACCTTCTCGCTCCTGTCCTCAGGGTGGTTGTGCTGGAAGATGCCACTGCCCTGTGTATCGCCACTGCTAATCTCGAACACAATCTTACCGCCCTTCTCCACGATGACGTTGGTAGGCCACACCTCGACATCGACCGCGTACACATCTCCTGGGATGACGGGCTGCACGTCGGTGCTGAAGTAGTCGCGATATGGCAGGTACTCGCGGTGCTTGGGGTGTTCGGGGTTGGTCTTGCGCAGGCTGACGCGCAGCCAGCCTTTGGACAGCGGGATGGGGTCGCCGGCGGTGCCGGTGTAGTGCACTTCCTTTCCTGAGGGCGAGATGTAGCGAAGTGTGAGGAACAGGTCGATGTCGGACGGTGTGGCGCCGGTGATGTGAGGAGAGAGAGATACGTTGAGGCGCGCGAGGATGTGGCCGGTGATTTCTGTCTCTTCCTCGAATGGAGCGGTGGTAAACTGGATCAACTTGGGATCGTCTAGTGTGCCCAATGCCTCGTAAGAAAGCTTCTGTGGGCGGTTTGTGATTGGTTGGACTGGCGTAAGAGACTTGGATGGTGTGAGGTAGAACTTGGTGTATCTTGTGCGTGCGATAGGCCACTCGTTCTCCGTCCGCCTTTTGAAGACTTTCTCAGCTTCTGAGTTGTCGAATCCGACGTCACCTTTCCTAAGAACGATGTCAACCGGTGGAAGCTTGCCCTTAACAGACCAGCCGACTCGGTCGTCGTCTTTCAGGAAAGCATCGAGAAAGCTGCGCTGAACCTCGACCTCCTCCTTGTAGAAGAATGGCAAGTCGTGTCTGCCAGTAATCATGCGCAGATATTTGAATTCGGATCCTGCGTGGGCGTAGCCTTCGATGTTGCCACGAAGATGGAGTAAGATGCCGCCCCAGTTGCCAACCGACAGCAAAGGCACTTCAATGTCGCTCATATCATACTCTTTGCTCGCGTAGTAGATCTCATCGCGATATTTGGATGCGTTCGTATCGATGGTCTGGTCTTGACGGTTCTTGGCTCGGACTTCCTCAGAGAGATCACCGTCGACGGTATCAGGACCCCAGTTACGAGCTGCGCGTCCTGGTCGTCCATACTGATTGGTGATGACCTGTCGATTCCTGTCGCGTTGTCAGCCACACATCCTATACTTAGGCTCGCAGAAACACTCACCACCAGAAATCGATGAACTTGTTGCTCAGAATACCACCATGCCTGCAGCGATCGCGGTAGTAATCGCTCATGCCCTCCCAAGGGATGACGGCAGCCAGTCCCTTCGGCTTGCGGGCAGCGACACGCCACTGCGAGCCAGCGTAGTAGCTGATGCCGAGCAGGCCGACCTTGCCGGAAGACCAAGGCTGCTCGGCTGCCCACTCGACTACATCAAAGAAGCACTCGCTGGTGCCACGCGACATGGTGTCGAGGAAGCCCGGCGATTGCCCAAGCCCACGCTCATCAGCGCGTACGACGACATAATCGTGCTTTGTCCAGAACCCGGGGTCTGGTGTTTCCCATGCCGAGTGATCGGAGTGGTGCTCTGGGTTGACTTCTGAGTAAGACTTTGGGTGAAAGCTGTAGACATGAGCAAAGAGCATGCAGATTATGCTCAGGCACTTACTCCTTGTAATGGATGTCTTTTCCATACGGACCGTAGGTGACCAACACGGGAAGCTTAGTACCCTCATTCGTCGATTTCGGTCTATAGACATTGACTCGGACAATGCCTTGCGAGCTGCTCTTCAGCTGGACTTCGGCATTTTCTTCAAAGATGTAAGGGAACGACGTCTCGTCGACCTTGTGCGCCTTCTTTACGTCGAGCTGTTCGCCCATTGTGTCAGTCGTGTCAATGTTATTGTAAGAGCCTGCAGAGTTACTGCTGGCGTGATTGAGTATATATTGGCAGTGCTTCGCGTATGGAGCCCGATTGCACCAACGCGACTGTGAATGATGAGGGGTCAGGGTCCGCTTCCGATGTGGGGGACCTCCGTCCGAGACGGTCCTGCACACGCTCGTACGAACTATAGTAAGTAGAGAAACCCAAGTAAAAAAACACTCGTAGGACAGGGCAATAGCACCTAGGTTTTGGCATGACTTCATCAGGACGAAAATTCCAGAGCGGGCCTATGATTGTAAATCTTACAACTTTTGACGTGATGCACCGCCCTCTTGTTCCATCAAGACTTTGAAATCGGACAAGAAATTTAGAAAGACTCCCAAACAAAACAACAATTCGATTGTGAAACATTGTAAAAACTTGTCTACGACTCTCATCCCAACCTAATGAGAAGCAGGCACTCCCTCCATATTCCCATAATCCTCTCCCAACACCTCGCCACCAACCTCCACCGGCTTACTCTCCTGCAACACATACATCATCCTCGCCCACTTATCCTTGCTCAAGTTCCTCCACGCATGCATGGTGCCGCGCTGGATGGCAACATCGCCGCGCCGCAACACCCTCGTCTCGCCCGAATCGAGCACCAGCTCCACCTCGCCCTCAATCACCACGCCGTAGTCCAGCGACACGGTGCGGTGCATTGGCGACAGCACGCCGGGCTCCATGTCCACGAAGCGCAGCACCGTGCCGCCCGAGGTGACGAGCCCCGGCGCGTTGGCAAGGAAGGGCGTGTAGACCGCGAGGTCGGCGTCGTTGTTGAGGTCGACCGGGTGGCCCTTTGTGACGTAGGGCAGCCCGAAGGCCGCCTTGGGGATGCGGTCCCATTTCAGGGTCTCGTCGACGGCGGAGGAGAAGACTGCTTTTTTTGTGGCGGGGTCGTGGGTCGTGATGAAGCGCTGCAGGCTGGGGAGGTTGTTTTCGAGGGAAGGGCGGGCGGACATGTTTGCTGGTGTGGAGGAGCAAGGGGGGAGGGTGAATTGTTTGCTTGGTGTAATTGAATTGTTATTCTGCGTAAAGGGAATGCAAGACTTCGTTCTGTTGAGTGTTCAGCGAGCTCAGTCAAGAAATCCAGGTTTCGTAATGCCTTCCGATGTGGAGGGGGTTCATGTCAGGGTCTAACTGCCGAAGTGCACCTGCGGGCGGCTACTGCAGGGTCATATATTGACCATGTCGCTCTTCGGTGCTCAAGTGCTCCGCTGTTCTGAGCGATCCGAGGGTGTTACGGCCTTCCGGTTGTGGAAGACCGTGCGACTCAGGATAGCGATACCCTAGCCAGAACAGTTGGCATGCAGCTGTATAGCGGGGTAATTTTTTCGATCTATCACTAAGCTTCACGCCTCAACCGCTTGCTTACAGAGCCGCACCCTAGACGTCCGGGGCCCCGCATCACCCTCCCGATGTGGGGGACCACAGCGTCCCGCGTGCACTCTGAACATGTACGAAAGGTTCGACGACGCAGGGAAACCGTCGTCTCCAGCTGAAGCTGATCGACTTGTTCAATCATCACAGCAAAACTTCTACCACAACTCCAATTACAATTGCATCTGCGTGATTCCTGTCCACCATGGCCGCCGACCCGTACACCTCGCACTTCAGCATCAACAACATCCCGTACGGGATCGCAAGCTCAGCCAAAAGACCGCAGCCCCAAGCCGTCACCCGCATAAACGACGACGTGATCTTCCTCGCTGAGCTCGCCGCCCTCGACGCCTTCACTTCCATTTCCACCGCCCTGCCCTCCCTCTTCTCCCACCCGACCCTCAACGCCTTCGCCGCGCAACCCCAGGACCTCCACTCCGCCGTGCGCACCGCAATTCAACATGCCTTCAAGACCGGCCAGCACACCCCGTCCACCGAGCCCCTCGCCGCAGTAACCATGCACCTCCCCGTCGCCATCGGCGACTTTACGGACTACTCCGCGTCGGCGAACCACGTGCTCAACGCCGGCGAAGCCATACAGGGGACGCGATCTTTCCCGCCGGCGTTCCACAAGTACCCTGTTGGGTATGCGGGACGGTGCTCCAGCATCGGCGTGAGCGGGACAGGGGTCGTGCGGCCGCTGGGGCAGTTTGTCGAGGACCCGCGCGCCGCGGAGAAGGAGATAGTGTTTGGCGCGAGCCGGGCGCTGGACTACGAGCTGGAGATTGGCGCCGTGGTGGGGCGGCCTGTGGACGCGGGCACGTTTCTGCACGCCAAAGATGCAGATGCGCATGTGTTTGGGCTGGTGCTGGTCAACGACTGGTCGGCGCGCGATATCCAGGGCTTGGAGATGAATCCGCTGGGGCCGTTCAATGGCAAGAACTTCGGCACCTCGGTGTCGCCGTGGGTGGTCACGCTGGAGGCGCTGAAGCCGCATGAGGTGCCTGCGCCGCCGCGCATGGGGCCTGTGGCCGGGTTTATGGATGATGAGGGCGCGGTGAACTATGATATCCAGCTCACGGGGACAATTAAGAGGGATGGAGCGGAGACGACGACGTGTAAGGTCGGGTTTGAGACCATGTATTGGACCTTCAGACACATGCTTGCGCATCATACTGTCGGTGGGTGTGGTTTAAGGACTGGCGACTTGATAGCGAGTGGGACAGTGAGCGGGGAGAAAGAGCATGAGCATGGCTGCTTGCTTGAGCTGACGAAGAACGGGAAGAAGCCTAGCAAGCTCAGCGACGGGGGTGAATTGAGGTACCTTGCCGATGGAGACGAGGTAACTTACGAAGCTGTTGTAGGCGACGGGAGTGCGGGCGTTGGGTTTGGGGCGTGCGTTGGTGTTGTAAAGCCTGCGAGGAAAGTGTAGAAAGCCTTGCAGACGTAGAGCAATCAGTGTTTTTCCTTGTGATCACTTCGAATCCGGTCAAAACCCACTTGTTACAGAGTGCATGTACGTGAAGCAGGGCATTTGTTGATGACAAGCGTCAATGTTTGGTTCATTTCATCGTCGTGTTGATTTTGGTGACGTGTCCAATGCCAGCACTTGCGGTATATCCGGTGCTCTATGCTCCCTCTCCCATTCCAACCCCCAGGTTCGCTCATTGTGTACTTTTACAATAGTCCTATCATCTACAGCTTTTCCTCAAATCATCGCAGGCCGGCCAAACGGCGCTCCTGAACCTCGGAGAGAGCGCGGCTGCCGCTCAAGAAGGCAACAACCGCGACGATACCAGCAACAGGCAGTGTCTGGAACAGGTTCCAGGTGGTGTAGTAAAGGAAGAAAACACCCTCCATAGCGATGATGGAACCGTAGAAGAGGGCGTGCGAGACTGGGGCCGCACCGAGAGCCTTGCTCACATGGCTGACGTTGGCACCTAGAGTAGCCCAGAGACCCAGCAAGATGGGCAGGCAAGCAGCCACAGCAGCAGCAAAGACAATTGTGATGATCTTAGGGGGCGACTTGGGGTCGTCGCGGAAGATGTGGTGAATCTCGGCCTCAGACGCGTAGCGCAGGGGAGCCTCAGGAACGGCCAGAGGGACATTGGGGTCGCGTGCGACGGTGAGGTCGAAGACCTTCTGCTTGTAGGGTGTGGAAGAGCCGAACGCTCCGATGACAACAGAGGCGGGAATTGGCTTGGACGCCGTGAGGAATTGGTGGGGGAGGTCCTTATGTGTCTGTGGAAACGATTAGTTGTGATCAGTGCAATTGATCGGCGTGCCTACCAGAGAGACCTTGCCCTTGCCGCTGCCCTTGACAGTAAGCACGAAAGACTCTTCCAGCCCGCTGACAGGGTCAGTGAGGGTCAGGAAGGCCTGGTGCGGCCGCTTCGCTGTCTTTCCGTCGACAGTCGTGAGGTCGAGCTTCAACGAGTCGGTCGCGCCAAGAGATACCGTCTTCGCGAGGGGAGCTGTAGCACTGAGCCTGACAATTGTTAGCATGCATCGCCCAGCGGCTGTAGTTCGTGGAGCTCACTTGGTTTTGGAAGCTCCGCCTACACCAGCGCCTTTGCTGGCAATGGAAACGGTGGCATCTTCGAAGCTCCAGGCCGCAGCGGAGGCAATTGAGGCGCCCGAGAGCAGCAGCGAAGACACAAAGCCGAAAGAGACCTTCATAATTGACGTTTGCAAAAAAGTGAACGCGGAGCTCGCGAGTGGTGCCAGAGGAGTCGTGTTCAGTTCGGCAGCTGCGTCAGCACGCACGGACCAACCAACTCATCAGCCGTCTTACGTTGCCTAAGAGCATTTCGTAGACATCTCTGACGGAAGCCTTCGCTCTGTGCTGCGCTAGCTCTGATCGATGTGTGTTGGTAAAGAAAACTACCTTGTCTGGCAGGATCTGATCATAATTCTCTAGGTAGGACTGCATCTCTGCCTGTTCATAAATACGTAGGACAGACGTGGTGAATACAAAATGTGAACAACAAAAGCGATGGACGGAGGTATATCTTCCACTTGCGCCAAACTCCATTCCTATACAGTCTTCTCCCCCGTCATATGTGCAGCTCATGCTGGAGCCGTCGTAGCTCCGTTCTCTCCACCCCCGCCGCCTGTCAAGCTCGCCATGAACTCCTGATACCTGAACACCTCACCTCTCCCCAGCCCCTTCCCAGCCTTGCCAAACGCTCGTCTCCCGCTGAAGCCCTCGACCACCATATCGATCTCGCGCTCTGTCAGGCGGTGCTCACCGGCATCTGGAGCGGTATGCAGCAGCGCATCCTTCAGCTCAGCCAGATCAATCTGGCCGTCGTCTCCATCATCAAAGGCCTCGAATGCCGCGCTCAGCTCGTTGGGTCGTGAGAGCCCGCCGAGCAGGTCGGAGAGTGTGTTGAGGTATGTCGCGAGATTTATGGATTGTGCGCCGTTGAAGTAGGCCGCTAGTGCGGAGGGCGTGGCGGAGAGTCCGAGTTGAGAGAGCATGTCTGCGACGTCGGCGGCATTGACGTGGCCATCGTCGTCACGGTCCATGACGCTGAAGGATTCGCGCATGCTATGCAGCAGCGGCGGAGGCAGCCTTGAGAGGGCATCGTTGGTGGTTTGGCGGATCATCTGGGGTCGCGCTGGGGCGCGCTTTGCGGGTTTGGTGTCGACGAGTGCGGGTTTCAGGGGCGATATGGGGGCCTCGATAGCTCTCTCGACTGGCTTTTCGACGGCTATCTCGGTGGGTTCCTCGAAAAGTTGCTCGACAGGTGCCTCGACAGGCGCATCGACAGCTTCCTCGACAGGCGCCTCGACAGGTTTCTCAACAGGTGCCTCGACTGCTTTCTCGACGACGGGCGGTGTGCTGGTCCGAGAGACGAGTGGCGGCGTGCTTGACCGCTCCCGACCGCCGTCGAACATGGCAGCAAGGGACGCGGTGCTGAGTGGGCGCGCGGTGGCAGTGGTGGAGCTGGACGTGTTGCGCGTGTAGTCGGCACGTTCGCGCGCAGGCGACAGCAACTGCGGCCCAGGAGACAGAGGCTCCCTCGAAGGCGAGCGCAGCTCTCTCGAGGGTGATGGCAGGCCCCTCGACGGCGAGCGCAGGTGGGAGGGCGAGCCCGGCAGCTCTGCGGCATTGGCGGTGCCTGTCGTCTTCAGCCATGACGGGGCATTCTGCGAGGCATTGCTGGCGGCAGCCGGGCGCAGAGGCCCCAGCGACAGTGCTGCGGGCGTCTCCTTGGGCTTCAGCGGCGAGCTGGTGGGTGTCGAGGGGCGCGCTGTCGACGGCGAGCCCTGTCTGATGGAGCCGGGGCGGCCAAAGGGCGACTGGCGCGACCCGCGCGCGCTGTTGAAGAAGAGCGGCGACGGCTTCGAGTCCGAGGGCGCCGACTGCAGCATGTTAGCATAGCCCGGGCGCAGCGAGGCGCGCCGCATGCATACCATGATGTTGTGTCTCTGCCGGGTGGTTGCACTGATGGTGATGGGCGCTCAATCGGGCAATGTGGGCAATGATGCCCAGATGCCGTCTGTGCAGGGCGTGTTGACGCGGGCGCCTTCCCCAGCAACCAGCCACGCGCCAAGGCCCTGGCCCCCCCTGCCGGCCAGCACCCAAGGATTCAAGGGTCCACGTCCATTGGCGCACCCCACAGCCCAGCCTCAGGAGCGCAGGACTGACTGTGCGACAGGTGAAAGGGCGTCGCGCTCAACCCTGAAGCCGCTCCTGCCAACGCTGTGCACGGGTCGCTGGGCCCGTGGATGCCCTCTACGTTCGTCTCCCCATCACGCTCATCGCAACGCTGCCCCTGTAGGTGGACCGTGGGGCCCTTAGCGCGACATCGGCGGCAGATCCACGCCATGCGCAAGACGGCGGCAGCGTGGACAAGATGGAAACACCCATGGCGGACGTGATCGCGCAGAGACCCGGAGCGCCGTCGAATGCCGCGCCGCCCGGTGGCCTGCAGCGCCAGCCGTCCTTCTCGTCGTTCCCCTCGCGCTCGCCCTCGGTCTCGGTGCGCCATGACGCCCGAAAAGCGCGCTCCCCGCAGCCGCCCATGGTCCCTGAGGCAGACGACGGCGACGGCAAGGCACCCTCGTCGCGCACCTCGGCGCAGTCCCACACACCCGGGCCCGGCATGAGTGCCCTGCGCTCGCAGTATCCCGCCGACGCCGTCGAGCGCCATGTCGAGTACATCCTGGTCGCCTCTTTCGACATTGACCGCGGGTCGGTCATGGAGAACCAGTACCCGGCCGCCATCAGCGGAGACGAGACGACGCTGGCCGAGCTCATGCTTCCTGACCAGGTCCACTCGCGCGCCCAGGACTGGACCATCTTCTTCCTGCACAAGGACACCACCACAGAAGAGGAGGAGAAGGATGCCCGGAGAGAGCGCAGACGCAAGCGCAGGCGGCGGAAGGATGGGCAGGACCCTGGCCAAACTGCTCCTGAGGGAGACGTCGAGGACGACAATGACGACAATGACGACGACCAAGGCGACACAGAGGCCACCGACGACAACGACGAACAGGATCTTGACGGCCCACCCCTGGTCTACGTGCTGAACCTCGTCAACACCAAGCAGGACAACACGGTCAAGCGCGGGGCCGTCGTGAAAGCCATGGCCATCTGCACTCGGCATTCGTTCCTCCACATCTACAAGCCACTCCTCCTGCTCGCCCTTGAGGAATACTTCCGGCATCCCGTCATCGAGACCCTTGCCTCGCTCTACAACTCCCTCAATGCAATGGACCTATCGCTGCTGCCACGACTGTCGTCACTAGAGACCTTCGTGCTGCACGCCACCGACGCCAAAGACATGTTCATCGAGAAGTTTGAGCACATGGTACGGCAACAAAAGGCAGCCGACGCCGAGAGGACCTCTCTATCGTCCACAGATTCGCACCCCAAGAGGATTGCGTACATGCTCCCAAGAGACACACACGAGTTCGAGTCCAAGGTGAACTACAATGGCATACCCGTGCCTGTAAAAGTGCCGTCTGCCTTGAGCCCGGAAACAGTGGGCGATTTCTCCCTCATCAAGCTGATCCAGACCTTCTCCGCTCCTCACGCGACACAACCTCAGCCTTTCGCCTTACATCCACACCTCACCACAAGCGGTGCTTATACCCACCCCATCGTCGTCCTTGTCAACGCTTTGCTCACACAAAAGCGTATCATTTTCATCGGCCATAACCGTCCATCAGGCGAAGTCGCTGAAGCAGTGCTTGCAGCATGTGCATTAGCGTCCGGCGGTCTCCTGCGCGGCTTCGTGCGTCACGCCTTCCCGTACACCGACTTGACCAAGGTCGACGATCTCCTCAAGGTCCCCGGCTTCATTGCGGGCGTTACCAACCCCACCTTCTCCTTCAAGCCAGAATGGTGGGACGTTCTATGTGATCTTCCCACTGGTCGCATGAAAATCAGCAACCGTATCGAAGCAGCCTCACCAACCGACGGATCTTTGTACTTCCAGCAGCACGGCATTCCCGTCAGTGGTGCCGGTAGTGCAATGAGCTCTGAGAAACCCGGCGGGGTAGATACCACAGGCGACAACGCGTTCATGGAGAGCATGCTCCAAGCCATCGCAAACCGGCATGGTGAAAATGCCATTCGAGCCAAGTGGCGATCCTGGGTTCTGAAGTTCACCCGCATCGCCGCCGCATTCGAAGAGACCGTCTACGGCGCCTCGGCCTTATATATTGGCTCGCACGAGACCGAGTCCGGCGCCTATGGCGTCTCAGGACATGGCTATGTCTGGCCTGACGAGCACTCGCGACTTCGAGAGCTTGCCGCCAACGTGCACCGCATCGAAGGCTGGCGCAGCACACGCAGCTACTACAGCTGCGTGCAGGACCTCGCACGACACTGGGACAAGAGACCCGCCCGCAGCATCGATCTCCACCACCAACACGACAAGCTCCGATGTCTCAAGCTCACGCACGACCAGTCCGCCGCCATCTACCTGGCCCTGGCACGCTGCGTCGAGGAGGCCGGCAGCCCCAACGCGAGCGCCTCGGGCTCCGAAGCCGATCTGCCCAGCGCCGTCCAGCACCTCACCATCGCCAACGACCTGGAGCGCCGACCGGGCGCAAGGCTGCAATACGACACCATTCTGCAGCTGCTGTGCGTGATTCCAGAGAGCAACACGGGCCTCTTCTACCTCAGCCTCGGCCTCTTCCATCCTCGGCAGGACGTCCGCGTCGCCGTGGTCAAGCTGCTCGAGCGCATCATGGATCATCCCGCCGGGCGGTATTTCTGGGGCAGTCTGGGGCGCTTCGCGAAGCTGGCGTTCTTCAGGGTTAAGAGAGAGGAGGCCGGTCCGCCTAGGTAGGTTTCTGGTGTGAGGGGAGAAGCGGAAGGGGTTGGTAAGGTGTAATGACTTTTATGAACTACCACGTGCATGGTGAAGGGCTGTAATGCAAATTGTATGATTTGGTTGTCTGTCTGCACCATGGGCACTTTGCATGCATGATGAACCTTTCCTTATTGGGCGTGATTGGCTTTCCCCATACGCGCCTGCTGCGGCGGGGGCTCAGCACACTAGCGCTCCTTACGAGGCTCAACTCCTCGACTCTCGAACTCTAATACACCTAATTCGCGCTCTTGCGTCTTTGCTCCTATTGTCGTGGGTACCATTGTCTTTTTCCCATGACTGTATCATGTCAGCCACCAACGATACACGCGGTGATGACGAGGCCACATTACAGGACTCGGTCTCGGACGCAATGAGAGATTGGTCAGAGACCGGCAGGGGTCAGCACATCGAATTCGGAACCCACGAGTCTGTTCCCCTAGTACCCGGTGAGCAGACTGACGTCTCACCTCTACGGCGTTGACTTACCACCTCGGTACAGGTCGCATGTTGGGTAGAGGCGCCATGGGTGATGTCTTCGAGACCACTGTACGTGGCTACAGCCTTGCCTGGAAGAGAATCAGGGTCCAGCGTAAAGTGGCTTTGCACCAGAGAAAGGAGATTGAAATCCTGAAGAAGCTGAGCCATACTCACATGGTTCAGCTCGTTGGTACATACACCTCTCGACTTGAGCTTGGCCTCATACTCTATCCTGTGGCCGTATGCGACCTTCACACTTTCTTCGACGATGTCGAGGCGTACTGGACTACGGGCGCAGACGAAGAACAGAGAAACCGACTAATCACTTTCAACTACCTTCCAATCCCAGGGTCATCATCCCGAGCTGCGCCTGCCTATCAGCAGATTGGCTGTCTAGTATCTGCAGTCGAATATCTACACAGCCAGAACATCCGCCATAAGGACTTGAAACCATCCAATATCCTCCTGTCTCCCAACCAACTATGGCTCAGCGACTTTGGCAGCGCTACCGACTTTTCACTCCTTTCGCAAAGTGCGACGGACAACGAACGCGGGACTCCACGATACTTCGCTCCGGAGGTATGACGTACATCGACATACACCTGCTGCGGTTGTGCTAATTTATCAGGTCGCTGATTGGAAAAAGAACGGACGTGCAGCAGATATGTTCTCGCTCGGCTGTGTCCTCCTGGAAATCATCGTCTTGCATGCCGACGGTATCCTCAAGCGTATACGAGACAACAGACCGAATCCTAATCCCGCATTTCATGCCAACTTGGACAGCCTTGACATATGGTTGCCCTTCTCGGACAGCTTCACGCCTCTAGAGCATCACTTGATCAAAGAGGTGCGAGCCATGCTTTCTCGAGACCCCAAACAACGTCCCCACGCGACGGGTCTGCTTCGACGACTCACTCTTGCCGATGAGATGATGGAGGCGGGACCGTCGACATTTGGCGATTGCTGCCGCGCCAAATACTCCAAAGCAGTGCTTGAAGAGCAGTCGTGCTTAAGAGAGGCCGAGATGAAGACATTGTGGGGCGATGTGTCTGAATTGACGATTGAGCTGCGTGAAAGCAGGCGTCGTCTAGCTTCCGCCTCAAAGAAGGAGGAAGAACTGAAGGTTGATTACAGCTGTTTTATGAACTATGCACAAGCACTAACACGAAAGCACAGATATTTGTTGCACGGCTTCAATCGGAGCTTAGCAAAGTCAAGGACCAATGGATGGAAGACAAGTCTCGTCTAGCTTCCGCCTCAACGAAGGAGAAAAAAATAGAGGTTGGTTGCAATTGTGTTATAAACTATACTGTACACAAGCACTCACGCGAAAGCACAGACATCTCTTGAACAGATTCAATTTGATCTAGAGAGGTTTCGATCAAGATCAAAGGCGATAGAAAGCCAGATGCCCAGCAACGAGCGGACTCGACTCTCCGCTGAACGCAAGTTGAAGAATCTTGTATCTCCGTCCTTGGACAGCGGAGGCACGGCACTAGATGACTATTCATCAGACGATTCTGAAGGAGCTGTCCTCGGGATGACAGCCCCAGATCACTCTCTGTCTTCACCCAGCAGAAGGCATGGGTATCGTGCTTCCCCCAAGCCCCCTGAACGGCCAAAACCGACTGGCTTCTTTGCATGGGCTGCGGGCGGCAAAGGTAAAGGCAAAAAGTAACACGCCGACGCCAGTGTCGAGAGAACGGCAGTCAGCACTCTACTACATTGTGTCCCCTTGAGGGAACTATCACGGATCTTTCGCTTGACTGCGACAGATCGAATGCCTGTTGGCCATCCATACAATACTCCAGCTGCGGAGGGCAGGCTTGGTTAAGAAGTGCATACACCGGCGGCAGCAACGGGGACGACACGTCTATGCACAAATTGTACCTATTCCGCTCTTGGGCGGGCCTGTTGTGATCAGTGTCCTGCGGTCGTCGAAACGTCGAGACGTGGGTGTTTTTGCCCCGGGTGATGATGTAGGCTCAAGGCTCGCAGAGCGAAGACATAGCTCGAGTACAATTTCCCTGGTGGAGGAGATACTCGAGGCATGTAGGCAAACTGCGACATAGCAGTGCAACAAGACACGATTTCATGTGCTTCACGCAATAAAGCACAGTGAATTACAAAGAAACGCAGCGTTTCGTGATTCATTAAACTATATACAAATATCGAGCATGCGGGATATGTAACGTCCCATCCGGGACCATGAACTCGTAACACTTCGTGTCATATGTCGCGTAGCCACGCGGTATCCATCATATGTCCAATCTGCCATCAGCCATCTCATCAATTAATCATACCAAGAAAATCGTAACTCTTATACACATCGTTCCTCTATAACAAATAGTCTTTTTTCCGTCGACCGCCAAGTGCCGATTAGACGTAGCTGCGACGGCTGTAGCTGTGGCGCGAGTGCGAAGTGCGCGGGCTGCGCGAGTGGTGGCCATGACGCGAGCGGTGGACTTCACGCTTCACGACAACACGGTCGCGGCTGTTGTGGTGATGGCGGGCCACAAGGAGCGCCAACAGGCAGGTGATGAAGAAGAAAATGCAGTTCCTGGCCAAAATTAATATACCACTTCCCACATGTATATCGTCAGGTTACTCACATGATACCAAACGCAAACGACGCCTTGAGCATAGCACACTGGCGGTCAATGTTCAGACTGTACCGGCTGCCCGTGACATCGAACAGCCCCAGATCCGCGCTGTAAGAGCCGTTGTTCGACCAGTTGGAGCAGTCGGCATCGGTGATTCCACGCAGGACGTAGACGCCGCCGATGAAAGCGCCGACGAAGAGCAGGTCGATGAAGGCAACAAAGTTGGCCGAGTGGCGGGCCCGCGAGTACAAAAACAGCGTGCCCATTGCCCAGGCGGCGCCCAGGACGGACACGATGAAGAGCACCAGGATCGAGCGCGGCGTCAGCGCGTTGCGTTCATCGTACCATGACACGAACCAGGCGAGCATGCCCAGCGTGGGGATCAGAGTGACGATCTGGAAGATGCGCCAGAAGACGAAGGAGAGGCCTGAGATCGACATGGTGATGGTTTGTTTGCTGGCCGGTTCTGTTGATTCAAGTCGAGGTGCACACAACAATGGCTTTGTTGTGGTCTGTTCGGCGCTTGAGTTGCAGTATTGCAGCGCAACGCAGCGAGCGAGGAAGTGCGACGGGAAGTGGAAGACAAACAAACAGCCAGGCGCAGAACAGCCGTGGGAAAATGCAAGCTTTTTAAAGGCAGCGACTAGGATGCAGCTGGTATGAACGTGCAGGGACGCTGTACAACGCAGCAGTGCAGGAACGACTCGTCGTGGGAAGCATGACGTGTGGGTCGGGCGCTGGCGTACATAAGGTCCAGCGAATTGCGGGGAGGCTGGTGTGGCTAACACCCAGCCTCCTCTGCTTTGGCTCCTTGTTTTGCACCTGGTCTTGCGCCGCTGCTGTGCGAATCAGCGACATGGGCCAAGGAATATACACCTGACGTGTCGCGACATTAGACGGAACTGAGTAGTGAGATCGGGGTGCTAGTGTTGTTGACGAGGGTTCCGTTGCAATGGCATGCTTGACGTTGGAGCTGCCTTGGTCGAAACCGGTCCTTCCAGACTTGCTGCATCTGCAAACAACCAGCGATCAGTTCAGGGCGCCTTCGGTCCTTCGAGTTTTTAACCCTGTCGAGCGGGAGGTGGATTTGACCCGTCCGCGAGGAGTCGACCGAGAAGCTCGCAAGGTTTTCGCACTGACCACCCAGCACTTCCGGCTCCAAACCTAAAGAGAAACAACCCTGACTGCGAGCGCGGACCGCTGTCAATCGCTCTCTCCTAGACATGCCAACACGTGCGGCACAGACAGCTGCAGCGCCGTTCTTCCGTCAAATGAAGCGGCCAGCTCATCTCGTCTGCAGGGTGATGGGATTGCTGACGCCTAGCATTACACGATCCGGTCATCCCTTATCACCGCTTGGACAATCCGGTCCTCCCCATCTGGGCATCTTGCTTCTCCATATGCCCAAACCCGCTGCTCACGTCGCCAGTGTTGCACCGCATTGATCGCTGAAGCCCCATCTGCATGTGGAGGCCGATCTGCCATTCGCTTGTGCAAAAAGCAATGCACATGGCAGAATCCCGGTAGGACGAGCATGCTTGCTTATCAGTACAACACCGCCGACACGGTCCACCATGCCCCGTTTGGGACGTTCTGATCTCCACACAACCCGACAGGCGGGACGACCGGACCAGGGTCTCAGGGACGAGAACCTTAATGGGCGTGAAAGTTAACGGATGTGAAGTATAGGGTGCTCTGTTTTTTTTCCTTTGGGTTTTGGGTTCTGCACGTCTGCGACTCTCTCTTCGTTCCTTTCTCCACCCTTTGATCCACACTTTGATTCTGTATGTTCGTTCCAGTCGAATCCTTACACTCGCTTGTTCAATGATATAATTGCAGCTGCCGTGACTAGCTAGACGGTAACGCAGCAATTTGAGACTAGCGACAGCTCTTGACTCTGAGCTCATCGCCGACCTTCTTGCAATCACAAACATTGAGCGGCCTGAAATGATCGAAGCTTGAACTTGCAAAGCCTTGCCTGGCAAGACCCACCTGTTCGCGTCAACAATTCATCCATTCGACAAGCGTGGTTCATCCAGCCAGTTTTCGAGAAGATGTCAGCAAGAGGGGCGCGCAGTCGCAAGGTCCAGCAGAAAGACATCATCAAGAAAGAGAAGACGGCAGCAGTAAAGGGGAAAGGTCCAGTAGCGCATGATGCGTTCAGCGACTGGAGAGCTACGCCGAGCAGCAACGGGTCACGCACTGCTGGGCTTACCCGATCGACGAGCAATCGCAGCCATGGGACTTCGCATAGTAGCGGTAGCGCCAACAGATCACGACTGAATACCGTATACTCGAACGAGTCCTCCAGTTATGGAAGGCCACCAAACAGCTCTGCGAGCGGAGGGGCCTCGGTCTCGGACCACTCGGCCCACGGGAACGAGAAGACGAAATTCCAGGCGAACGGGAAAGAGACGAAAGCTCCTCGAGGACGAGGTGGTGGTGTCCCTATAAAAACTACAGTTGCGCCCGTACCTGTACCCGTACAATTTCGAAGCGAATCACCCGTTCCTCGACTTCCAAGCCACAAGAAGACATGGCTAGATTTCAAAGTCTGGGAAGGGGGAAAAGAAGAAATGCGTCCTTACGGCGGGTTCGCATTCGTAGGTCGATGTCGTGCTCATATTCTACCTCAATCTGACATCTACAGGACGAAGACATGCACAACGGAAGTGTGTTGATCTACTTCAAAGAAGAGCAACTGGACGAAGACCATCCCGTGCCTTCGATACGCGCTGAGTTGGATATTCTGCAGAGTTCAGGGTCGAGCTGGCTGTCCAATGCGCTCCTGATGGGCCGTCTTGACGAGGACGAGGATGATTGGGCCTTGACGACTGCCGACGACTTCATGTCGCCTCCGCAACAGTTCGGACTTGATAGAAGAATGCTTGGTCCCACGGCGCTTGGGGGCATGTCGCCACCACCTTTGGATATCGATCATGTCCCCTCCAGAGCTCCGTCGCGGACCGCTTCTCGAACGCCACAGAGTCGTGCACTCGACAGAGCGCGCTCACCTTCGTCTGCACTCCTTCGACAAAACAATCAACGGAATCCTACCCACGAGATATGGTTCACAGCCCCAGCAGAACTACGGACCTTACAAGCCCAGAGACTTCATCATGTTGCTATCCGCAACTTCCTGGCAATTCTACACGGCAAGCCTCTTGTGGGTGCCGACGTCTTCGACATGCTTAGCACACTGCAAGCGCAGATTCAAGTCATGTACGACCTCAACAATGACACTCAGTCAGCAACATCAGCAGAACGCAGCGTACAGATGATCACAAACTACCTGGGACGATATGGCATTGATGATGTGCGCAATGGCAGTGGACATGCGTTGTCACTGCTCGCATGGGCTGAACAAGAAAGCGTTAAATGGCGACAGGGTTATCTGGAATGCTTCGTGCATCTTGCAGGGTCGATGACACCGCAGACCGAGGACATGCCGGAGTTCAAACGACTTTCGATTGTGACTAGGCGCAATCTCGGTATCGCGGCAAAGACACTGCAACTCAGGGTCATGGAAGCGGAGGAGAAGATGGCTGCGTTCGACTTCCCCGATCTGTGGAAGAGTAGTCCGAAACTCACGAACGGACCCGTCTATCAAAGCTACCAAGCGTTCCGACAGTTTCTCGTCGAACACTACAGGCGTATATACGGAACGTGGCCGCCGCCCTCGAACAGCACCTGGCTCAACCGCAAGACTGTTCTTGCAATGCAGAACGACTTCGGGTCTCTTTACGACTACCTAGTAAATCGCGACGTCTACTGGAACCCTAGAGAGGAGCGCGCAAGCAGGAAGTGGGAGATGCAGCACCGCAGAACTGATGAGTTCGAGGCAGACCTGCCAGAGCTTGGGATTACCGACTTGCTTGTAGTGTACGATGCCAAAGCTGGATACGCCCACATTCCACATCCGTATCCACTACTACCAAGAGAAATTCCAACGTTAACGAAAGAGAAAGAGAAGAAGAGCTTCTTCTCGTCACTGAAGAAGAGCAAGACGAACGACGTCACCAGGGACGCCAAAGCACATCTACAACTTTCAATTGTGTTCAGCGACGCTACTAATATTGAGAAGTTGGATATAAATTTCAATGGTAAGGCGCCTCTCACTCCTGCTAGTCCGTTACTGACACAACTATCAGGGTCGACACTCATAGACAAGTTCGAACATTTTGAGCTCACCACCGACCTCAAAAACATCACACCGCGCGAAGCACGTCTGGGCCGGTGGGTGCTTCTCTACGGCATCCTACAAGTTCTGTCCACGCTATCCGTCGACGTCCACAGCCTCAAACACACCGAAGGCGTCCGCTACTTCCTCTGCACCGACCTCAAGCGCTGCCCCGAATGGGTCACGCACGGCCAGACCTCCATCCTCGAGCCCACCCAGCAGCACTCCTGGTGCTGGCAGCGCGCCTGGGACCCAACACCCATCCGCGCCGCACCCGTCGAGCTCGACGCCACCGCCCTGCCCGACAGCAGACCCGCCCTGCCCTCCCCCCGCTCCCGCTCAAACACAACCACCCACCTCCGCCCGGCCGACCACCCTCAATCCGCCTCCCCTCCGCCCCAGCGCCCCTTACCCCCCGCCCCGCTCGAATTCGACGGCGCAACCCTACTGCAATCGGACCTGACGCGCATCGGCGAGAAAATCGACGCCCTGTCCATGAGCGCGCACGCCACACGCCTGCTGCGCACCGAGTACGAGCGGCGGCGGGAAAACGAAAAAGTCATGGCCGGCGAGTTCAAGGCCCCGCGGCACAACGACGCGGGCATCGAGTCCCGCCACCGCCACCTGAACCTGCGCGCCGCAGATGACGCCTATCCCGGCCGCGACGACGACGACCGCGACGCCCAGCGCCACTACTACGCGGCCCGCCCCCTTCCGCCCCCGCGCAGCCCCCTCCGCAGCCCCGGCCTCCTCAGCGACGCTGGCACGGATCTAGCGGGGTACCCCTTCAGTCCCCCCGGTGGCGGCGGAGGTGGTGGTGGTGCGGATCCGTACGCCGCGCATGAGATGGGGTTCCCCAGCCCGCCTGGGTACGCGGTCGGGGTGAGCCGCGAACGCAGCGGCAGTCGGCCGCCGGGGTACGCAAGGGAGGTTGCAGCGGGTGGGGCGAGGGAGCGGAGCGCGAGCAAACCGCCGGGGTATGAGGAGAGGGGCGCCCGGCGGGAGAGGGACAGGGGCGTTTATGAGAGGGGTGGGTGGTATGAGGGAGGGGTGCTGTGAGAGGACTTGGGGTGGTTTGTTTCTTGCGTGTAGTGATTTTTCCATCTGGATTGGGATTGGGTGGGCAAAAAGTCGGTGGGTCAGGTCAATCAGGTCAGTCATTCAGTCAGGTCAAGCCAGGAGGGAAGGAAGGAGGGAGGGCGCCGCGGCTCTGCTTTACCCAAGTGTCATCGTTCGCGCGCAGCATTCATCCATCCATCTGCGCATGTATCACCTACTACCCATTGTATTGTCGTCACTTGTCACTTGTCACTTGTCACTTATTTCTTCCTCGGAGCAAAAACAACAACAACAACAACAACCTCACAATCCTTTTCCTCTCCTTTCCTTTCCTTTTCCTACCCACAGCCGAGAAACCAGTCCCAAGTCCACAACCACACATCTGCAGATTCAGTGCACATAACCACGGACGGTTCCTTCCATCTTGATCAGTACAATACGTAGAGACACACACACACACACAAAGCAAGATGGTGATGTATATATGGGGGGAAAAGGGGAAAAGGGGCAGTGAGTGAGTGAGGGTCGAGAATAATTGCATTGCGCACCGGCTGGCGAAGCGGCGCGGGTGATCTAGTCTCGAGGGGGGCCTGGGGTGTATTCTACGACAAATGCGGTTCCTGCGCACAGCTATATTGTGTGTGTGTGTTGGGAGGGGGGGGGGGGGTCCCTCCATCGACGAGAAATGCCTGTGCGTTACGTATGGGGAGAAAGTGGAATGCTGTGCGAGGAACAGCGGAGCATGCGCTTTCAGAGGGGGCGGCGTGGATCTGGCCCCGGGTGGGTGGGGGAAGGGGATGCTCAAGGCTCGCTTTGCAAGACGCATCCGCCTTGGGAGAAGAATGGGTCAGTGCAGGACCGGGGCGAGGGCCGGGGCAGGCGGCGTGCGACGACAATGCAGCATGATGCTACTAGTACTGCGAGGGCTGGTAGCTGCCCATCTGGGCCTGCTGGGCGGCAGCCATGGCCTGGGCGTGCTCCTGCTGGCGCTGAGGGAGGTCGTTGAACCAGTGGTGCTGCAGCGAGGCGGTGGCCGAGACGCGCATCTCGGGGCGCAGCTGGAGCATGGTGTTGAGCAGGTTGAGGCCGACTTGGTCGACCTGGGGCAGGATCAGGCGCAGGTCCTGGGTGGCGTAGACGGGGAAGTTGCTCTTGTACTCGGGGAACTGCGAGATACCCGGCCACGAGCGCTCCGAGGGGGTGCCCATGAGGCGGAAGATCTTCTGCAGCTGGTCCTCGTTGGTGGTGCCGGGGAACAGGGGGCGGCCCGTGTACATCTCGGCCATGATGCAGCCGGCGGACCAGATGTCGATGCTGGTGTTGTATGTGCGGCTGCCCAGCAGGACGTCGGGGGCGCGGTACCACAGGGTGACGACCTCGTTGGAGAAGGTGTTGACGGGGATGCCAAAGGCGCGGGCCAGGCCAAAGTCGGCCAGCTTGAGCTGGCCGCGGTTGTTGATCAGCAGGTTCTGGGGCTTCAGGTCGCGGTGCAGGACGCGGTTGTCGTGGCAGAAGGCAATGCCGCGCATCAGCTGGTACATGAAGGACTTGATGGTCGGGGGGTCGAGGGCGCCGCGGTCGCCGCGCGAGTCCATGTAGCGCTTCAGGTCCTTGTCCATGAACTCGAAGACGAGCATCAGCTTGTTCTCGGTGTGGATGACGTCGTGCAGCAGGACAATGTTCTCGTGGCGCAGCTCCTTCATCAGCGAGATCTCGCGGATGGCCGTCGAGGGCGTGCCCTCCTCCGAGTCGAGGTGGATCTCCTTGAGGGCGACCAGCTCGCCTGTCTGGCGGTTGCGGCCCTTGAAGACGGTGGCGTAGGTGCCCTCGCCGAGCTTCTCAAGCTGCTGGAAGCTGCTGGGGTTGCGGCGGGCGTCCATGGCGTGCGGGATGGCCTCGCCGTCGCCGAGGTTGCGCACGGAGATGGACGATTCGGTGCGGAAGGGGACGGCAACGGTGCCAGCGAGGGCCGGCTTGAGGCTGCCGCGCGGGGGGCGGTCGCTGTACTTCCAGAGCTCGGCGCCCGCGGTCGTGATCTGGCTGGCGATGCGCAGGAGCGGCGGCGGCGAGAGCGAGAGCGAGCGGTCGCGGGCGGGGGCAGACGACGCCGTGGTGAAGGTCTGACGGTCGGCGGCAGCGGTGGGCGGAGGGGGAGGGGCGCGAGGGACAACTGGCCGTGATCAGCGACGGGCGTGGTAGTGGTGGGTACCGCCGCCGCACAGCGCTGGGCCTGAGTCGCCGCGCCGTGCGTCGCCTGCGTGGGGCGGACAGGGCCGCGCCTAACGCGTCCACTCCTCGGCCACCGATTCGCAGGGCCCTGACTCTGCCACCCTGGCCCTGGCACCGTCACCGCGCACGAGCATGCACTGCGCACAAGCAGCAAGCACAAAGACACTTGTCAGACGTTCGACGCTGCCGCCAATATATACTGTCCAGTCACACCCAGCGACACAAAAACGCCGCATATGCATACACGCCGCTTCAAAAAAAAAAAAAAAAGAAAAAAAAAAGCCACACGTCCAGCGCCTCGTCCTCTCTCTGTATGTACAACCGCTCTACCTCTTCTCTACAAGCAAAAAGTGCATGGCGAGGTAGGCGAGGACAACAAACGCGCCAGCAAATACACCCAGCCCGATCACGTCCGTCCACAGCGCCATCACATCAAACCCAAACGAGCTCAGAATCGCCGACCCAGGCACCTCGATGTCGATGCCGTACTTGTGATCCACCAGCGAGAGGTACTTGACTTCGTTGACGATAAGCCCTTCAAACGCATAGTGGAAGATCGACAACTGGCACTTGGTTAGCCGCAGAGACCCGTCACAGACACGGACAAACTTACTGGTTGCAGCCAGCTCGCAAGTGGCGGGATGCTTCCCTTGTTGAGGAAGAAGCCAGAGAAGAGCAGACTGAACAGCATCACAAGCACGCCCACCAGGTTCGCAACACCGGCGTTGCGGAACACAGTGCCAATGAACAGGAAGATGGCAGCCGCCGACAGGTTGAACAGCACCAGGAAGAGAATAAACTTCAAAAAGTTGGGCCACGCTGGGATCAAGCCTGTCATCGGGTAGACAATGACGCCGAGGATGATGGGAGGTAGCAGCCGCAGAGGAATGATGTCGAAGAGGACCTTGGCGGCAAAGTACGATGGCGGAGAGTAGTATCCTTTGGCCCGCTCGCGGGTGAAGAGCAGCTTCTCAGGCGCGAAAACAGTCAGAATAGTAAGACTGCTGAACGCGAAGAGCGCCAGCACGAAGAAGAAGAGCCCAAGACGGTTCTGGAACCCACTGATATCATCCGTGAGTCCATAGAAGAGAAAGCCCAGAAACACTGCCAGTACAATGGCAATGGCATAGTGCGTGAGCATCAGCATTGGGTTGCGGTACAGGTTGCGCCAGGTACGTTTTGACAAAATGCGGAACTGTCCAAACAGGCCCACCTTGCGGTAGCCCTTGAGCTTGCCCGCCACCACAAACCCATTCGTCTCTAGGTGGCCGTTCGCACCGTTGGCCTCGTTCGCGCTGGCAACAGACTTGGCAATGTCCTCGTGAATACCAGACGCGACGTCTGAAGTGGCGTAGGCAGTGATGAGAGCATCCAGATTCGTGCCCGTGCCACCATCGGCTGGCGGAGGGAGCTCGTCGAGATCATCGAGAATCTGGGCGGGCGGTGCACCTGATTGACGCGAAAGTTTTAGCCATTGTGCCTTGGCGGCTTCTGAACGATCGTATGGACCTTCATCGTCCGTCTTGGGGGACTGCGTACCATCTGCGGGAGCAGGTCCCTTCTTCCTCGTGAACAGCTCGCGCTCCTGCTGCTGCTTGATCGACGTCCTCCGCTTACCCTTGGGTCGGATGCTGGAGGTAGCTGGGCTGGTAGCTAGGTCACTGGCGCTCATGTTGGTGATGCTAGGAATTGACTTGACTGCGATCGCACTGCTTGCGCTGGTGTGAACGCCGTCCCTGGTGAAAAGTGAGCTGTCCTCGTCAATCGGACGATGGACGGCGCTGGCGTGCATGGTGAGATCAACAAGGTAATCAGCGATGTTGAACCCAGGCGGGCAGGTATAGCCAATGTTGTCGAAGTAGGCCTGGCAGCTGTCGAAGGGGCCCGAGTACACGGCTCTGCCTTTGGCGAGAAGGATCAGCTGGTCAAAGAGCGCAACAATGTTCGAACGCGGCTGGTGAATGGTAAAGACTACGGTCCTGTTGTAGTTCTTGACCAGGGAGGCGAGACTTTCGATGACGTTAAATGCATTGTAAGCATCCAAACCGCTTGTAGGTTCGTCGAGGAACAGGATGCTGGGAGATGTCACAAGTTCGCAAGCGATGCCAACACGACGCTTCTCTCCACCAGAGATGCCACGGCCTGTCTCCTCAGAGCCAATCGGTTGATGACGAATGTGATAGATACCCAGTTGACGTTCAACTTCCTCCACTTTTTGTTCCTTGTAAGCACGGCTCATCTCCTTGGGGAGGCGGAGTAGAGCAGAGTCGAGAATAGTCTCGTGAACAGTGAGCGTAGGTAGCAGGGTGTCTTCCTGGTCGACGAAACCGGTGACGCTTCTGAACTCCTCATCGCGAATCTTCTCGCCGTTGAGGTAGAAATCTCCAGCGGCTGCACCGATCTTGTTCTTGCGTGCCAGGATGTCCAAGAATGTCGTCTTACCGGCTCCCGAGGCTCCCATGATCGCTAGCAATTCACCAGGATGGACAGCACCAGATATACCCGACAAAATCTGCTTTCCCTTGAGGTTGTAGGCAACATTCTCAAACATCAGCGCAGCGGGTTTGTGGTCCGCCAGAAGCTTTGCGTTGTCGTCTTCCTCGTCGTCAGAGAGATGAATAGCACCGTACTTCCTATCTGAGCGATGTGTCAAATACCAGATGGTAAGGATTGCTGCAACAATCAAGAGAGCGACACCAGCAATGACCCCAGCAATCAAAGGCGTGTTTATCTTCTTGATAGGTCGCTCGTAGCCTGGAACTTGGTTCTGATATAGACACTCGCCAGTGTCGCACCGAAGAAGGATGCTCTCGTCACCAAAGATACTGGAGATGAGGTCGTTCATGGCGGGCTCAGAGAAGGAGCTGCCAGATTCGCCACTGTTGTCCGATGCGATGGACTTGAACTCGGCCGGACCACGAATGGACTCTTTCAAGAAGTCTCCAATGTCAATCGAGCCAGCCTCTCCGCACAGCATCCTGTCTGGTACACAGGCGCAATCAATATTCTCGCAGCGGTAGCGAGTGGTGTTGCGGTCGGATTCGGCAGTCCAGTCGGAGGTACATGTGTCAAGGGCGCAGTAGAACGACTCTCGTTTATCGACCCAGACTGTAAATGTTAGCCGGGGGGCAGCTGCACAGGAGTAGTAACGAGCCTACATTGGAAATTGCACTCCTCTGTCTCAGCGTTGCATGAGAAGGTTGCTTGTGGCTTCTTGTCTTTCAGCTGGTCCAGAATCTTCTTGTTCGTAATGTCACAGATCTGGAAGTTCTCCTTGACCAGTTGCCCGTCCTTGTAGCAGACACCACCTTCGCCTTCAGGCATCATAGCGTTGCAAGCGTCGTTTGTCTGGCAAACGTTGCAGTTGATGCCAGACCAGCCATCATCGCATTGGCACTCCTTATCGCTCCCTCGTGGCGACCGGTCTTTGCCTTTGGGCAGGGAGCCACATAGCGGCTCCGAGCAATCCTCGCCTCCAAATCCCGGTGTGCAGCTACAGCGCCCGTTGGCCTTGCTACACTCGGCGAACTGCTGGCATTTAAAGTCCTCTAGGTTGCAGTTGAAGCACGGCGGGCAGCCATCGGGGCGGTCGCCGTAAATGGAGAAGAGTGAATCGGGCGCTTCGGCGACAGAGTAGTTCGCGTACGTCTTGTGTGCTGTGGCAGACCCCGCGACGCTCAGCAGAGCCACCAACGAGGCCGTCCATGGTGTTGGGCGCATCGTGAACGCAGGTGGCGCGGCGGCCTAATAGCTCCACACGAGCTCGTGCCGAGCTTTGGAATCACTGATAGCTTCAGGCGGTCTTCGAGAAGCTGAACGGTCAAACAGAAGGAGCGACAGTGAGCAGCACAGGAGCACGAGAGCTCGTACAGGGGCAGAGGCAAAGAGCGGAGGTGCAGTCAAGGTGGCCAGACGCAGGTGACGGCTGTGCTATCGTCCTCGAATGACGCTTGCTGGGACCGTACTTGGGGGCTGGGCGCACGGGAAGGACTACTGCAACCGAGGCAAGCGCAGCAGGGGCTGCACGTTGCATCACCGATCGCTTGTCGCGACTATCACAAGCATTGGGCGCAAAGGCACTCGGCATCGCATTGCGCTGCAGCTGCTGTCAGCTATACGGCGAGCGATGCCAGGGCTTTGAAGGGCCGCCGGCGGCCGCCATCGCAGCAAGATGCTCCGCGGGCGCAGCTAGCCTAGACTACCGATCTTAGCGCAAGGTACGGAGTCCTGGTCCTGGTCCTGGTACGCTGTCCGATCCACCACATGCGCCCTATATGCCATTCGGTGCCAGAAGTTCCATCTAGCTTACTGGACGAACGGAGCACAAGATCCATATACCAGGGCTGCAAGCATAATTCGATCATCTTTCAGCCACCACAACAGCAATCAACATGGTCAAAATCAACGAATTCGCTGTCGAGTCTGTACGTTTTCCCCCCGCATTTAGCCTTGAGGACAAGGCCGGCTGACAGCCATCGTGCGTAGTGGATGGACGCCTATGAGCACCACTGCAAATACAACCTTGCAGAAACATGCTGCGCCTCCATCTCCATCGACCAGCTGCGCGAGCTTTCTGACAACAAGACGACTGCGGTGTTGGAGACCGACCGAGTGCTGACCTATGGCGCTATTCGAGGCGCAGAAGACTTAAGGAACAACCTAGCTCGCCTTTACTCAGCCAAGGTCACTTCGCCTCTCAGCCCGGACAACATCCTCACTACTCCTGGTGCCATCCAGGCAAACTACCTCACTGCGTACGCTCTGGTAGGCGAAGGCGAGCATGTCATTTGCCACTACCCTACATATCAATCATTGTATGATGTGCCGAAGTCGCTGGGTGCAGAGGTTGATCTGTGGAAGGCCAAGCCAGAGAAGAATTGGATACCGGACCTGGAGGAGTTGAAAGCTCTCATCAAGCCGAACACAAAGCTCATCGTCATCAACAACCCCAACAATCCCACTGGGGCTGTTCTGGGCAAGGCCTTCCTTGAGGAACTTATCGAGATTGCTAGAGAGAAAGACATCATCATCCTTGGCGATGAAGTTTACCGACCCATCTTCCATTCAATTTCCCCTATCGACAAGGATTTTCCTCCCTCGTTACTCTCTCTGGGCTACAAGAATGTCGTTGTGACCGGTTCCATGTCCAAGGCATACTCTTTGGCCGGCATTCGTGTAGGGTGGATTGCCTCGCGCAACTCGGATATTATCGAGAAGATTGCATCAGCCCGTCACTACACGACCATTTCTGTATCTGGCTTGGACGAACAAGTAGCAGCCTACGCCCTCAGCCCGAGCACCGTTCATGGCATACTCGCTCGCAACATCCAACTTGCAAAGACGAACCTTGCGCTTCTCGAGAAGTTTGCTATCAAGAATGAGGATGAGTGCGAGTGGGTCAAGCCCTTGGCAGGCACAACAGCTTTCATCAAGTTCCACAGGGAAGGCAAGCCTGTAGACTCTGTAGACTTCTGCAAGAAGCTGCTCGAGAAGACCGGCGTGCTCTTTGTGCCTGGTTCACAAAGTTTTGGCGATGAGTTCAAGGGCTACGTAAGAATTGGCTTTGTGAACCAGACAGACATTATCCAGAAAGGTCTTGAGGAGGCATCGAAATTCGTCAGGAAGAATCTTGATGATGTAGATCTAGCAGAATAGTAATGTGCAGCTCTGCAATATGTGGAGTCAACTCATGTCACCGTTGCTATGCTTACCTATCACTGTGGTATGTCGTTATGGAGGTTTGGCGAAACCCACCCCAATGGTCGCCTTACACTGTCTAAGCCTCGCGCGGTGTAAGATCGGCGCTCGGCTGTGCACGAAGTCCGCCGTACTTTGGCACGCTCACGAGCCACAAGGCTATGCACCTGTTGAATGTACGAAGTATTGTAGTGACATAAAGGGCAGTCATGCTGCTCGAAGCAGTGAATGAATAAATCGCGACAGCTGTACTCTCACAACTGAGTATCCTTCATGTCTATCCCCACATCCACTACGTCAACTACATCCCTCGTCGAGAAGCCGGAAGCCCCGAAATTGACTCGAAGCTTCTCTCTACCAGCTACTACAGACAAGGCCGCGATCAAGAAAGTATCGTGGCGTGAGAAGCTCCGAGCACGACGCGCGCCTCCAATTGCTGGTAAAGAGGCGTGGCGCGACGCAACTCTGAGCGACAAAGAGAGGTGGAAGCAATGGCATAAGGCGAAAGACGCAGAGAGGAAAGCCGGGTAGGTGACTTGAGCGTGCGCAGGCGATCAAGATCTGATAGACCACAGCTCAACAGCAGGATTCTATACGAGCTTCTACAAAGCAAAAGGAGGGTGGGCTTGGTGGATAGGGCCTGTAGCTGGCTAGTGTTTGGTCACACCAGACGTTCGCACACCCACTTTCCTTCCCGGCAATGATTCAGCGATACCCTTTACGTACGAAATGCAAGATCAGTTCCATCCGTTCATGTACAGATATTCGCGACCCACGATGTCTTGTGATAGACGCTGCTGACGCTTTAAACGCGCTACAGACGCGTTGTAATGTTTGGCAATCCACCGTGGCCTCCGTTCGCCGGCGCAAAACAGCCGGAGCTCGACACTCAAAGCTGCTGCAAGCCCTTACATTTGGTAGCTGTATTCTGATCTTGTGTTGTCTGGTTGTAGATCTATCGAGCGTGAACATCTCTACAATCAGTGGTCAGAGCTCCAGCCCTACGTCACAACTCCAGCTGTTCGCGCTCCGAGTCCGCTCTACCAGCTGACGAGAGGTTGACGTGCGCTTTTCCGGACCGAGGCTATCTCACAGTCTCTGTTCTCTATCGTCGAGCAATTGACTCAGCACCCACCCCACACAATGCGCTCTTTCGCAGCAGCAACACGATCCATTGCCCGCCAGCGAACCACCCAAAGCAGCTTTCAGCGACAGACGTTACCCGCCATTATATCGAGAGGTTACTCTAGCAAGATGGGTCACAATGTGCCAACAGTATGTCTCCTGTCTTTCTTAACCTCGCCCACCTACTTCTGGCAATCATGGGGAATCCAGCGTTGACAACCCCACAGCTCAAGGACCCTTCCCTCCTCAAGAGCCAGACATATGTCAACGGCGAATGGATAGACGCCAAATCCGGCAAGACCTTCGAGGTCCATGATCCTGCGACCGGCAAGCTCATCGGTACCCAGCCCGAAATGGACCGTGCCGACACCGAGGCTGCCATTGCTGCTGCCGCCGCCGCACTGCCCTCGTTCCGCAAGCTGACCGGCCGCGAGCGATCACGACTGCTGCGAAAGTGGTACCAGCTGATGACCGAGAACGCCGAAGATCTCGCGACGCTTATTACATGGGAGAATGGCAAGCCATTGGCAGACGCCAAGGGCGAGGTTGCGTACGCAGCAAGCTTCTTCGAGTGGTTCTCTGAGGAGGCGCCGAGGGTGTATGGAAACACAATCCCCTCGAGCGTGGCCACCAACAGGGTCTTCACAATCAAGGAGCCAGTCGGTGTGTGTGGTCTGATCACGCCATGGAACTTCCCTGCAGCCATGATCACCAGAAAGATTGGTCCAGCTCTGGCTGCTGGCTGCACTGTCGTTGCCAAGTCTCCTGGCGAGACGCCCTTCACAGCAGCAGCCCTCGCTGAGCTTGCACATCGCGCAGGCATCCCCAAGGGCGTGGTCAACTTTGTCACAGCATTGGAGAACACGCCTGAAGTCGGTGAGGTCATCACCACCAACAAGACGGTGAAGAAGGTGTCCTTCACTGGTTCTACCGGCGTCGGCAAACTGCTTATGAAGCAGTCGTCCTCAACACTGAAGAAGCTATCTTTCGAGCTGGGCGGTAACGCGCCGTTCATCGTTTTCGACGATGCTGACCTTGAGAGTGCTGTGGCTGGCGCCATCGCGTCCAAGTTCCGCTCCTCAGGACAGACCTGCGTCTGCGCCAACAGGATCTACGTCCAATCCGGAATATATGATCAGTTTGCCGAAAAGTTCACTGAGAAAGTCAAGGACTTCAAGGTCGGTGCAGGTTTCCAAGAAGGCGTCACCCACGGCCCGGTAATTCATGAACGCGCCGCGAAGAAAGTCGATGACCATGTACAAGATGCCGTGAAGCAGGGCGGTAAGGTCCTCATCGGTGGGCAGAAGCTCCCGGACCTGGGCAGCTCTTTCTATCAGCCTACAGTAATTCGAGACATGACTGCCGACATGCAGCTGGCACAAGAAGAGACATTCGGTCCTGTTGCAGGACTGTTCAAATTCGATACAGAGGCCGACGTCGTCAAGCTCGCGAATGCAGCTGATGTTGGTCTTGCCGGATACTTCTTCAGCAGGGACATCCAGAGGGTGTACAGGGTTGCAGAAGCGCTGGAGGTTGGCATGGTTGGCGTCAATACCGGTCTGATTTCCGATCCTGCAGCGCCATTTGGCGGTGTCAAGGAGTCTGGTTTCGGTCGTGAGGGCAGTTTGCTGGGAATCGAGGAGTACATGACAACAAAGACGGTCACAATGGGCGGAAATGGGCAGCCCCTGCAGGGCGAGTGAACGTACGATATCTGAGATCAATGAAACATGATACCACTTACAAGGGTTTCTTGGATGACAAGCACTGGGGCCTTGCCTGCATAGAAGGAGGATGAATGCAAGATGCGGTGCCGAGGAGCAGCACCCAAAGACTAACAAATTCATGTCGATCTTTCTGAACGATCAGGAGCCAGCCTCCGTTTCTTCAACTCGCAAGAACTTATGACCTTGTGCAAGGACTCACCTAGCATGACGTAAGGCTGGACAGGCACCTCCCGTCGCTAGTTCTACTAAGTTAAAACCACACAGGTCAGTATTCAATTCCGCACACCACACAATAGCTCCAAGAAAGTAAAACCCTCAACGAAATCATTTGGCCGTAACAATGACAGTGTACCAAGCTGTCGGCATCGGTGTTTGGATCCTTCACGATTACAAAGCACGTGCGCCTGTGTCAGCACATGGAGCCCGTGGAGTCCGTTGTCGAAGCCTGTTGCAGGGATGTACCAGAATTATCATTCTTTATATAAAACTTGACGTCTACCTCACAGTAATCTGAAGATATCGTCGCTGACATTTGCCACCTTTCGCAAACATGGTCGTCACAGCGATCATTTCCTTCACAGCCTCTACACCCGTCGCACCCTTTATCGAGAGCCTCACCGCAGCACTCAACATCTCAGACGTAAAATCCAGTTTCGTCCTCGGAACCAAAGTACAAGAACCTGCCACCATCCAGATAACCTCCTGGTGGCCTTCAATCGAAAACCCCAACGCACTACAACCTTCTCTGCAATTCCAAGCATTCACAGATACCATCCACAGACTCGTTCCCACAGCTCCAACCCCGACCGTCGTCCTTCTCAACCCCCTCTCCACCCGTAGGACCGCCGCCACCCTTCCCCTCACAGAATGGGTGCAGATCGACTTCCCCGCCAGCGCCACCACGCCCGCCTTCCAGTCCAAGATCGAAGCCGACTTCTCACGCTTTGAGGCTATCTTCCGCCAACGCGGCGCTGCGCATGATCTCGGCGAAGGGGAGCTGTCTACGGGCTGGGCGGAGGAGCAAGATGGCGTCAGGAGCTTTGTGGTTAGCAGGCAGTGGGAGGGGATGAGTGCGTTTGACGAAGCGGTTGCGACGGAGAGTTTTAAGCAGGGGGTGGGGATACTGATGGGCTGGGGCGCGCCGTTTAGGCTGGTGAGTTGGTGATGTGTGTGATAGTGGAGATGAAGCGCTAATGTGAGTAGTGGCATGTTGAGAGTGTGGGATTGTAGCGTGGGGTTGGCATTCGGCTGGTGCTAGGCTTTGCTGCTGTTGGCATGTCGTTGTTAGTGTGGAGACAATGCAGATTGCTGTGGGGAGAAGGCTTCTTCTACGAAGGAGCTCGTGTCTTTCAAGTGATTGATTCAGAGTACAAGAGATTCTTACATTGGATGTACCTTGCTGTTGTTCAACACCCATAACGTTTCCATCTTCACAAAGATATAGTCTTTGCTACTCTTTACATCTGTGACCATCTGGATTAGATTTGGTTAGCATTATTTAGTGATTAGAGCGTGGGTGATGCCCGAATTAGTGCTAGCGTGGTGATTTAGACCTCATCTCACAAATCAGCAATCGACCAACCACCTCCAATCCATCATTTACCCGACAATTTCTATCATCACAATGAATGCTCAATGAAGACCAGCCGATACGCTATATCACGACAGAGATCATGCCTGCGCTGCTCAAAAGGCGAAGGTCAAATGCGACCGCAAACCTGGACGCTGCTCCAGATGTCTGTCCAAGGAGATCGTCTGTACTTACAGGCATGAAGAATCTCCCGATATGCCGACCTTTGAGACATATTCGAATCTAGAGACTAGTTTGAACGTTCATGACGGCCCATTCACCGGCCATCACAGACCTTACCGCTCATCTCCAAACCATGAGCCTTTCTTCTGCGCCGATTCTCAGACTAGCGATCTATTACCTGGATCTGTCCTCTCGGGTGTTAGAATTAGTAACAGGTCAACTTCAGACGGACACTACTCGCTGGACTCGCACATACAAGACGTTGAGATTTCTTTAGATGCATTAGCAGGCACAGTGCATGGTCCTGTGCTTGCAAATCAAGAGCTCTGCTGTCCGATCGACGCAGAGTCTATCAGGAACCGTTGAGTGAATGTCTATCTCCCTGTACCTGGTCAAAAGGTGAAAGAATACTCAGGGCCTATCACTGCTTTTATTCATCACATTCCCAAAGCGTACACTGCTATCATGACACATGGTCGAGGTGTCCTCCCTTCGTGCATCCGTCACAGGTCACTTCCAAGCCAACCTCTTGCGACATGCCTGACGATAGTCCGCATGTGTGAGAAAGCAATTCCTGGTAGCGAAGGTGTTGCAATAGGTGTTCTGCAGCATGAGATGAGCAAGATTCACAACCAACACGAACAGTTCGACGGCCCTGGGTCGCTAGCTGCATTCCAAGTATATCTGATCTACACCATGGTTCTTTTCTTCTACCTTGGTCAAAGCCGAGATCCTTTACTCAGAGAAGCAATGATGAACCCTCGGAATTTGGCGTGTGCAACAAGTCGTCGTGGCTTGATGTGCCTCGCCGAGAAAGAGCAGACCCGCCCTTGGTGGCACTTATGGATACTTATGGAAGCTAAAAGACGAACTTTGTACAAAATGTACTTGTTCGATGGTGTACTAGCAGCCCAAGATGGTCTTCCCAGCGCTCTAGGCACCGAGCTGACAGGACTACCAGCACCGTCGAGTAAGCAGTTATGGCAAGCGCAGGCACGTGAAGAGTGGGAGGTAGTCTACAATGAGCACTTGGCTGACTTCGTGCAGAGTCTCCGCATCGACGAGCTCTGGCCAGTGCCAGAAGGACTGGATGTTGTCGGCCGTGATGCAAGACGGCGGAGAATTGACACATGGCTACAACATGTCGACGAGTATGGCACTATGCTCTATGCAGTTACAAGCTGCACGCATGATGCTTGAAAAAGGTCCTGAACGATCCAAGTGCATGCAAATACTCAGCTGCTGGCCGATGGAACTACCTCAACTCCGTTACTCTAGAAGCTCTGATTGGTCACATAAGGGCCTAAGTCTCAACTCCGTCAGCTCCGAGGAATCCTCTTGAAGACTCGATCTACAAAACCTCGAGCACAATGTCCTCAAATGCATGCAAATTCGGTCATACAAAACACAATTGAACCACCTATGAGCAATTCAGAACAACCATCACGAGGGTTTTCAAGGCCATCGGCTTCTAAGCCACAACACAGTATTTTCGACCATCGGCAAAAAGCGTCAATAGTATGCATTGCCTCAACAGCAGCGTCTTGTATGTGACCACGCGAGGCTGGACCTCCTTCGGCTGGCTTCTAGTTGCACAATAGTTTCCGGTTTCGCGTCGAAAATATGCTTCCCTGCGATCCCAACTATCACGGATGATCTAAATGCGTCTGTAGAGTTGGTATATCTGACGGTCACTTCGTATCGTATCTTCCAGGGTCTGGCACCCAGCCTCTGGGGACCGATCTCAGACGCAAAGGGCCGTCGGACAGCTTATTTTGGAACCTTCCTTGTGTTCCTTGGCGTATGCATTGGCCTGGCGCTGTCCAGAAACTACACGTCGTTAATTTTACTGAGGTGCTCGCAAAGCACTGGCAGTGCAAGTACCATGGCCATCGGCGCAGGTGTGATTGGCGACATCACGACCCGCGCAGAGCGCGGGGTTCTCATGAGCATCTTTCAAGCTGGTCTGCTGGCACCAGTTGTGGTCGGGCCGGTCATTGGCGGCGCACTGGCAGGGTCTCTGGGTTGGAGGTCGATCTTCTGGTTCTTGGCCATATTCTCCAATGTATTTCTGCTACTTCTTGTTCTTCTGCTACCAGAAACCCTCAGGGCTGTGGTGGGCAATGGCAGCCACACGCCACCCATTTCCATTGGTCGTCTACCAAAGGACAACAAGGATAGTAAGCGGAGATATAGATGATTCCGATCTGCAACTCAAACAGGCTATCGACATCTCCGAACCATTCCGTATCCTTATCAGCAAACATGCCTTCCCCATCATCGCATTCTTGCCCGTCCATTACGCAGTATGGCAAATGTGCATAACCGCGATGTCTTCGCTCTTCGAACGCTACTATGGGCTTAGCGACAGTCAAATTTGACTTACCTTCATCGCAAACGGAGTAGGCTCAACCATCGGGACCCTATCTACAGGAAAGATGTTCGACATGGATTATCGCCAGGTTCACAAGGCTTTCGAAGTTAAACGTATGATGTCTCCTGCCACGGACAGTACTGCGGAGTTTCCACTTGAATAAGCGCGGCTCCACTAGTTGCCTCTGTTCTCATTTCTTCAATGCTTGTCAATCCTGGTTTTCGGCTGGACGATCAACTATCCCCAACACGTACACGCTGCCGTACCAATCACTTCTACCTTTTCCACAGGCTGGGCTGCGGTTTCAGCACAGTCGGCCGTCACGACTTATCTGGTCGACGTGTTCCCGACATGTAGCGCTACAGCAGGCGCCAGTATCAATTTAGCCCGCTGTCTATCAGCAGCTGGGGCCACAAGCTTTGTGATGCTCATGTTCAACGGTATAGGAGTAGGTTTCACATTCACGATCTGTGTGATTGTGCAGACGATTGCGTTACTGGGAGTTACGGTGCAATGGAGATGGGCAGGCCTGTGGCGAAGGCTCGCAGGGCGTCAGGAGTGGACAACAGACGTCTGGTGACGCCTGAGATTCAAGCCCAACCGTGAATTGGAAGCTGGATTTTGAAGTACGAACGAATTCGACTGGAGCGTAAGTTTGTGGTTGCGAAACCACGTAGAACAGCTGCTTTTTTGGCTTGCATCTATTGGAAACAGGAGAGACTGAACTATGCCACGGCTGATGAAACAAATGCCGTAAACTTTTGGAGTTTTTGGTCTTTCTACAACGCTCTGGTTGGTTGATGCAGGGTTGACACGTTAGGCCCTGAATTGAGGATTGTGAAGGGCTGTGGGCCATTCCAAGGTAGTCGTACTATCAGAATAACAGAACAGCAATATCCAGACACGAACCGAGAAGGTATACCAGGATGTCCTGAACTGGCATGCTTCACAGCACATCAAGACCCCCCCCCCCCCCTGCCCATTTACGATTGTGTATGAATCTAGTCAGTGTCGGTTTACTCACAGGTCACTTCCAAGAATACAGAGCTACAGGAAGCTTTGGTGCATCAACAACATGAAAGATCATGCATGGGTCGTATCCAGGCCACTCCACCCAAACCTGAACTGTGGAGGTGTACTTGTTACCACCGAGCTGCGCTTTGTGTTGCGCTAGAAAGTACCCAGCCGCGATACCGTTTGGTGACCCTGCAAATGTTGTCAAAAATTAGACAGCAAAGACACAAGTCTGACAGGTACGCATCTGACTTACCTAGCAGAGCAGCCCCCTCCTCAGTGTTAGTATCGAACGTCAGACCCGGCCATGTAGGTACTGTGGTGATTCGCTTCTGCCCGTCAGGAACCTTGTAAGATTGCAACGCCTCAGCAATGAGTTGCTCTGTAATCTTGTTCCGAATGTCGTGCATGAGAAATGTCCTAATATTGTGTAGATCTCCACCATCAGAATGTACTCGGCGCCATATTCCCCATGCCATATCCGAGATACGCCTCAATTCAGGCAGATCTTCAGCGGGCGGGTTGGTGTGTAAACCCCAAGTCTTCTTGGCGCCCTCGACAGCGGAGATGCGGTCGAGGAAGTAGATTATCCCATTAGGATTTGCACCAATGATTGCTTTGGCTTGAGTTGCCGGTAATCTGAATCAGCTGTGTACGCATGTACCATCAAGTCACTCACTCTATAGGTCTTTCCGTCCACTTCATAGTTCTGCTTGTAGCTCGGGACCAAGAACCCATCTTTGTCCCGCATGTTTGGATCGTAATGCTGGAAGAAGAAACACTCATTGGGCCCTCCGACTACACTACCCTTGGGATCAATGTGCAGCACCTCCAGCGGCTGACGTAGGTACGTGTCGAACTTGCACTGATCTTCTACGTCGTGATTGAACTCATAGTATCCCCAACGCTTGAGCTCTTCTTCCAAAGTGCTGTCAAATGGGGTGTCAATGGGCGTCAGATATTCGACGGCTTTGTCTTTGTTGTTTGTCATCGCTTGCCAAAGCTTCTGGCCGCGGCATGCATACTTCTGCCACACTTCGGATCTTGGTATTGCCGGTGGATCATCTCCTGCTGCAAGTATCGCAAATGGTGGGAGAGCAGTGGAATTGTCGCCCGGTCGTTGCGGTAAGGTAGGGTTTTCGCTTGTCTCGAGGCGCGGCGAATGAAGGACAACCCTACTTACCGCAAGTAGAGGGAGAAACATTGCCGAAGTCACACGTGCCCATTTCATACTGGCGAAGTACAGCGAAGTTGAAGTGGAGAGTTGTGGCAGTTGCTTTTCGGGAAATGTGTGAGTAGAGTAGAGAGTCTGATGCGATAGCTACTGCTGCGTAGCTATCGCAACTACCAGTGAAGCTGCAAAGTGAAGGTACGAGCGCAACCATGCACTGTCCTCACTATGCTGAACAAGCAATAGTGGTACAGTATACATACATGTTATGCACACCTTTACGCCAGGCACGTCTTTTCTTGAGGTATACTACATTCACTGCGGCATAAGATCAGGTAGGAAGAAAAGCTACCGCACTCCTAACAATTAGCATACATAAAAAAGAGGCACTCACAAACACCGCATTAGGGATAAACTTTACGCTAAATAGGGGTTTGGTAGGTATTGAACATTTCATAACCAAGTTTGCACAGCTACAGAATTCTTGCAACTTATCGATGAGCACGAGCTTACACAGCTCTCAATGCAGTGAAACAATGGGAATATTAATTTGCATCATGCCCCAAGGCACCACTGCGCTGAATCCCGATAGCCGTATTATGTCAGACATTACACAAGTACCTGTCTTGCTATAATCTCGAGACAGCAGCTCTACATTGGGACTTGCACCTTACGTGAAGCCGTTGCCGGCCGCTGGAGGCGACTTCCGCAGCCATGCACACACCTAACGACAAGGTCTACGCACGAGTGTCGACCACATGGTATGCTACCATCCACCTTCACAGCAATAAAGCCCAATGTAAGTACGCAGTGTACGTCGCATTATTAAGGCAAAGCAGACACAGCCTCAAGCACTAACCTTGTTCGCGAATCCTGTGTCGCTTGATCACATCCGAGTACGGCACGTTGGTACCTCGCTACTGTTCCAGACAGGCACTCGATCCTGTATCAGCCTCACCTGGACGGATACCTTGCATGGCGCACACGTGGCGGAGTGAGACCATACCGGCTATCATGAACATGATCGTGCGATCCAACATCCCACACTGACCGATGCCGTGGGAGGCTGCAACCTGTTTCTCATGTATTGCAAAACCACAGGTCATGTTCGACGCGGCCCTTCCGTGGACCGAGTTCTGGAAGGCAATGCCGTTCCGACGCCGTGGGTAGCTCAGCTACAAATGTAAGTCAGCCCAAATTGAGGCCAGCTTTCGATTTCAAGTGACGTGCACACCCAACCTACTGCTGGATTCAGAGAGAGAAGAACAGCTTGGTGCAGCACAACTACAAGAACATACCTCAGCCACCGAAAGCCACTTACTGAATCGACACCAGGTCGTTGCACGCACACTGCCAGGGTGCAATGCCACTCCGCGGCAATGGGAAAATGAATTCGGTATAAGGAGCAGGACCTGGCAACGCCTCCAACGCCCATCAAAAGCCTTCAGCACTCAATTTCACAAGCAACCCAAGCATTACAAGACACCAGAGCTGCCATAATGCGCCTCCAATCTTCGACCGTTATTTTGGCGATTCTTCCTTTCGCCATTGGCGGCCTATTCAGAGAAACGCTGAGCACGCCCATCACCAACGCACTCGAGATCCGTGCTGCAGAGCCCGCCAACATCGTGTCACTCGCACCGTCTGCAGACCAGCCCTACTTCCAGGTCACCGGTTTCGACGCCTTCATGCCATCTGCGGCAGCGCTGAAAAGCGCCGACACCTCGTTCTCACGCGCGGTGTTCAACCTCCGACTCATGCACCCGGATCCAGCGCAGCGCTGGACCACGCGCTGTTTCGTGCATACGCGCGGCGCACTTTGCGACCCGAATGCATGGAGAGATTGCGCGCGGGTCACCGTCCGCAACAATAAGTCTGAGTGGCTGAGGTTCCGTTTTGGACCCGACTTGTCGAGCGTAGAGATTTCGCGCGTGTGGGACCACAACGGAGTGATGCTGAGAGTTGGAGCTCAAGAGCCCGCGACCTGGGTTAGCAAGACGAGCCTGGATGACATGAACGGCAATATGACAACGACTGAGTTGGGGAACTGGTACAGAAGGTCTGAGGCATGGGTGTTTGAGTGGAAGCAGGCTGTAGCTTAAGGCTCGACAAGGCGTGATGGAGACTTATATGAGAACAAGACATGGATGTAATATGTGCTTTGAAAACGCAGGCAACAACAGCGTTGGGGTTCAGGCGTTAGCAATCGTTTCCGTAAAACAACAGAAAGGGGCTGTAAATCATTAAAATTATAATTCTCAGGTGGCCCCGAATCTCGTCTCTTAACGCATATCAGATCCGGAACGCCTTGGTTCCAAAGGTACCCTACAAGTGAAAATCAGACTGACTGATACGAGGAATGAGTAATGGCATGGTATCGCTCCTTGTTGAGTGTCGTATAATGAGCGCTATACCTACAAATCAAATGACCAACGTCCTTTACTAACAGTTGCAACCTGCAGGTCCCTGTGTCTGGTTCGCCTCTGGCCTGAGGTTGACGCCCTGTCTTTGCTGGCCAGGCCTGAGGTTTCGCGGACCAGCCTGGTCGAGGGGTAGCTTCTTCGCGATGGCGGTGAAGAGCTCGCGTACGTTCTCGCTCGTCTTGGCAGATGTCTCGAAGAAAAGAAGGCCGGCTTCGCGGGCATACTGCTCGGCATCTGCGGTGGTGATGGCGCGTTTGTCGGGGCTTTCGGTGACCAAATCGAGCTTGTTGCCGGCAAGAGCGATGATGATGTTCTCGTTTGCCTGACGCTGGAGCTCTTTTACCCACGCCTTCGCCTTATCGAGCGATGCCTGCAAAGTGTCAATGAGTGACCGAATCGAGGTCTCAGATGATGCGTACAGCTTGTGTAATGTCGTAAACAACGACTGCGCAGTTTGCATTTCTGTAATACATGGGAGCCAGCGACTTGTAGCGCTCCTGGCCGGCGGTGTCCCAAATCTCAAACTTGACTGTTGTGTTCTCGTCGAGAGCGATGGTCTGGGTAAGGAAGGCGGCGCCGATAGTCGATTCTCTGTAGTCGTCGAATTGGTCCTACCATCAAGTCAATACCGACCAGCAAACGAGGCATGAAACACCAACCTTTACAAAGCGCAACACCAGGGACGACTGCATGGACGTTAGCTCATATCGTGGCTGCCTTGGTTGGGCCGCGAACCTTTCCAACGGCGGATTCACCTGCACAAAGTTAGCCAACTGCCTTTACATGACCTGGATATGTCTTTGCATACCGAGCAGCACCAGCTTGAACTGGGCGAACCTGGAACCGCCAGGGCGTCCACCTTGTTGTACTCTCTGCGACATGGCGGGCTAAAGCTGGACGGCGCTACCAGGCCGTACTTGGGGATCGGTATGGGGTGAAGAAGAGCGGCGAGCGCGTAGATGTAAAGGCTGTCAGGGCGGCGGTGTAGGTGGGTCTGTTGGCTATTGCTGGGCGTGAGTGATCAAGTCGTTGTTGCCCTGTGACGGCTCGCAATGGCCGGCTGCTCCGTGTTTCCCTCGAGTCTTGGCATGACGCCAACGCTCTGAACACGAAGCATGTTGCGCAAGGTATTGCACATCTTGAACACCGCGCCGCAACTCTCGCCGGCATAGCAAAGCTATGATATAGACTCACCACACTCGGATCTCTCCCACGCCCATTAATTTGACCAAATCGACGCTACAACGCTTCCTGCTACGCAGATAATCACCGCCATGGGCGCCGTCCTGCCGTACCGCGACATCAATGTGCACTCGTCCCCGTCGCACTACGCCTTCTCCTCTCCGTCCTCGCCGACTGCACCAACACTGGTCGTAGACCGACCTACAGGTGACATCCGTCTACACGATGGAAAACTTCTGGGCTCAAAAAGAGTGTCCAGCATTGCTGGTATCCTTGGCATTATCAAGCTGCGACTAGGTAGATACCCCTCAAAGCTGGTATGAACCGGCGGGCTGATGCGCGTGAAGACAAGTACATTATCGTCATCACCAAGGCCCAGCCTATGGGCAGGATAAAGGGCCATATGATCTACAAGGTCGTCGCTACCGAGTTCCTGCCCCTGCGCGAACGACCCCTGCACGACCCTGACGAGGACAACTATCTGTCCCTGCTTAAGACGCTGATCAAACAGTCGCCGTTGTTTTTCTCGTATTCGTTCGACATCACCAATAGCTTCCAGCGACAAGCGCACCTCGACCCCTCAACTCCCCTTTGGAAGCGTGCAGACGATCGGTTCTATTGGAACCGCTTCGTGTCCAGCGACTTGATCGACTTCCGTGGAGGGCTGAGCACTGGCTATGGAAGACACTCGAGTGGCCAGTCGCCAGATGTCGATCCGTACATCCTGCCTGTCATGTACGGCATGATGGAGATCAAGAACACTTCGATCAAGGGCACACCCCTGACTTTCATCTTGATCACACGAAGATCGCGACTCAAGGCTGGAACACGATACTTCTCGCGTGGTATCGACGAGAACGGCAACGTGTCCAACTTCAACGAGACGGAGCAGGCCATCATCCTCAACGACAGTGCGTCTGGCGGACCAGGGGGGTTTGGGTCAAACCAGAACGGTGCAGTCGGCGCCGCACCGGGTAAAGAGACGCAGGTCCTTGCATACGTTCAAACTCGAGGCAGCGTGCCCGTGTACTGGGCCGAGATCAATACCCTCAAATACACGCCAAAGTTGCAGGTTCGCGGCGTCGAGAGCGCCATCCCCGCGGCGAAGAAGCACTTTGCTGAGCAGATTCGTTTGTACGGCGACAACTGGATGGTCAACTTGGTCAATCAAAAAGGCCGTGAACAGCGGGTCAAGGAAGCGTACGAAGAGATGGTCAATTTCTTGGTGACCTCACCCAATGAGAACGTTGAAGGTGATAAGATCACCGACGAGAAGTTCCACATCGTCGAGCCCACCAATGCCCAGACGGTTTGGGACCGCCTCCACTATGTCTACTTCGACTTCCACACTGAAACGAAGGGTCTACGCTGGGACCGAGCCAAACTGCTCATGGACCAGCTGGAGCCACATGTGGTGAAACACGGCTACTTCCGGTCTGTTGACATGCCTGGTGACGGAAGCCGTGTTGAGGTCAGGCGCCACCAGACCGCTGTTGTCCGTACGAACTGCATGGACTGCCTCGACCGCACAAATGTCGTACAAAGCATGATTGGTCGTTTCATCCTGTCGCGTATGCTCATTGATCTCGGTCTCATGCGCGAAGGCGAGAGCGCAGAAGAGGACAAGGCCTTTGAGTTCCTCTTCCGCAACGTATGGGCTGATAATGCGGATGTCGTGTCCAAGTCGTACTCCGGCACTGGTGCGCTGAAGACTGACTTCACACGTCTTGGCGTTCGAACCAAGGGCGGCGCGCTTCAAGATCTCAACAACTCCATCACACGTTACTGCCTCAATAACTTTACCGACGGACCGAGGCAGGACGCTTTCGATTTGTTCTTGGGTACACATCTGCCCAGTGACTCTGCTATCGGCGGCCAGCTTCTCTTTGCCGACCGAAGGCCTCTTTTCATTCAAGCGATACCCTACATTCTCGCTGCGAGCATATTTTTCATCCTTGTTGGTACCTTCACTCGCCGCGCCCCCGACGCTGCAGTATGGCCGCTACGCCTTCTCCTTGTCCTCAGCATTGCCACTGCAGGTGCATGCTTAAACTTCATGTGGGCCAACGGCACCCTTTATGTAAGTACCCAACACACGTACCTCTCTGGTCTTTGTCGTTTACTAATTACCTGCAGGTCAACTGGCCGAAGCTCAACCGCCTACCCCACCAAGTCGAGGCTTACCAATCCAGCCTCACAAAGGTGTCCCACAATCCCGTCGTCGGCTCTCTGGTTGGAACCAAGCACGAGAGGGGCAAGAGCGACGCCAGACTTTTGGGCTTGGAGGAGGGTAAGAAGAGAGTCGAGTAATTTTAATTTTTCCTTTGTTTGAAAAGCGTGTGTGCGTGCGAGATGCATCAGAACATTCTGCATGCGATAATACATATAGACGGGGTGGGGAGGCTTTCGATAGACTATTCAAGTACACTGTACCATTGGCTATGATTCAATCTTGCTTAGTCTAGAAACGCATGCACGCTCTGACTACCTAACCGATCGCGCTCAACACCCATTTACAGCTGCTCATCACGCCGCACTCGCTGGCTAACCTGGAGAGGCGATTCTCCATAAGCCAGCAGTAACACAATCAAGATTGTTAGACGGTTTGCCCAAACACCGATTCTAATAACAGCTAGACTCAGGCAGCGAAACGGCCTCAAGTAGCCCCATCTCGCAGGACGTCAGTAACCGACGAAGCCACCCAAGTCAGTAAGCAACTGCAGGTAAAAATAGCGAAAATGCATTGTAGCGACTAGTCCCTCAAAACCTTAATCCAGACGCGCTTTCCAGCAGCGTGCAGGAGTACTTCGACGCTTCCAGCCATCGACGGGGACTGCGAAGCTTCCTGACACAAGGATGTTAAATAAATGCTCAATTGTGGAATTTTTTTGCAGCCAACAGATGTTTACCCGAAATCCACCTGCGGCTCTGGTAGGCTTGAGGAGTGCGCCAACTCCCGCAGCATTCGATGGGCAGGCAAAATTGCCTTTTTCGGTAAACCTTGATCTCAATAGATTGGGGCCAACAGTGAAACGTTGGGCCGTAGGAACCGTGACTCGAACGCGTGGCTGGAGTCCGTCAGACCCTGCTGCAATCGACAAAATTTGGAAGTTGCCTAATCAGGAAGGTTCGGGGCTCCGGGACTGTGGGGGGCGAGGTTGGAGGTGGAGGTGAAAGCGACGAGCTCGGTGGGCTTCACCCTTTCTTGGCCGGACAGTTTTCCTTTATGGGCTGTGGCAATTTACGCTTGATACGAAGTTAGCGGATTAGGTAGGTTCGCTAGATCTTGTACTCCACAGAGGTGAAATTGAATTGAGGACAAGGCGTTGTCATTGGCACTGAAACTGCTAGACATTTGTCAAAGGCAGGCCCTATTTTGACGGACTTCTTACATGAGCTTGTGTAACATAGTCTGTATTATGGATTACTCCCAGGTAATGAGAGACAACAAGTCCTCCATGTCTCTCCATGGAGTTTAATCTGCCTCTCTGACGGCCGGACTCTTTGGTGTCTAGAGCCAATACCACATGAATTTGCCCGTCTCAAAAGTGCCCTAGAAAAACTTCAAAAGGCCTCAGGTGTCCGTCTCGTGCGAGGATCACCGCGAAACAGAGGACAGGTACTGACGAGAGCATCGTCCATACCAGAACAAACACACTCCGACTCTTCAGCGTTGTTCCAACGCAAAGTGCGAGTAGCAGCCCAATGGTTGGTCCAATCGTCCAAATGCAGAACAGAAAATCGAGTAGCCATACAAAACTCGAAGTCGATACGAACACACTGGCCGCGAGATACCACCACATGTTTTCCACAAGCCATCTCCGGAGCGACGTTCTAGACAGCTCCTTCTCCACGAGAAGCGAGGAGTTGTACATAATGCAACCGCCCTGTACATCGTCGACACGCTGTTGGAATTCCTTCTCCGAGAGAAGCTCATAGTTGTCCGTTTTCAGATCGAGCTCTTTCGACATTGCTGCTGCAAGCTCAACGACGGCTTTGTGTGTGCCGGCGACGGAGCCTCGTCCTCGCTTCAGCGAGATAGCTTGAGCGCGCCACCACATTGTGATGATACCGATTGTCCAGACTAGGAGCATGATGTTCATGCAAAACAGCTGCACGAAGGAGAAGCCCCACTGATAGTTGTTCTAGCGCTGTGTAAGTAGAAACAACAATAATAAGGTGGGTGGTAGCCATACCCCGCTTGATTGGCACTTTCCATTTGTAGATATGTAGTCGTAGTCGTACGTTTCGTTCGCCCACATCCAAAGCCTTTGATTTTGATCCTCCTTCTCGAAGGATTTAGCCGAGCCATATAGGCTCAAGTCGTAGAAGTAAGAGGCCGAGATGTTTAGAGTCGGTGCGTCGAGGCTGTGACCCATGAAGACAGATGCTTCATTCGAGGTCCCATCGAACCCATACTGCTCAACGTCTCGATCGTATGTTAGCAGTAAGAAATGGATTGGAAAACACGGTACCGAGTGAAGAGCAATATACATACATTTAGAAACATTGTTCTGCACTAAGCAATCGTAACTGTAACTCCGGCTAGACATAATCGAAGCTATGTATGTTGCGTTCCAAGTGTCGTAGTTATCGGAAGGCCATCTTAAGCTTGTGCAATCTAGGTCCATCGGTATATCGAACACGACTGGTTCCTAGAAAGCGTCAGGAGAGACCACAGCTCCAATCTCTTTACTCACGTACACCATCATGCCATGATGCATTATCAGTGACAAAGTACTGCTCATTCTGTCCAATTCTATCGCCGTCGTGGACGATGTAAAGGACTTGGACGAACTTGTCGAAGCGGATCCAATTTCCATTTTGGTGATCTGGCACGTATGCTTTGACGATGCTAGTATATCCCGTCATCGCGCTTGCAAATGTAGGAAAACAAAGCGTAAAAGCCATGGTGAAAATCATGAAAACCATTGCTATCTTAGAATGAAGGCCTTTGCGCCAGGTAAAGTCTCGGATGAGAAAGACAGTCGACCAGAGAGTTGGGCCGGTCTCCAGAAATACTGCGCGGTAAGATTGGTAGGTTATGGATGTTGTCTCCATTGAAGTAGTGACATACAGTGCAAACACACGCCAACTGCAGAAGGCAAGTAATGCCTGACCACCTCGACCAAAACCCTGGGCCAAATCAGCGAGGTAGCATATTGCAAATCATTGTAGAACTCACTACATCCCAAACAACATCTATTAGCTTAGCGTTGTCAAATGAAAGCTCACCAAGAGCGAGCGTGATCTGGAAGAAGCTTGTCCGACTCCAGTAGCTATAATATCCAGGATTTAAGTGGAATCGACCGTCCGGAGTGCATGCCCCCGGCGACATGCCTGAGATGCGCGATACAAACGCCAGCGCGATTGGTAATACTGGCAGTCCAATCGTCCAGATTAGAATTGGAAGCAAAAGTAAGACTTTGCCCACAAGAACCCCGTTCCATTGTGCGTTTCGGAGATCGGCTCGAGCTTCTTGCCATGCTTGCTGCACAAATTTACTAGGTGAAGAAACCATTTGGACAAACTCTTTCGTAGAATTGTATTCAGAACTGCGAAGAACCGTATTGAGGGAGCAGTGGTACAGATTGTGGGCAAGCTGAAGATACATACGACTCATGGTGCGCCTTGACCAAGTAGCGGGTTTCTGTTCGAGGGTAGGCTGCGGTCAAACTCCATGCCAAAGTTAGTTGTGGGAGCAAGACCCGGACATAGAAACGCCACCATGCAGCTCCCCATATCTTCGCATCTTTGAGACACCGGAACTTTCGAACGCATGTATTTACACGCTAAGCAACATCTCGACCACTCTGTGTCGCCATATGGAATAAGCAGTCCGACAAGAGATAAAAGCAAAGAATATGGCATCGTATCGATACCAACGACACCTTATAGCATGACGTGTCGTTGATTGTGTAAGCTCTTGTCGCAGCAGGGAGATGCTGATCCATTCGAAGCTACATATGAGGCTGGGTGCGCCACGATGCAGAGCCACCGTCATGCGCTCCATCAAGCAGGCGTACTTACACAGGGGGGACTTTCAGCAGAGAGGCAGCGAGTCAAAATCATGGCTTTGGCCCACATGCGGGGCGCAGGCACTTTCTCGGCAGGAGTAGACAGTCAGATGTTGAGGACCGCAAACCGCGAACTGCGAACTGCGAACTGCGAACACTGTGAACTGCAAATTACGAACGCTAGCGCCCGCTGAGGTCCAATAGTATCTCAAATCGTTACTGTAAGGTGCGTCGTGATTGCAGCGGAAGGCGGCCGCGCGCTCATTCAGCCTCAGCTGAAGCGCAAGACTGTACCTTAAGCCACGCAAAACCGCGCCAACACAGACCGCCTAAGCAGGGCGGTAGAGCTTCTGTTATCGACTGTCGCGCTTCGGGGACACACATTCGCATTATCGGTCGTTGGCACTTTATTGCTGATAATCTCTGACGTCACCCAACGTCACCTGCACATGTGCTCCTTCATTCAACCTTCTTCGTCTAGCTAGATCAACAACAAGGATCAATCTTCTTATCGTGATCGGGTAGTGATCAAGATATCTACGCGCCATGTGCCCTGTCCGTGCATCTAATGTCCATTGTCCAACTACATATTCGCCCTGTGCGTATTCCTTCGCTGTCTGCGCATTAAGTAGACATTCACACGATATCAAACGACATATCGCAGCGAAAATAGAACTATTCGATATCGGTAGGAATATAAACGACAACTGTATGCTGAGCGCAATGAGGAGGGTATCTAAGTGTTGTGGATGCTGGACAGACGGACTAAAAGACTGTTATGGCTGAACATAATGAGGCAGGCATGGTGGACATTGAGTGTATACATAAAGCCCTGTTGTCGGTAAATTATCACAGACCCGTTGTAGATGATGTAGCGCTGAGTGAATTTGCAACGATAATTTAAAGCGCCTCCCATCGCCTGTAACTTATACGCTGGCAAGATCATATACTTATAATGGCCGTGGATCTGTAAGCTAGAATAGAGACGCTACTGTCATTGACTTCTTTTTAGATTCCACCACATGCCTTGGGGACACAAAACCAACTGTAAAGAGTGTGTCGGCGGTACTATCACTCCGACAAAGATGTTAAAGTCTGCGTGGAGAAGGACAGGCTGGGTATCCTTCTCCCCGACCGCCACACAACTCTCATTTCTGTTCATTACCCCGCCCAAGCGAGCCAACGGCGGGATGGGATTGGCGTATCACAATGTCACGCTCGACAGAGCTGCCTCGCACAGTACCACGTACAGGCTCGGTGACAACCTGCTGAAACTACGGAGCACTAGACGCACATCTGCAAGACTCCTTCGTTATTCGATCGAACCCTTCAATTACCTCCTGCTGTTTCCCCCAAGAAAGTGGCTCGGTTTTTTGGTGTGGAGAACGTGGTGAGAGCGATGCAATGGTATCACCAGAATAGTGCTGTGGCACAAACGCATATGACCGCAACACCAATGAGTCGGGTACAACATCATGTGTCTACATCCATCACATACTTGCTCGGCCAAACAGGAATCGTTTGTGCTTGTTTTACCATACTTCTGGCCAAGACCACGTCAGTTGCTGTGACTTATAAACGGGTTCTTCCTTTACCTGTTTGCCAAAGATAAACGTGCCGTTTGCAAACCTATTGCAGGCGACTTTCTCCAGGCTCCAACAACGAACTGGACCCTTCGTTTGTCAGAGCTGCAACAACTTGCACACATTTCTATCGCAACTCGATCAACCTCTTCCCACTCTATTTCAGCAAGAAAGCATAACTCCAGCGGCAGTACTATAACACAGCAACTTACTCGACATGGCTCTCGCACGCATCGTCTCGATCGCCCTGCGTTTCGCGCAATTCCTTTGCGCAGCCATTGTCCTCGGCCTGAGTGCGTACTTCCTCCACCAGTACGAGAAGTATAGGCTCGGCCCCTTCGCACGACTCGTGTACAGCACTATCATCTCTGCCATCTCGATCTGGCTAGCTCTGCTTTGGATGGTTCTCCCGCAAGCAACCTACGTCCACTTCGGCACCGACCTCATCTTCTGCGCTGCATGGTTTGCTGTGTTCGGTTTGCTGCAGGACTACTACGATGATGTGATTCAGTGTGGCGACATCTGGAGGTGGGGAGACGTCGACGTGACGAACAACTACTGCGGTCAGTGGAATGCGGCGCAGGCATTCAGTTTTCTGGCAGCTGTGTTCTGGTTCGCGAGCTTCCTTGTTGGGATCCTGGCGTGGAGCAGGGCTCGTACGCCTGTTGTTACGGACGGTGCGCCTGCGCCTGCGCCTGCAAGGTGAGTTTCAAGCCGTGCTCTGCAGTGTAAGTGTTTCAGCTGACGAGTGCAGTCGTCGCCGTTTCTTCCACAGGTCGCAGGTTTAAAGCCTCACTGTTTACGAAGGCCAACACTCGGCGTTCTGGTGCAACGTTATGAGAGGTCGGTGGGATCTGCATGAGGTATTCGTCCGGGCGGCACAACGGAGTTTGGATAGGGCAATTTCGTCTCTTCAGGTGTTAGTCGAGACTTGCATTTTTGCACTAATAATAATCGCGAGGTGGCACTGACCTGCTGAGGTCGTGGCTTCCATAATCCAGGGTATAATTGAGATCAATTTATTAGCGTCTTACACAATTGGGTTAAACCCTTCACCACGTTGTTCTTGAAAGCCTAGCAGTACTTCGTTCAGCTCACAAGACAGAAAGCGAGATAAAACTCTAGTAGCATTGATGAGATGTCGCCCTGAAGAGACAGTGGTTGGGGAAGAGTCAGACCCATCTTCCCACCTTCCTGTCCTTACTAACCCCCTCTGGTTAAAGCCACCGCTCCACCTGCAAGCACGTAAGATAGCATGCACACCCCACCATACCCCTCGCCAAGCCTGAAACTACAACATGTCGCGGTCAAGCTTACACAGTTTCCAGCTTCATAGACAGTATCCGCCATGACATCCCCTCGCGCGACTGTGGCCGTCCTGTCTATCGGTCAGATGGGCCTCGGCATTGCAACTCTCCTCCTCGCGCACGAGTTCCGCGTGATAACAAATGTATCCGATCGGAGCGCCGCTACGCAGGAGCGGGCCAGAGCCGCAGGAGTTGAACGATTAGCCTCCGACATCGAGCTGGTGACGCAAGCAGACTACATTTTGAGCATTGTGCCTCCGAAAGATGCACCAGCTACGGCGCATCGAATCATCACCGCATTGAAGCACCCAGACGTGCGGCGCGTCCAGCAAGAACCCCTCTGGTTTCTCGATCTCAATGCTGGCAGCCCGGATGGCGTGACAGAACTATTCTCGCTTTTCGCTGGCGAAGCACCCGCCGTCAAATTCGTCGACGGCGGCATCATTGGAGCCCCTCCTCGTGCGAAAGATGACGGCACCTGGTTCCGCCCCAGCATCCCTCTCTCGGGCCCACACAGCCTAGCCTCTGCTCCCATCGCCGGCGCCCTTCTCGCAGAGACTCTTAACTCGAGGCCCCTCGGTGAGCGAATTGGCAGTGCGTCGGGCTTGAAAGCCTGCTTCGCCGCGCTCTCAAAGGGCTTCACAGCCCTCGCTATCCAGTCCTACACCACTGCTAGCGCCCTCGATGTACTGCCGGACTTAAGATTTTATCTCGATCAGTATAATCCCGTTGCTAGAGAGAGGGCCGAGAGGGGTATACCTGAGTGTACGGGGAAGGCGTACAGATGGATTGAGGAGATGCATCAGATTGGGCAGACGTTTGCAGTACAGGGTGGATTTGGGGATAGTGCGAGAGTGTTTAGGGAGATTGCGGGGGTGTATCAGGGTCTTGCTGATCTGGTAGAGAGGGGAAAGGGTGAGGGGTTGAACGATGCGGAAGGAGTGGCTGGTGAGCTGGGAAAGCATTTGAAAGAGACCGAAAGCAGAAGCGGGAATGCGGAATGAATGTTCTTGGAAATTGCAATACTACACACCCAGCTTGCCTCCTCTCAACCTACTCCATTCCATCTCATCTCATTCCAGATTATCATAGATCGTCTTCTCACACATGAACCACGCGGTGATCACCTTGGGATCTCCATTCGGTAGGACCTGTCCGCCCAAGAACCCAGCAACGCCTTTTTCGCGGTCAATCCACCAGAAGCAGTTGGCCAGCCCCATCCACCAGATGGTGTTGGCTCCGCGTCCCGATGGCCCAGCCTCGATGGTCAGGAATCCCGCGTAAGTCCAGCCTTGCGGCGGGTTGCCGGGCTGGGGGTACATCTCGGGGCTAGGGTTCACAAGTTCCAGATTCGCGGGTGGTGGGCCGCCGCGTGCAAAGTCAGGTCTGTGGAGGTGTCAGAACAGGTAGTTAAGTACTATTGTGTTTTGCGTGGAGGTGTAGAGCGAATGCAAAAGAGGAAGGGATGGACGTACTGGTTCGGAATCTGGTTCTCCCACAGCAGCTCAACAGTTCCAGGCTTCAAGATCTGCTTCCCCGTCGTCGGGCTGGTACCCTCATTCAAGATCGCTGCAAGAATCTTGACATACTCCTTCGGCTTTGCAAACATGCCCGCACCACCGGACTGGAAGTAGCTGTCCTGCTTCTCTGCACTATCCTGCTTGAGGGGGTTTCCGAAGAAGTGGTCGCGAACGCGCAGCTCGCCTGTGCCTGGGTCGCGCTGGTGGATCTCCATCATGTTGGACTGTGCGGACGAGGGAGGGAACATGGTAGCACCTTTTATATCAACGCCTAGAGGCGCGAAGATGTGCTCGGCGAAGTAGTTTCCCAGCCGCTGACCGGTGATGCGTTCGAGAATTATGCCGGCCCAATCGATATTGACCTGATTGGTGTTAGTATGGACATGCTGTTAGCGGATAATAGAGGCCTACGCCATATTCCCATGCTGAGCCGGGCTGGTTGACGAGGCGTGCGTTGAGGATATCATTTACATCACCCCCTCGGCCTTCAATTCCATCAGCAGCTTGCAACCGTGGATCGAAGAATCCATAGCCAAAGCCGGCCGTGTGGGAAAGCAGCATTCTTAGCGTGACTTGGTTCTGCTGGTCGGCGCCATTGACGCCGTCGGCGTAGACTTGCTTTTTGCTGATCTCGGGGGCGTATTTCTTGATAGCCTCGGCATCGTCGAGACCAATTTTGCCTTGTTCGACAAGCTGAAGCAAAGCAACGACGGTGACTAGCTTTGTGCAGGACGCGATCCAAAAGACAGTATCCTCGTTGATGGCTTGCTTGCTGTCGATGCTCAGGTTTCCTGCCTGGTGCTCTACGAGTGTCTTCCCGGATCTGTCCACAGCGTGGAAAGCGAGACCAGGTGAGCCTGCGGGGCCTTCGCTGGTTACTGCATCGAGGAGAGACTTAACGCCCTGTACACCCTGGGCTGAGAGTGGCATAGTGGAAAATATTGAAGATAGGATTCGTAGGTTAGTTGGATGTCTATCAACTACGGTGCAGCGGCCGCTGGTCGAGAAGGTTCAGCTGAAGTACTTATACAACGTACATTGCGGCAGAACGGCTTGTAGCAGAGCCAAGCGACTCGAGCAGCCCGAAGCCTACTTGGCTGCCACTGTGACACCGTATACTACTAAATTTACCTAGCGTGCCGACAAGACCAGAAATTGAAACGCAAACTTGCGCAATAATTGGCATTTGAGCTGCCACATTTTTGACGTGGCTGGGTGGTTTTGCGGGGTCTCATTCAGCACCATGCCCCGCAGCGGGGCTTAGCGTGAGCCCAATACGGGCTGGAGCTATCAAGCTATCGCCAACTGTGCAATGCGCGACGAAACATCGTCGAGTCATAGCGATGCAGGTGGGCTCCGCTACATCCGAGGTCTGGTTGCATCGATCCGTCAGGAGCTAATTCTTCCCGGTTTTTTACCGAAGCTGAACAAATAACAAAGTCAGCTTCGTGCCGGCGGATATCGGTTTAACGCTAGACCGGGAAGCGTGGTGAGGTTCACCTTCTTCTCAGTGTTGCGACTGCGCCTTTGAGTTCCTTCAGCGCAGCCATGACCAGAGGCACAGCAACCGGACCCAGCAATGGCAGGTATACAGCAACCTTATGCTCATCAGGAAAGTAGACCTGACCAACCATAGATCGTTCGAAGAAGGCCTTTTCGGCCTCTACTTCTGCCACTCGAGCATGCTCCAGGGCGCTTTGAAACCGACCTTCTCGAAGATAATCGCAAGCTCGTTGTAGGTGAGTAAGTGCGGAATCAACAGATTGGGCGACGTTATCAGGTACAGGGATTGACGGTAGCTTTTGATACACCTGAGCCAGTGCACCTAGGGTGGACGAGGCCGAGAAGATAAGTGATGCGGCTCGCACACGTTCCAATGTCGAGATGCGGAGAGGCAGTGAGACGGGAGCTTGCGCTAAGCCAAACAATGATGTCAGCTGGTCCGAAAATGTGTGCATGGCAGGTGCAAGGTCTTCAGCGGTTAAGACATTCGGCGTAGTTGAGCCACTTGGAAGGTTCAAGATGTGGACACCGCCCCACTGAGGGACTAGCCAACTGTTTGCTGCGCTCTCCTTAATCAGCAACGGAGACTGGTTACCATCTGGCACGTAGAGAATGAAGTTCACGGTAGGTCCTTCACCAATGCTCGGACTCAGCGGCCACTCAGCAGCGTTGACAAAGCCGCTGAGATCTTCCTTGCGAAGCACCCAAGCCTTCAGATTTGCGTCATACTCGGGTTGGTGAATGGACGGAGAAAAGGTAGCATACAGCTGGACTTGTGAATCAACGGTAAAGTTGCTGATACCAGAGAACGATTCGAGTAGGGGTCGTAGATATTTTTGAAGAGCGGCCTCGATGGCCCAGGCAGACGGTGCGTACGAAGGGCTGAATAAGGAGAAAGTGAGGTGGTAGGTCGGTGCATATTTCAAGACCCTTGTTGACTGCCGATCAAGCTCGGCGTGCTTCTCAGGAGACAGTGAACCGGTCCTTGCAGCTTGGACTCCAGACTGGGCTGCCAGCAGATACGCCAATTGTGCGCGCTCTTCGGCAAAGACTGTGTGCAGCTCTTGTGCAATGAAACTGGCGAGCGGAGAGCTTGTTGAAGACTGCGCAGGAAGCTGGGTTGCAGAGTAGTATACGTCCAGAATAGACGAGTATGGCTGGAGGTGCGATCGAGGTGTATCTCCAGTCTCCACTTGGATCATGCGAATCACCAAGGCGGTATCTTTGTCATCACTTCTGACGCTCGTCCCGTCAACGACGACTTCCTGAGTGACATTTGCAGTATAGGGTGAATGGGCAGGCATAAGCCGAAGATGGTGCGCAGAGAACTCATTGCGATCGTCGATGGCATGCTGTGTGAGTCGGACGAGCTGCGTAGCATCCTGCATAGGAACTGGAGCCTCGACGGCGATGCGTAGGGGGAAGACTGGCTTGCAGATCTGGTCAATGTCAGCATGAGCTCTGTATAGGGAGCAGCTTTAGGGTCACAAACCTTCCCTTCAGCCCAGTCCGTCATATCCTGCAGCGGAAGCTCCGCCCTGTAGATGGCCGTGGTCTTCCACCATACTGGCAGCCCAAGCAACACAACAACGGCCCAAAAGGATATGATAGCGGCGCGTCGAAGCCATATGCTCTCCGTCGACTCTGGTGGAGGTGCCGCCCGGGCTTCCGTAGTTTGCGCAATAGTACTGGAAGGCTCTCCAGTAGGTGCAGACGCGGGTGACGCGTCGGCCACGTTCGGTGGTGCCATGTTGCGGGTGTCTGCTGTCAACTTCGGAGCTTCAGTGGAGATGCACGCTAGAGCACGGGCCGTGTCATCCCATCATCACTCGATTGTCTTGGTAAAATCCGCCAGAGTTACAAAGACTATCGGCGCAGAGAGTATAGGAGCCTTTGGTATTGGTTCCATATGAAGCAGCCAAAAGCTAGCTGCACTCCTGAAGCGGAGGCTGTATTGGACGGGCGGAGCCAATCGCAGTCAGTCCGTTGCCCCTGCGATTATCAATTCCAAAGTCGTCGCCCACATCGCGCCATGGCCAGGCGGTCATACAAGTGTCACAAGGAAACTTCCAACTAGGCGTTGGCGTTGGGCAACCGGAATGGGACTACGAAGGACCTTATGGCTGATCAGCTCTACACGCAGCCCTACCTAACTCTTCCCTGCGCATCACACTGCAGAACAGAGTTAAGTTCCGACCTTAGTAGCCTAATGTATTCAGCGCAGTAAACACTATATCTCTGCTCAAACATGCTTTGGTGATTCCGTTGTGGATGTTGTTGTCAACCTAGAGGGGGCTGTTGTTCCCAAGAACGATCGCTCACAAGAAACGAGCTTCTTTGTACAACTAGACGTCAACAGGGAGGCCCTGCAGCTTGAAACGGTGGCGGAAAGGAGCTAAACTGTAGATTCACAGCATCAAGCTGCATGCTCTACCTTCGCGTCAGCCAACTCTGCGTATGAACACATAGCATACTGCTATAATTCCATTGTCGATCATGCTCGGTGATGTTGCCTCAGGCAGAACGGGCCGAACGGTTGCATCAAGGCACTAAGGCGGCCCTTCACCTGGCCCGTGTCCCGCCGCCCCACAGAACTGCCAGCGCTCTGAGCTTTGGGTGGCTCCTGCTGTGCGGGGAAGTCACTCGTTTCCTGGGGGAGCTTCACGGTGACGCGACTGGATGGCACGAGGGGCACGAGGTCCTCAGCTGACCATACATAGATAGATCGCTGCCCCTCGCAGTGCACCTTTGATTCATCTTCCTCACACGATCTTACAGTCTCAATCTTTCACCATTCCACTATTCACCCCAATTCTCGTTATACAAATCCCGCCGCAGATCATTCAGGATGAGTGCAATCGCTGACAGCACCAATGGCCCCGAGGAGAAGGTCAAGGTGCTGTTCACCCTCTTCCCTGGCTACAACACGCTTGATGTGGCTGGTCCACTCGAAGTCTTGAGCCGCTCGCTCGAGAACCCCAAGGACAAGTGTAAGCCTCCTACCTGATTGTCAATCGTGGTCGCAATGCCGGTTTTGCAGCTGGACCCTTTTTTGGACCCTCACTTACACCAATTGCAGCCAGCAAGGCCTTCGAGTGCCAGTTTGTTGGCCCTCAGGCTGCCATGACCTCTGTCCAGGGCCTCACCATCAAGGCCGATATGGACTACGATGATGCCAACGACGAGCTTGGAGACTTTGATGTCATCATCGTTCCCGGCGGCGAGGGCATCTTCGATGTTCTCAAGAACAAGACCGAACCCCTCAACCTCCTTACCAAGTACGTTGAGTTGCAGGAGAAGAACCCCGCCAAAGAGCGAACCGTCCTCGCTATCGACGTCGGTGCCCTCTTGCTCGCCCAGCAGGGCATGCTCGAGGGTCTGGCGGCTACAACACACCCAGACTACTATGTGCGTCTGGAGACCATCTGCCAGGACGCCGCGAAGCGTGATATGTCCATGCGCACCGACGTGATGGAGGAGCGCTACGTCGTCAACAACGCCCGCTTCGACTTGGGCGAGAACCCCGATGACAACCCGTAAGTAATCGCGACGGTTGTTTGAGCAACACTCACTGACACAAACAGATACATCATCAGGAAGGATCGCTCGGGCGACATTCCAGATGGCACCACTACGCAGAACGGGCGCAGGATGTCCATTGCTCGCAAGGGCAGCAACGCTTGGCGCGACTCTCGCCGCCGTGAGTCAATTGCCAGGCGTGCGTCCATGCCGCTGGGCGGCATGCGCATTATCACCACCGGCGGTGTCACTGCAGGCCTCGATGCCAGCCTCTACTTGGTTGGCACTTTGGCATCCCACGACTCAGCCCTCGAGGTGGCTCGCGTTATGCAGTACACGTGGGTTAAGGGCGTTACGGTCGATGCGATCGACGTTTGAGCTTCTCAATGAAGCGATGTAAATTACGATATTGGACTGAAGTGAACCCGGCGAGGTCACCAGAATCGAATTGTCGGGAATCGGGAAGAGATTACCACGGCCAGGGGAAACATAACGAAGCATCTATGAATGTCAACAATTGGAATGACCACACTGCATTTGCCATGTCTTTTGTTTGTGAGTTGCGTACAATGTGGCCAAACTTGATCACCTTCCCGTATCACCCCGCTACCCAGTGTAGTCCATGAGGCTGTAAGCATATCTTATTCGAGCGAATCTCTGCTAACTTGTTGCAGCTTGCGTTTCACGGCTCATCTAAACCGCAAATTGGACAACAGTCGAGCGCAAAGTCGTCACCGAATAACCACACTAAGGCTGGAGTCAACAAGCATGGCGCTGGGCCAGCACAATATAATGGCTTGCCGCTTCATCTACCTGCCACAAGATTTTGCACCCATAGACAGCCAGCGATCTGAGTTTGACACGGCAGACTCATTCTGCCACCCTCTCGGGGTCAAGCCTACCCAATACGCACTGAAGCACGAGCTCAGCCGAACGCCTCATGAGTTCCAGCCTGGCAGCGAGCTACAATTTATGGTCACAGCCTTCCCAGCATGATGGAGATCAACGGGGAACTGCACGGCGCTTACGGTTGGAAGAAGAAACGGCGGCTGCCCGTCCTACAGCCTGGTTCTTGGTCATCGATCTGGCAGAACGCACACTGCCCCACACTGGACCAACAGATCGGGTAAATGGCACTTATGACATGCACCAACCAGATGAGAAAGGGTCTGTGTGCTGACAGCGAACCAGTGTCGGCGCAAGCATCCCCGCAGTGAGCACAATGAGCGCTTGCAACCCACCCACCTTCTGTCACTCCATCGAAAAACAACAACCAAGCGGATCTATGAGCGCCCTTCCAAGCGACCATGCTGCTTCTGCCCGCGGGAACAGAGCTGCAGTTGCACTCGGCTATGTAATGCACGCACCGTTCATCTCACGGAGCAACGCGTAGCTCAGGGTCTATGACGGATGCTCCCGCTCTATGAGCGACATATTGACTCGACGCAGCGGGCTGTTAGCTTCGTAATATCTTGCAAGAGCCCACCGCTTTTGTACCAGTCGGGCCTGGCCTCGCTTTCTGCTACAAGCATGCAGCTTAAACAGCAAAAGTTTGCGATTATTGCTCGGAGATCCATCAATTCAGTCGTGCAATGCGAACGTCAGACCTTTCTCTGTACACGCTTCTTCTCGTGTGTCCAAGCGAGTCGCTACAGAGTCAGGCCAGGCCCAGTGTGCACCTTCTCGGGCAGCATAAGCACAAGAAGCAGGATCGATCTGCAATCTGCAGTGCCGTTGCGCGCGTGGCGACTCACCTTGCAACCCGGAATACTGGATCTGGACGCGGCAGCTATGCGCCAAAATGCAACGCTCTGAAGCCACAATATTTGATTGAGACGGGGCAAGCCAGGAATTGTGACTGTCGTACAGGAGCTGTGGTCCAGTGGGAAACGCTGTGATTGGCACACCGAGAAAAGCTTGTTGGTTGTCGCTTTTCGGGGTGGCTGTGTATCACGTGCCCATATCATAAATCGCTCATCGCTAACCAGCAACAGCTACAAACATGACATTTGACACAAGGAAATTACGCTGCACGTGCAAGTAACAGCGGCATTCCTGATGCGAGCGCGATTGACACATTGCATCCGCCTGGTTGACATGTATGAGCCATTTTTCATCGAATCCCGCGACAAAGGCTCGACACCGCTTTGTACCATGGCGTCGGGGAGTCTCTCGACGGCGACGCGCCCGCCCGAATCTTACGTAGGAGAGCAGACGAGGCTGGGTTATGCGTGGAATACACGTGTTTGACGCAGCTGCAGTACCTATCTGGAACCATTGGCTAGTATGTAGGAATATCATTTCTCGTTCGAGGAATTTGTATAAATCGCTCAGTCTCATTGCACTCATGCTCCCTCTTACCTCTTCTCTTCTCTTGGGCCCTACAGTTTCAGTCCTTTCTCGTCTCCCAACTCCACGGGTCTGCTGTGTAACAGCCAGCTTCCCAGTGCGACTTTGCTCCCTTCGTTTCGTCAAACATGGACAAAGAGGACAAACCAGCTCAGCGAATTCGCTTCGATGCTGTAGATGAGGAAGCAGGTCTTGGAGGTAATGAACGCGCTCTTCAACGGCGCCATCGTCGTAGCAGTGTTGGCAGTCTCTCCATCCACAGCGTAGGTGGTGGTGTACGAAATGTAGATCCTGGGACTGCGCTGCCCATCACATATCGTACGCTCTCGATCGAGGTTGATGAGGAGAACCAAAAGAAGCAGTCTGAGGTCAGGCGCGCAAAGGAGAAGGGCGCCGTGGACCTCGCTGGTCTCGAATGGTATGTTCTACCAGCCGGCAGCCTAGTTTGCCTAAGCTCATTGACTATATCAGGCACACCCTTGAGGTTGACGAACTTTGCCGCCGTCTTTCCGTCGATACCAACCAAGGTCTTTCCGAAGATCAATCGAAGCGACGCATCGCCGAGTATGGCAAAAACAAGATGTCGCCGCCTCCGTCGGGTCTCCTTGGCAAGATCATGGGCTACTTTTTTGGTGGTTTCGGTAGTATCCTTCTCGGCGCGGGTATCCTCGTCTTCATCGCGTGGAGACCTCTTGGGCATCCTCCAGCGGTAGCCAACTTGGCTCTCGCCTGCGTTCTGATTGCTGTCTGGCTGATTCAGGCCGCTTTCAACGCATGGCAGGATTGGTCCACCAGTCGAGTGATGGCTTCCATTGGGACTATGCTCCCCGATCAGTGCATCGTCATTCGCAACGGTTCGCAAGTCAGCGTGTCTGCACTCGACCTCGTTCCTGGAGACACCATCGTCATCAAACAAGGAAACAAGCTGCCTGCTGACGTTCGTTTCGTTGAAGTGTCTAGCGATGCGATGTTTGACCGCGCTATTCTGACTGGTACGTCTACATTCTTACAGAGTGTGACACATAGCTAACATAACTAAGGTGAATCTGAGCCTGTGCACGCTACTGTCGAGTCTACCGAAGATAACTACCTCGAGACAAACAACATCGGTATGCAAGGCACGCATTGCATTTCCGGTAGCTGCATCGGTGTTTGCGTCGCCACTGGCGACAGTACTGTCTTCGGGCGCATTGCAAAGCTTACGTCGGACCCTAAGACCGGCATGACACCTCTGCAAAAGGAGATCCTTCGCTTCGTTCTTATCATCTCGACTTTCATCACAGTTGTGGTTGTCGTCATTGTGATTCTCTGGTATGCCGGTTGGTCATTGCGAATCTTAGTCCTGCTAACCACACTACAGGGCAGCATGGCTACGAAAAGATTACCCAGATTGGATTGACGTCCCTTTGCTCATTGTGAGTTGTGTATCAGCTGCGGTTGCATTCATTCCTGAAGGTCTCCCCATCGCGCTTACTACGAGCTTGACCATCGTTGCGAACATCATGAGGAAGAACAAGATCCTTTGCAAGTCGCTGAAGACAGTCGAGACTCTTGGTTCGGTTTCCGTCATTTGCTCTGACAAGACAGGTACATTGACTAAGGTGAGCACGTTTCCATCTGGATTTACGGTCTTGTTACTAACGATTGCGTAGAATAGCATGATAGTCACCGACATCTACGCTGGAGGCGAGGAGTATACGCCTGAAGCAGCCCGTGATCTCATGGCCACTCTGCGATCCGAGAACAACCTTGCTGCTCTTTCGAAAAAGAGGGACGATGTCATCAACAAATTGCGTATGCTTGCAGGTCTCTGCAATTCTGGCGAGTTTGATGCTGCGACAATGCACTTGTCCGTTGCTGAGCGTAGAATCAACGGCGATGCTACCGACCAAGCTCTACTTCGTCTGTCTGAGAGCCTTGGCTCAGTGGCCGAGCTGCGCCGCGACTACAAGAAGGTCTTTGAGATTGCTTTCAATAGCAAGAACAAGTTTATGGTCAGGCTCATGAGCCCGGCCAACCAGAACGCAACCAGCAACAACACGTAAGTGGTCAATCACAGCGTCACTTCAAGTCAAGCTCGATATTGACTTTCCTAGAATTCTCATGATCAAGGGCGCACCTGACATTCTTCTGGATCGCTGCGACACCCTGCTTGATGACAAAGGCGAAGCTGTACCCCTGACGCCTGCCCAACTCGCTCGAATCGAACGCATAAAGGACGATTGGTCCCGTCAAGGCAAACGTGTCATCCTCCTCGCTCAGAAGCCTACAGTCGCTCCATTCTCTACCAACCACGAGAAGGAAGTCCTCGTGTCCGCTCGTCAAGGCCTTACATTCGTTGGTATGGTGGGAATTGTAGATCCTCCTCGTGACGAGATTCCGGATGTTGTCCGAATTCTTCGTGGTGCCTCTATCCGCATCTTCATGGTCACCGGCGACTTCAAGCTCACCGCGCAAGCCATTGCTGAAGAGTGCGGTATTATCTCCAATTCAGCACTCGTCGACAACATCAGCGCTCTTGGCCGTGACGGCAAGATTGGAACAACGAGGCAGGCCATTGTCTTGAGTGGACCGGAATTAATCACTCTCAACGATGCACAGTGGGATCTACTTTGCCAGTACCAAGAGATCGTGTTCGCCCGTACAACGCCCGAACAAAAGCTCCGTATCGTCAAAGAATTTCAGTCGCGCGAAAACATTGTCGGCATGACCGGCGACGGTGTCAACGATGCGCCATCTCTGAAGGCTGCCGATATCGGTATTGCAATGGGCAGCGGATCAGACATCGCCATTGAAGCTGCCGATATGGTTCTGCTTGACTCGTTTGCTGCCATTGTCGAGGCGGTCCAATATGGTCGTCTCGTCTACGACAACCTCAAGAAGACCATTGTGTACCTGCTTCCAGCGGGTAGTTTCTCTGAGCTCTGGCCTGTGATTACAAACGTAGCGTTTGGTATTCCTCAGATTCTGTCGTCCTTCCTTATGGTAAGCGCTACCCGTACACCTACAATCAGGAAAGTGACTAACATCCCCAGATCATCATCTGCTGTCTTACTGACTGCGCAGCGGCCATCACCCTCGCATACGAGAAGCCCGAAGCCGATGTTATGCTCCGTCCTCCCCGTAACCCACGTAAGGACCGCCTTGTCAACACTCGGTTGATCTTCCACGCCTATTTCGTCGTCGGCCTGCTACAGTGTTTCCTCTCCTTCACCATGGCCTTTTGGTACCTCGAGACGCAAGGCATCCCATTTAACGCTATGTGGTTGAAGTACGGCGAGTACGAAGAACCCTTTACTGCGGACCTCATCAACGAGAAGGTCAATACCGCGAGTAGCATCTACTTTGTTACTCTGGTAGTGATGCAGTTGTTCAATCTGCTTGCTACCCGCACACGTCGCCTGTCGATCTTTCAGCAGCCGCCGCTGTTCAACAAGGATACACAAAACTGGCTGCTCTTTCCGGGTGGGCTGTTTGCTATCATAGTTGTTTTCATCTTCTGTTATATTCCTGGCCTGCAGAACACGATTGATACTCGTCAGGTGCCGGTGGAGCATTGGTTCTTACCCGCGGCTTTTGGATTTGGGTGGCTGATGATAGATGAGGCTAGGAAGTACTGTGTCAGGAAATGGCCGCAGGGGCTGATTGCGAGGATCGCGTGGTAGACAGCGCACCCTCTGTAAAACACAGCTAAGCCTAAACTGCTACAGACAGAAGTAGAAGACAGATAGATCTTCCTACAAAACATATACATGTTCAGGTGTATTACACTCTGCCTAGTCCACAAACTCAACACTTGCGCCCCACGCGTCCCTTCCGATATCCAAACTATTCAGCCCCACCGCCTCATCCTCATACCCTACAGCAATTCCACTTAGCACCTTTACCCCCTCCCCAATCTCAAGCACTTCCCTCACCACTCCCGGATACCCCGCAACACTAACCTGCACACAAGTTCCCAACCCGCGCTCGGCCAACAGCAAGCAAAGCGTCTGCACATACATGCCAACGCACATCACATCGACCTCATCCAGCTTTCCATCCATACACACAATAATTCCCACCGGCGCGCCAAAGAACTCGTAATTCCTCCGCCGCGCCTTCTCCATCCCGTTTTTGTCTCGCGATACAGCATACCCCCTCGGTCCGTACAACTCCCTCCCCAGCGCAGAGCGGTAGTGGCAGTAAGCGTCTGGGATGGGGGCTGTGGTTGGCGTGGCGCCGGAGTCTACGGCGGAGAGGAGCGCGGCGGAGAGACGGTGCAGTGCATGCCCAGTCACTATCTTGAGGCGCCAGGGTTGTAGGTTTGAATTGCTGGAGGTTCGTTGGGCGAGGGACAGGGCATTGTACAGGAGGGGTGCTGGGATGGGGCGCGGAAGGAAGGAGCGGGTCGAGTGGCGGGCAGGCATGAGTAAGGTGAGGTTTGGAGGGCTCTTAAATGCGGAGTCATCTTTGTGGCCATCCTGAGTCTGGGCTTCTTGGATGCCATCTTGAAGGTTCATGGTGATGTAAATTTGTGGTGTGATGATGGTTGTCGACTGGTAGTCGGGTGTTGACATTGCCTGTGAGACTAATCACTCCTACGAATTGTGGTGTATGCTACACTTTCTAAATTGAAAGCTCCGTCGGGTAGAATCGACGTCGATGGCTTCGAAGCTAGATTACCCGCACGAACGGCGCCTCGCCCAAAGTTGGTTGACGTGATATGAATGATGACTACTCGTGTTAGACATCGCCCAACAGTACGTACATAGTATGGTTCCAGTGATCATCTGTTGAGTGGCTGGTACAGATCAATCTAATAATTTCGCAAGCCGGCTGAGTACTTCATAGCATCGAGGATAAAGATGGAAAGGTACATGGTACGTCATGCGCTAGTGTTGAGAAGGGATAGCACCTCCCTCTCCTGAACTCGTGGATCTCGACTGCACCGCACTCTATCACTGATCTTTGACCTCCTCCTGTTGTAACATTGCTGTGTGAGCCATCTTTCACGCCGCGTCAGATTCGTACACCGATCTGTGAGCCACTAGACATCCAACATGACCAGAACTCGCACGAGTGCACTGGTGCAAAGACACGCGAACGGCCCTCGTGCGAATACTCGCCCATATTAAGAATAATCACCGGCTGGGCAGATCGCCCCCGAAGCTCGCGTGCGCCGTGCGACGTGACACCTGCAGTAGAGAGACGGAAAGTGCGGGGTTGGTATTCGGACAACATGGGAGGCGATTCGAACTGTGACTGGCTGGCCTCGATCTGGTAGGCTGCATGCTGAGAACAGAGAAATAGGTCTGAATGCTGGAGCGTACCCACGAAAGTATCTCCAGGTATGCATTTTAAAGAGTCTCTACACCTATCGCAAACGATATGTTGCCCAGCGACACCTGAATATTGCCATTTCCCGTCCACGGAGAACAGGGAGAGTTGTTAGGTTGATAGAAAACTATTATGCCCGTGAAGCCGCAGTTTTGGATTCGTACAGGCCGTGTAGCTTCGAGCCAGAGATTAGGTTGATTATGAATTAACCTTGCTGACCACTCCCAATCATGAGTTCCATGTTTGCAACCCACACTAGGAAATCTTAATTTCCTGTGCAAGGCTACGCAAGGCTACTGTCAGCCTTGACGGCACGCGCGCTACAATATCATCAGGAGGTATGCTCATGTCTACAATGTAAGCTCTTCCAGATACCCCTTTGAGCTCATCGACCGTTGTGTGTCTGCCACGCCAAACGTCATCCACTCTGGTCTCAAATCATAGTGCGACTCTATCATGACATTACTTCCGGTACGTCCAATAGCGGCCTAGATCACACCTCCTCAGGCCCAGTATGTCCAACGGTCTTTCGTTCACAATTCGACCTGCCCTTTGAGTTGTGCCTGCTTAGGGCATTGTACACGCGTGTAGCCTTCGACTGTATCCAAGCATGTCTTGCATATAAGATGTGCGCCAAACTTATCTCGTTGTACAACCTCGCAACTACTATTAGCTTTACCACCAAATGAGATCTATGGCTTCAATAAAGCTAATCGGAGCATTCTCATTGCTCTGGCCTTATGCTGCAGCTGTTCCAGCTGGGCCTGGATGGTGGCTAAATGGCACAACATCAGACATCATTGACAGCGACTTCAGCTCTGCAGCATACGGATTGATCGACACATATGATGGCTCGAACTGGTTGAACATGTTCAATGTTCAGGCCGTGAGTGACTGATTCCAAAGAACAAGCTCGATTAACACAACAGCAGATTCCTGATCCTACACGTTTGTCCCACTAGAGCGCCTTCCGACACGTACTAACAACATCCATAGATGGCTTCGTTGAATACGTCACTGCCCAGCAGGCTCAACAACTAGGTCTTCTCCGAACACAAGGAAGTCAAGTTTATATGGGCGTAGACACCACATCTATACTCAACCCCAACGGCCCCGGGCGAAAGAGTGTCCGCATTCAAAGCAAACGTGCCTACAACCAAGCTCTTGTGATTGCCGACTTCGCCCACGTCCCTGGAAGTAATTGCGGCTCGTGGCCAGCATTGTACGACTTCCCACTCTTCAGAATCCACGTACTAACACATCATAGCTGGATGGTCGGCCCCAACTGGCCAAACCACGGCGAGCTAGATATTTACGAGGGCGTGCACCTTAACACCTATAATCAGGCCACCCTCCACAGCTCACCAGGCTGCGTCCCCACCGTAGGCCCTGGCGGCGAGACAGGCCGCCGCATCGCGAACGCAGACTGCGGCGCCGGCGGTGGCTTCAATGGGTGCGGTGTCGAATCCACGCACCCGACATCGTACGGCACCGCGTTCAACGCAAACGGCGGGGGCGTGTACGCCACTCTCTGGACGAACGCTGGAATCAAGGTGTGGTATTTCGCGGCACGTGATATTCCCGCAAATATCAGGAGTGGCAGCCCTGATCCGAGTTTGTGGGGGACGCCGGCTGCCAACTTTGGGGCTGGGTGCGATTATGCTGCGAAGTTCAGGGACCTGAGTATTGTGTTTGATATCACGTTTTGTGGAGATTGGGCCGGGGGGGTTTGGGGGCAGACATCTTGTGCGAGAATGAACCCGAGTTGTAATGCGTATGTGGCAGGGCAGCCGCAGTCGTTTGGAGATGTGAGTATCTCTCATCCTCAGGCTTGTTGAGGTGAACTAATCTGGAGTAGAGCTACTGGTTGATCAACTCGGTGAAAGTGTATGGTGTGTAAACCTGAGAATAGAGGCTGCCATCCATAAACATAAGGCGTGGCTCGATGTGTGGGTATCGTTGCGTTGATGCGTTCATAGCTCTTCTACCACCGTCTTCAATGCCTCGATCTCGCCTTTTTGCCATTCAGTGATCTTGCCTTGCCATTTCTCTCCTTTGCCACCCCCTTTCACCGTCTTAATTATCTCCTTCACCTTCACCGATAGACTCTCCACCAGCTCTGCATTGCCGGTGATTACTAGGGACCCGGCGGTCTTCGTGTCGCCCGTAAACAATACAGCGACACCCTTGCCCTTAATCGTTTCGCGAAGCTCAATGAGAGCGAGGTTGATGAAGTCCAGCCCGTCGTCCGGTCGGTGCGAAACAGCACCCACAGCGCACTGTAGTGTTTCTCTGATTTGTTGAGCCTCGTATTTCGCAATCTCGGCGAGCATTCTCTTGTCTCTTTTCCTCCCGTCTGACACTTGCTCGCTAAGACCTTGTACCTTTGCTGCGACCTCCGCAGGTGCGGCGCTGGACGACAGTGACACAGCAATGTTGCGGAGACCATTGATTGACTCAGTGGCCATGTTAATAGCTCGATCTCCAGCGGTGAAGAAGAGGCGACAATTGGTTCCTCGGATCGACTGTGTGTGGTGTAGCAGGATCAGGCCAATGTGTGATGTCTGTTTGAGATGTGTGCCACAACACGCATTGTAATCCAGGTCCCCGATTTTGATGAATCTGATTACACCTTGCTCTCCATCATAGTCGGCTGGCAGTTTTGATGAGCTTTTCCCTTCCGGTGTCTCGACCGTGACAGGCAAGTTCTCGCGTACGACTGCGTTACATTCTTGCTGTATCCTGACGATCTCTGCATCGGTAGGTTTCCGTGGCAGTTCAACGTAATTCATCTCTCCTGGTTGCCCCATACTCCAGCCTAGCGTTGGCAGATCCATGCCGTCCATGATAGCGGAGAGCAAATGCTGGCCGGTGTGCTGCTGCATTAGGTCCCATCTGCGCGCGTAGTACACCGTCTGCCTGACTTTTGTCCCGACCTCCAAGGGCGTTTGGGAGAAATGTATACATCGTAGTCCGTGGCGCTGGATGTTCTCGATGGGTATTGCGCTCGATCCCTTGACGCCAAGCGGACTGATAAACCCGTGATCGCTGTGCTGCCCACCGCCCTCAGGGAAGAGAACGGAGTCAGCGAACTCGATCATCCATGTCCGTTGCACTGCCAGTTCGAGATTGCCATTCCCGTTGGAGGAATTCATAGATTCCCTCGCCTTCGCCTTTGCTTTGCCGTTTTGTTGGATGTTCTTTGGTGGGACGTACTCATCGCACGCTACAACCTCGGTCTCCAATGTCTGCAGGTATGAGTCTTTTTGGCATGACAGCGCGCCCACGATGCTGGGCGAAATGATTGGCATTTCGATAGCTACCGCCATGTTCGCAGTCTTCGAGGTGTGCTCAAGGCGTGGTAATGGTGGTGTGTGCAAGTCTGATCGAGGCGGACGTGCCTTAGATAGGCCTGATCCCAGGCGCAAGTCGTGTGTTGGTTCGTGCATTAGCTGTGACAACAATTTTGTTCTCTACAGATACGTCTTGCCCAACGCGATCTCGGGATACCTAAAGGGCAAGCAATCAATGCAGATTCGTGGGTATCTGCAAATACCATACTCTCCAGATTGAGAGTGGCTGAGACTGGATGGGCCTAGACCCAAGTCATATCAGCCAATTATAAAACGTGCGGAAACCGATCGTAGGCTAAGCTCGTAAGCAACCAGTTGTGCGTCATTTTCCCGGAAAAACATCACGTTCGAAGTCCTGGAAAGACCGACACAGCTTCCATCTAGAATCATGATGGAGACCTTCAAGATCGTCTTTGCTGCTGAGATATGCGCTTCGCACTAGGGCGATGGGGTTTGTCCATGACGTAGCCATACAAGTGGCCGATATGCAATTGCATGTCGCCTTTGTGACCTCTCAACTGCCCAGCTACCCAGCATCGCCGCAAGCCATGCCGTTGCCGACACACGCAGCAGTGACCCGCTTCGTGGCTTCACTTTTACCTTTCAAGGACAACGATGTTCCCCTTCTGTATCACGTGCCCCGAAGACTCCGATATGACGCCGAGGTCGCACTCATCGATCGCATCGTTCTATCCATAACGCCAACACCAGGGGTGTACACCTTCATAGAGCATACAGGTAATTACCAGGCCCCGCGCACTTTATGCTTCCTTCACCGGCCGTGGCAGCTCGACCGCCGCGCAGTACGCGGAGAGACGCTTGTGCTCTCGAGCCATACATCTTTCGACGAAAATCTTACGGTGGGATGGAACCCACCGTTGGCAATGCGGCTGGGGATGGCTGAAGGTAGTTGGTTTTGCGTCAAAGGCTACAAAGGTGACGCAGAAAGAAAGATAGGCATTGTGGGCTCTGTCTCACTACCGCGGCACACAATCCTCGAATGCATACAAACCGAATTCGGACAGACCGAGTTGATACACGAAGGTCAATCGGACGAGATACGTGTGGTTGCCATAATGAACGCGTTCAACGAGGAGGAGGTGCATCGTGTGCTAGATATGGCACAGGAGCGCGCGCTGGTACCAGAAGCGAGCTTCGAGGCTCGAGGGCGGCATGTATTATACCTCACGGGTCAGCCCCGCGAGAGTGGCATGCTGGCTGCAACCGCTTTGGGCTTGACGGTTGCCTGCGTTGGTCATCGAACGACGGAAGAGTGGGGTATCCGCTTCCTGGCAGCAGCCTTGAGGGCAGCGTTTCCTAACGTGGCTGTGGAAGAAGTGTACGAAGAAGAGGAACCTACAATACGAAAGCCTAAGGTCAGGGAGGTGTCATTGCCTCAAAAACTAGAAGTGTAGGCGGACGGTATGACTGCTCAATGGTACAACAGTCTAGTTTCCGCACTGACAACCTACATGACGAACCGTGCTTCTCGGACCGTGCGTGCTTGTTCAAGGTACATGGGTTGGTTTCCATGCGGAGCCAGTCGAGATAGAATGGAGGAAGACTGTTTCTGGCGATCCGCGTAGTCTGTAGGCTGCGTCAGAAACCAGTCGTCGCCTCCTCATTCATACTCTTCAAAAAAACTGCCACACATGTCACGTTAGTAAACCTGCTCCGTTAATGCGATCCTTGGAGCATATCTTAGTGCATTATGATGGTAAAACTACGCCAACTGAACGAAGGAATAAGACGCTCATACAGAGTCGCCAAACATAGTTACAAGAAGTGAAGCTGCCTGCCAATGGCTAAGCAATCCAAGACAGCGAAAACGAAAGCAAATTCTCAGCCCAACTCATACCCTCAAATCCTCGCTGACCACACCCAGTCCCTGAAGCTTAGACTCAGCTGTGTTCTCTGTCTGCGACGGCTTTGGCGAGTGGTGAGGCGTGACTCGACAGCTGGGACCAGTGGAGAGCTCGGAGTATCTGTGGTGTGTACTGGGTCGCGAAGCATCAGCAGGGAGCTCAGAGTACCTGTTGGAAGGGCCGACGTCTGCTTCCATCTCCTGGGGCCCATCTGCAGTGTGTGCCCATTGCCCCTGCGAATAAGGACTTTGAGTATAGCGGTTGACTTTATCGGCTGGTGTCATGCCTGGATAGTATTCTCCATTGGTGGATGCGTATGTTGGTGGCGCTTCTCGAAGGTCAGTGAGGAACCTATTACAACCCTCGTCAGGGGCACTTACGTGACTGGGCAGTGAAGTGGGGCGAGTGAGGATCAAAGGCCTTTCCACCTTTCATCATAGGGCTTGCTGCTTCCGTGGTCTCACCACGTGCGGCCTGCCGATTCCTTCTCCTGCGGCGGAAGAGGAAAAAAATGATCAGGCCGATGATAATGACTCCAACTGCTCCGCCAACCGCACCACCAATTATTGCACCCTTTGGTACGCCATCATTGTCGCCACTAGGGGTCATTTCAGGCAATGAGTTGTTAGAAGCATAGAAATTGATCTGCGCAGGTTGATCCAAAAAGGCCGGCACCAAGTCGCCATCGGGGCATACTGGTGGATTCGTGGAGCAGGGCAATGATTTACAGCATCCCCAGAATGTGTTATCACCTGAAGCGCAGGTGAAGAAGTCGCTGTTGGTGCCACAAGTCGCATCAGGGTATTTCCCATAGTTCGCCGCGGGAAAGGCTGCCGGTCGAATGTTACCTTGGGCACATCCTGTCGAGCATGGATCCGCTGTTCCTGCGCAACATCCTACGAACTTGGAAGAACCAGGCGATGACGGGCAAGCGTACCTGTGGATGTCAACATTGAACTCAGACCATTATCAGTCCAAGTCACTGAGAAGATACGCACCATTCAGCACCTGACGGACATGCGAACTCGCCGGCCATTGTAAGATTAAGTTGAGCGCTTGCAAAAATGTGTTCCCGGTGATAAAAGGATGAAATAAAGGCGAAGAAAACAATAATAGGGGATAGAGAGAAGCAACCGCGAGAGAAGTGGGCCATGATGACTGCTGATGTGATGGCCGAGAGGCACAGCAATCTGATCTGAGGTCAAATGAAGGCACGGTCTGGGATGCTAACAGGAAGGATTATACAACTTGCACAAATATCCTAATGAGTGGAGCACGTCAAAGACATCTACGCACTACCATTGCGCTCATAGGTCCAGCCTTGACAGAGCCTCCACTGGACAGGTCACGGTCCTGGGCACGGTGTACCCGCAAGCTGTCCGCATGTCGGCTGAGCTGTTTGTTGTAATTTTGGTGTTGCGTGAGAAGCTTGTTCTGCTCGTGGTAAGCCTCTAGTGAGTGTTTGGTCGCCCGTTTGCCAAACACGGTCTGGTGTATGTCTGCGCCGCACGCCCCGACTCAGCTCACGTCGAGGTGCGGTCATAGCAGTCATTTAGCGACGCCTTTTAAACGCCTTCAATTGCTGTGGGGAATTGAACAACTGTGCTAACGAGATCCTCGCTGTTATATTCGACGAGACTGTGCTGCCCTTTGTGCGCGCTATCTGGCAGCGTACACCCACTTGCAAGCTTGCTCATGTGCGGAGAAGATGGCGCAACGATATCAATACATGTGGCGATGTCTCAGAAGACAGTCGTCTATCGGTGTGTCGTCTGCGCCAAATATGCCTGGCGTTGAGACTCGGCTGTCTGGGGGGCTGGGGACCCGAAATGCCCCACGCTCCTGCAGCTGAAGGCGAGGGGCGTAGGTAAGGCTGAACGCGCTGGAAATAACATCAGGCGCCGCGCAATCCGTACATAAGATTGTGATTGCGTACGTTGACGAGTGCGAGTGGGGCCAACGCTCCATTGATGGTACTCGGTTAGATTCTTTGGATTCTCTGTAATGCTCCTCGAACTTATCAGACCATGGAGATTAATCACAGGCAGCCTCTCGTGGAAACCAAGAGGCTATCTTGTTCTTAGCCATACCTTTGATAGGTCATAGCATTGACAGTCACACCAGTGATCGTATATACGACGCCTACATCTTGATGCAGCTTTCGTAATTCAGGTAACTTGGAGCGCCAGTATGATGTGCAAGTTGACTGGCGCCAAAAGTAGCGCACCCGCACATTCCCCTTTCACCAGCACGTAGTTGCAGATCTCTTGACTTTCACCTCATTGAGAAGCTTCGTGCCTCTACTGTACTTGCAAACAAGCACAACATCGAAATTCTACCATAGCGATTTGGATTGTGCGCCTAAGTCTTACCTTGTATTTGCCACCCACCTCATGGACTTCCCGTCGAGCCTGTCTAGAGATATATCACCGCCACGTGCGCTCAAGCGCATGAGACTATCCAAGACCTCCTCTCTTTCGCCGGGAACTCAGCCTTACTACGATGCCAAATATGTCCCCACACTTGCAGCCGTAGAAGCTGGAAAGGCCAAAATCGAGGACGACCTAACATACTTCAAACACCACCTAGCAAAAGCGTCCAGAAGCACAACCTTGGATGTGACGCGTTCATCTATCAGGGATTTTGCTAGTCTCTACGAGAACAATCAACACCAGTACGGCCACCATTTTGTCATCCACCAGCACAATCACCCGAAAGCAGGCGTGCATTATGACCTCCGTCTCCAATTTTCCGCCACGAGTTCTGTATCCTGGGCTTTGCCAAAAGGGCGACCCGGTAATCCAAACTCCAGGCAACTAGGACGTATGGCTATCGAGACACGCGTGCACAATATATGGAACAACCTGATTGAGTCCGCGTCTATGAAAACCGGCTCACGACTCATCTGGGACACTGGAACGTACAACATCCTTCACAACAAGAAGGATAGGAAGGAAATTCCCAGCCCACAGATGACTGACGACGAGTCTGATGAAGATCAAGGAAACCCCGAAGATCAGCAAGACAGTAGAAGAGAAAATGAGAAACTCATTGCGGCTTTCAAGTCCCGACACATCCGCCTGCGCCTGAACGGAGCCCGTCTTCCAAAGGAGTATACTATCACTCTTCGTCTGCCGCCAAATAACGACGTCGTATATCCGGCAGCTGCACGACGCAGAAGGAGTAGACCCATCAAAGAAGAAAAGCGATCTGGTCATGCTTCTGAATCAGAAGCCACACCTACCGCAACCGCTTATACACAGCAACTCACCACAGCCAACACAGCTACTGAAGACAAAGTAGAACTTAATGACTTAGATACTGACTCTGAAGAAGACACCCTCACGCGCTCACAAAATGCATATCCTGGGTCCACAAACAGCATCGGCTCCGTGCATCAGCGCCGGTGGTTTGTGCTGCTCGATCGAAAGAGCAGCGGACTCGAGTGCCAGAATGGGACATGGTCGAGGCGGCTGCTTACAAACGGAGAGCTGGGTGGATTCAGCCCCTTCTTGGTACGGGGAAGGGAGCACGAGAGGAGCATAGTCACTGGCCGGCTGGCACGAGATGTCGAGAGCGACGAAGGGTGTGGAGGGTATGTTGGCCGGGGGGGATGGAAGAGTATTGAAGACTAGACTGGAGACAATGATTTGATAGTGTACATCTATAGTGCTACAAAACAGGACACGAGCGTGCGAACGCTGTATAGCAGTCTAGATCTAATTACATGCCACGTCACTTACTGCTTCGCGTGTTCCGACTCTCCACACTTTCATGGCCTTGCGCACGCGCGGTACTCCTCTGCGCCATGATCTGCGCATTCTTCTCTAGCGTTACGCGTTCCTCGAAGTCATTCTTCGTACGGATCTTCCTTTGCTTCTTGCCTGCGGTCTGTGCCTTGGCAACTGGCGGTGTCCAAGCCACCGAGCTGGCCGACGTGGAACCTGTTGTCAAATCGGGAGTGGGTAGAGAGTCCGGGTGCATGGCTGGGGTGGGTGTGTAGGGCCTGGGTAGCTCATTAATGGTACGCGCACGCTTCCCAGGGACCGTATCCTCTACATTGTCTGTCGGCGTTCCCTCATCAAAAACACACACACTGAGCCTCTTGCGCTTCCCCGCCATAGTAGTTTGGTGTATCGGTACGCTCGGGCTTGATGAGGCCGGAACTGGGTTCTTACGCGGGCGGCCACGAGCTCTCTTCGCGGGAAATGGCTCACATGTCTTAAGTAGCAGAGGCGGACTCTGCGGAAGAGCAGACGTCTGAATGGACGCTTCGGTCGCGGCCTTGATCCGGCAAGCTACTGCTGAGGTTGTATCGTACTTGCGTGGAGACGGCGAGGCAGTTTGGGTAAGTGCCTGCGGCAATTTACTGACAGGCGGAGAGACAGCGAGGCAGGGGGTATCGTCTTCCTGGATTGCGGCGATAGAAGAGGATGCAGATATTGGAGCCGATGATGAGGCCTGCCGAGGCTTAGTTGGTGTAGTGTTTAGAGCCTTGCGGATGTTATCTACGACTGTTATCATATCAGTAAGCGCGTACGTCAGAGATGCATACGGAGGTGACTTACGATCTGTATGACTGGTTTGCTGGCTAACTTCTAATGTTTCGAGAAAGACACGCGGGGCATACTCGTAATCTCCGTCCGACTTTCTGCAGTCATTGTTCTTGCTAAACGTGTCAACAGCTGCAGTAAGCTTAGCGACAGTGCAAAAGCCGTTGACCTGCGCTTCAACCTCAGGGTCGGTTGCAGGTAACTTGAAGCGTGAGCCTGACTCAAATTGAGATAGGTGGTTGAAGTGCTCAAGACGAGGGTCGTTGTACGACACGCTGTTGGAAGTAACAGGATCTTTGCGTTCCATGTCACCTGTAGTTGCCAGGTCCCATTTGATCCTCAAGCTTTCCCACTCAGCCATGCGGATGGTCTCTGGAAATAGGAGAGATGCTGGCGCCTTTGCGTGCCAGATTTCTGGGTGGCCGTTAGAGCCTCCATAAAGGTAAGTTCTCCGCACGTCTTCGTCGTCGCCGCGCCTTGTGTGAACTCTGCTAACCGGGCCTTTAGGAGTCACGGGGCTAGAGCCTGTGCGATAGAAAGCCTCACCCGCCGCCGTGGTATAGTTTCCGGGCAGCTCGTGGTAGTCGTGAATACCAGAGTCTGCGTCTGCAGCATCCTCGAATTCACGCAGTACATGGTCGACCTTTTGTTTGACGCGGCGATACAACTTTGAATCGCAGTCGTAACCATGTCTCGAAATCTCATGTATAAGACTCCGATTGATACGCTGGATGCGTTCCATATAGAGGGAGGCTGAGTCTTTGCCGCCTTCTGTAATAACGTAGTGGTGGGCTTGTCTCAGCAACTGATTCGTCTCCTCGCGGTCCGGCATCTCATCGCTAGACGAGCAGCAGTCTTCCGAGTCAGAATTACTGAGCTCAGGGGTCCGAATGAATGCATGATTCTGGTACATGGTCGCTATGTTCGTCGTCAGGTCTTGGATGTGGTTGGGCGCAGGTGGGCTTATGTGTAAGGTTCTGCAGATCTAGCAAATAAATCTAACAACCCAGTGAAGCAAACACAATGCAGCAAAGACAGATGGAAGATGCGAGCATTCTTCTGATGAAGCAAACAGCCCGGCCCGTCAATCTCTTTGTTGTGGAGGCGAACAATGACACACAATAGAACACCCTGGTGTATCCCTGATGCAAATAGCTCCTTGCAGTTACGCCTCTGCAGTGAAGCGGCAGAGTTTCTCTTTGTGCTCAGTTAACGAAGCCAGTCGCGACCGTGCGTTCGATCAACTCGCGGATGTCACCATTGTCGTGTTTCAACGCTAGGCCTTGCATGGCGGCCATGCAGTTGAGCGTCGTTGTGCTACAGGATCCGCGGATTTTGGAGATCTTTCAATACCGTTGGATAGACAACTTAGATGCACTGTACCACAACGCCTACGCCGGGGCTGGAATAGTAAAAAACATCGAGCAAGCGACGTTGGGGCGCGCGGAGGATCGAGACTGAAAAGCCGGGGGCTTGCAGTGCCAGGCAACTCTTTCATGCTGAGATCCGTTTGCGGTTCACTTTCTCAGCCACAGAACCGGGTCGTGGTTCCATGACTAACCCTGTAAGTCTTGCCCAGCCAGCGGCTGGGTCACCAATGCCAAAGGAGAGTAACGATTACAGTCTGACCGACAAGTTGGTCTGTTGGTGCAGCATCCATCGACCCCCACTTGTCACCATAGTGAGGTCTTCATTTCGTCGCTCGCATCGCGCACCACCTGCACCCGCTATCCTGTGCCCAGATTCGTATGATGAGAGGAAGTGCGGAAGGGGAAAAGTGCAGGCTGAAGATGCTGATGCTGATGCTGAGGCCATGCTGACATGCCTCGGCTCGCGCGCAGCAACGTCAGGCGCGTGTCACTACCCTTCCCTATCATTCAACTCGACATCAGCACACAGGCTGGCCCTCCTGTTTCGCTACTATATCTCCTTCGCCGCTGAGCTCTGCTTCCTTGCGTAATCCTGTTCTTGTTCATGCTGTGATACCCCGAAATCTTTTTACATACGCAGTTTCCACACGTTGCAGCAATGGCAGGTAAGCGTCATATTCACTTGTTCAAGTATCAACAGCAAAGTTGACATGGATCAGGTCTCCCCCTTGCTATTCCTGCTGCTGCGGCAGGTCTGGCATATCTCAACGCCCGCCACGGTGTCAGCTATGACTGGCCGATGCTGTCCTCCTTCATCCCAGCGACTGTTGGCATCATACGTGCCGAACGCCGTGACCAGCTCAACGTCTTCTACGAGCTCGAAGCTCTCTCTCAAGGCCCCCGGGCTGATCACACGTGGATCATCTTCCACGGACAGGCATGGACATACAAGCAGGCCTACGACATAGTCTTGCGGTTCGGCACATGGCTCACAAGCAGGGGCGTCCAACCGGGCGAGATTGTCGCTATGGACTTTGTGAACTCAGAGACGTTCATATGGATTTGGTTCGGGCTGTGGAGCATTGGCGCAAAGCCCGCATTCATCAATTACAACCTAACGGGCAAGTCACTCATACACACCATTAAGACATCGACAGCACGCCTAGTGCTGGTTGACGAAGAGAGTAAAGGCAGCTTCTCAGATTTTGTCATGGCAGAACATGGCTTCGTGCCAGTATCTGAGACCATTGTGGATAGCAGGGAAGCTCACTACGACTTTGAGATGGACCAGAGTGAGATACCACGCTCCATCAAGAGCCAGGCTTTAGCAGAAGTGCAACAGCAGGGTATCACCGCAACGCCACAAAGGAGAAAATTGGAGATCGTCTTCTTCGACAAGCAGCTGCAGGACTCAATCCTCCTGCTCCAGCCAATTCGGCAACCTGACTCCACCCGCGCCAATCAAAAGCGTAACAGTATGGCAATGCTCATCTATACAAGCGGAACTACTGGCTTGCCAAAGCCTGCCGTAATGGCCTGGGCCAAGTGCAACGGTGGTGCGAAGTATGTTTCCAGCTGGCTCAACATCAAGCATGACATACTATACACCTCGATGCCGCTCTACCACTCCTCCGCCTCGGTCTTGGGTGTATGTGCCGTTCTACGCGCCGGTGGCACCATTTGCCTGTCTTCAAAATTCAGCCACAAGACTTTCTGGCCCGAGGTTAGGGCGAGCAAAGCTACAGTCATTCATTACGTTGGCGAGACCTGCCGCTACCTACTGTCGGCCCCTCCTTCTGATCTTGATCGTTCGCACCATGTTCGCGCGGCCTTCGGTAATGGCCTTCGCCCTGATGTCTGGGAACCGTTCAAGGAACGATTTGGCATAAGAACCATCTACGAGTTTTATGCCGCCACAGAAGCACCTGGAGGAATTTGGAATCGTAGCGACAATACCTTCGCCTCCGGTGCCATTGGACGAAATGGAACGCTTGCTACACTGCTTCTTGGCAGAGGCATGTGCGTTGTGCGTACAGATCCCGACGCTGACGGAGCGCAACTCCTACGTAACACAGCCAGTGGGCTCTGCCAGGTGTGCGACTGGAATGAGCCGGGAGAGTTGTTATATCAACTCGACCCCACAAACATTGAGTTGCGATTCCAAGGGTACTTTGGTAATGACAATGCCACAAGCTCGAAGATCGTCAGAAACGTAAAGAAGTTGGGGGATGCATACTTCCGCTCGGGAGATCTCGTTCGCTGGGATAGAGAAGGGAGGTGGTGGTTCGTGGACCGTATTGGAGACACTTTCCGCTGGAAATCCGAGAATGTCAGCACAGCAGAAGTCGCAGACGCAGTGGGGAGGCATGCCACGATTGATGAAGCAGCTGTTTATGGAGTCCAGGTCCCTGGTCACGATGGGCGCGCTGGTTGCGCCGCCGTTGTCTTGAATTCATCGGCGTTGTCCACGTCCACTAACGCAGAGAAGAGTATCGCAGTCAAAGGAGAGGTGCTGGAGGCACTTGCAGCACATGTAATGAAGGAACTCCCTACTTTTGCCAGACCGATCTGGATCAGAGTTACCAAGCAGTTGCAGACAACAGGGACAAACAAGCAGCAAAAGCACGTGCTGCAGAAAGATGGGATTGATCCGCAGGTAGTAGAGCAAGCTGGCGACGCGCTGTACTGGCTGAGCGAGGGCACATATGTCCCCTTCACAGCAAGTGAGCTAAAGAGGATTGAAACTGGTGGAGTAAAGCTGTAGGTAAACGTTGTATTATGAGCTTTGCTATTTCATTCATACATATACCATCTTAGCTATGCAGTTGCGTCCTGTCACACAATAAACGGGCATCTAACCACCGCTTCCTGCCAAGGCTTGCAATCAACGATGTTATGCTCTCCTGTAAGGACGTACACTCAGGAGGATCTTGTCTGTTTCTAGTTCTTGAGAAGATCACTACTTGAAGGACAAGTGCAGCTATTAAGTCTCAACCCGCAGGTCATGGCTGAGAGCTAAAAGAAAGCACTCATCATCAAGCACCACGGACAAGGACGAGTTTGTAGCATATGCTTTACGTTCCAGGTCTCGATAGAAGCGGACAAGGAATGATTGGCACTGCGTTTCAGAAGTTGTTCTTTCGCTGTTCCGTTAAGAAGCAGAAGGTAGGTAGCCTTGCAACTTCAAATGTATACAACGATGATAAGTGTGCAGGGCGATAAAAACCCCACACGCAGCTCAAGACGGCGCCGAAGCGCAATGCCCCCGCCACATTTTCCAGATCCATATCACCATGCACCGGTCGCTTCGAAAAACCTGATATATTGATATACGGTAAGTATGTACAAGGCCCATCCGACTCGTCGTTGGATATCGATCGTGATAGCGTTGCGCAAAAGCGGAAAGACACCGTCCAGTTTGAGAATCAGAGATGCTGTACAGCGTCCGTTCTTGTAACAAGAAGGGTGTGCCGAACGCGGGTTTCATGCACCCCTCCACAACCACCAGCGGACCACTTAAGCCCGGTAAAGGGAGAGTTCGAAGGCAGGTGAGAAGGGTTGCTCAAATTAAACACGCTAAGCTTTCATCATCTGCGCGGTACGTTAGTTGGCGTTGAGAGAAGCGGATGCGTGAGGTGGCTTACAGTAGTTAAACTGGAAGGATGGAGAGGAAATGGGAGGTTTGGAGGCGCGGAAACTTTTGTGGCAGTCGCGCTTGGGCCAGGTCTTGGCGCAATGCTCCGTTCACTTTTCTGTCAGTCGACGGATTGTCGTCGAGAACACCAAAGTCTAGCTTTGCACCATTAAGCTTTTTTGTTGTTCAGTCATGAGTCTAGTGCATGCTTCACGGCATGCGGTAGGCCGCGGCGCATGTCTTCGCAGCTCCTATGCGGAGATATCTCGATTCGTTCGAACACGCCATCACGGGATCTCGTTCGATCGTGCATCGCTATGCTCGCGGGTAGCAAGTCGCTCTATAGCAAGCTCACAGCCCGATATACAAGCATTGTCACCTGAGCAGAAGCTTCGTAAGACTCTAGATGAATTCAAGGAATCAAGTATGCTTATTGCCAATCTTTGTATTACAATTGCTTACGTGTGACAGCTCGAATTTCCTCTTGGAAGCACCTCGAGGATGAATGGCGCGCACTACGAGGTGCAAAATTGGGTCAGAACAGAGCCGGTCGGGAAGTTGAGATTACCGGCTATTTGGGCGCGCGGCGAGATGTGAACCAGAAGCTGTCTTTTACAACGCTCCGCGCCAAGAACCAAACATGGTGCATCCAGGTCGTTTCGACCGGCAACGTGGATGGTGAAGAAGCAGAGGCCCATGTCCGCCTTAGAACATTGAGAGAGTGGACTCCCGTTGTCATTCGGGGTAGGCTGCTGGAGAGGAAGCAAGCCAAAAACGACACATATCTTGGAATGAAAGTGCTTACCGACCGCGAGATCTCGTTGACAAGCGTCACGCCGCTAAATGAGATTCCGAACGATATCATCATCAAGCAGGATACGGTTTTTGGCCCTGAGCAGCGACACTTGCAACTGCGGACTGACGCCGAGTTACGTAACAACATCGTAAAGCGACAGCAGGCCATGCAAAGAGCAAGAATAGAATTGGCGGAACATGGGTGGAAGGAAATTGAAACTCCCATCCTCTTCAAGTCCACACCTGAAGGCGCGCGGGAATTTCTTGTGCCGACGAGAACGAAGGGACTGGCATATGCCCTTCCTCAGAGTCCGCAACAGTACAAGCAGATCTTAATGGCCTCGGGTTTCACCCAGTACTATCAGTTTGCGCGTTGCTTCCGTGACGAAGACCTTAGAGCCGACCGGCAGCCAGAATTCACGCAGCTCGACATGGAAATGTCTTTTGCTGCGGAAGAAGACATCATGGCCGAGATCGAAAGACTGCTGAGGAGGCTGTGGTACAAGATTCTGGATCAAAAGATACCCGAAACCTTTCCTCGCATGACCTACCAAGAAGCCATGGCTTCGTACGGCTCAGACAAGCCTGATCTGCGCTACGACTCCAAGATCCATAACATCACACAACACCTTCCTGCAGATCTCATCGGCAAGATCACTCCATTGGATGATCCCACCGTCGATGCGATCAAGATATCAATCTCCTCGGACCCGAAAGTGACCCGCAAATTCGTCTCCGATTTCCTCGATAGTCCAGACGGCCGCACCTTCCTCGAGAACCCGCACGGCCAGCCTGGAGTCTTCGTAGGCGACCTCTCCGCACCCATGCAAGGTCTAGGACCACTGGGGTACCAATATGTGATGGACGGCCCCTCCTCACTCGCCATCGAGCACGGCGACTTACTCATCCTACAAGCGCGCCCCAATGCACCCTTCGCGGGCGGCTCCACCCCTCTCGGCGCCCTGCGCCTCGCACTCCACAAAGCCGCCATCGCCGCGGGTCTCGTCGATGCCCCCGCCGCAACAGACTTCCGCTTTCTCTGGATCCACGACTTCCCCCTCTTCTCCCCGACCACGGACTCCGAACCCGGCCAGGGCGGCACCGCCGGCCTCGCATCAACCCACCACCCCTTCACGTCGCCCAAGACGCCCGCCGACGTCGACCTGCTGCTCACCGCCCCCGAGAAGGCAGTCGCAGCACACTACGACATCGTGGTCAACGGCGTGGAGCTGGGCGGCGGCAGCCGGCGCATCCACAACGCGGCCGTGCAGGAGTTTATCTTCCGCGACGTGCTGAAGATGCGCGTCGAGCGCGTTGAGGACTTCCGCCACTTGCTGGATGTGCTGCGTTCGGGCGCGCCGCCGCACTGTGGGATTGCGCTGGGCTGGGATCGCCTCATGGCCATCATGTGTGGCAAGGAGAGTGTGCGCGATGTCATTGCGTTTCCGAAGAGTGGGAGTGGAGAGGATCCGATGGTGAGGAGTCCGAATCGGCCGACGGAGGAGCAGTGGGGGACTTATGGGTTGGTTGTTCAGCAGTAGGTGAGGGACGAAGGTTGTGATGACAGAGGTGGAGAGGTGTATGATATGTGTTGTTATGGTCATTGCATCCAGGTGGCTATAGTTATAGTATGTAAATATTCATTGTACAGTAATTGCCCGTGCCTTTGAACTGGGTTGTCCATAGCGTCCAATCTCAAACTGGTATGCAAAGTCACATTAAGATCACATTGTTAATCTCACGAGAATCACATAACAGGTAGAGCGGGTAAGACCGAAAGGGCAGAGCCAAGCATAGTAGCATTCCGGACTATAGAAGAAAGGGACAATTGAATCGGGGGTATCTCATGAAAACACACAATGACAACGGGCGGAGCGGAGCGGAGCGCAACCCCCACCGCGCGGTAAAGGGGGTTGAAAAGGTGTAAAAGGTGAGCCGCCATGCCGTCTGCGCAGGCTCTGTAGCTCCAAGCGCGTAACTCATGTAGTTCGCGCAGCTGGCAAGAGTCGAAGCTAAACGTTCAGGCTCAAACTCAAGGTGATAGCGCTATTGAGTTCGATGCTGCGTAGTGCAGTACGGTGCAGTGCAGTGCAGTGCCAACATGCATCCCAGTGACTCGCCCATGATACATTAACAGTCAAATGGAAGATGCGGACGTGGAGTCCTGAGGGAACCAGGAAACCGAACTCTGGGTTTATGCATCGATACGAGAAAGAGATTCGTCGTCGTGCAGAGTGGTGAGGATCCGTTTGCGCCGAACGGTCCAAAAACGCAATGCAAAGCAAAAACAAGAATAAAGACAGCTGTATGAAACGCCGAACCGGGTGACGAGCGCCGTGGTATATGCGAGAGATGACAAAGGAGATCAGGTAATTGTGCTGGTAAGGGGCTATGATGTTTCGAAAGCATCGATAGCAGCGTGAAGATAGGATAACTTGGTGCCGAAAGGTGGACCGAGAGGTGAGAACTCGTCGGGCAGATCATGGCCATCGTGATTTACGCGGCCGACGTCTACGCCACTGTCGCGATTCTCTGCTCGAGCAAAGTCGGGAACGGGAGGGTCAAGGGTGTCGGCGGCGTGCTGGGAAGGGCTCCAAGGGCTGAGAAGGCCTCTAGATTCTTTGTGGGCGGTTGCATCGTCTTCGTCATCTTCTGTAACGAGCACACGCCCGCCAAGTCGCACGTCGCTGATGTTAACTTTGTAATCGAGGGCCTTCTGTGCATCCTTGATGAGTTGGTCTGTCCAGCCAAGGCATCGCTTCAGGCTTTCGTTCATCTTCTGGCTATCCATGAGCAGGTCGCGATGCTTGGCCAAGTCCAGCTGAAGACGCTTCTCATCCTTGAGGCGATAGACTTCGTCGCGCTCTGCTTGAACGCCATTCTCCAAGACGCTCTCATCGAAGGAGGATTCGCTGCTCTCCGGCTCTTCCTCTGAAGGCTCCTCTTCGTCCCCTTCTTCCTCCTGGTCCTCTTCCACCTCAGACATGTCCGAGAGGTCGCTAGCTTTCTTTGCGGTAAATGTGTCCAGCGTTGGGCCGAGAGCGTCGATTGAGAAGCGACCTGCGCGACTCATTCGACGGAGGCGTTTGAGTTCGGCCTTTTGCTTACGCATTTCCTTCTCCAAAGACCGATTGATAGCAAGCAGCGACGAGTTGCTGATCTCGAGGTCGAGAACCTTTCGCTCTCGCCGAGCATTCGCAGCTAGCTCATTCATCATCTCGAGCGGCGTTTGACCTGTTGCAGGTTTCGTAGGGCTCGCGAGCCCTGGTGATGGTAAAGCATTCTGACTGATAGCTAGCGGCGAACGCGTAGGCGCAACGCTGTCAGCGACCGATGAGTCATTGCTGATAACACGGTGGCCGTGCATGGTTGGACTGGGTGAAGAACCCTGGACTTCGTGGAAGGAGATCCATCTCAGATCGGCCACGGAGTCGATTGATGAAAGGCTGGCACTTTTGTAGTGTCCCGGTCTGCTGAGCAATGACGTGACACTGGATCGCCTGCACGAGTTGTCGGGTTCCTCTGCCACGCTGATACCAGAGAGAACGGACAGAGCAGAATTGCGTGTGTGCAGGTTTGGCCGAATAACTTGTGAAGCGCCCTTACGATACGACAGATGCCCCCAATCCTTGGTTGGCGAAACGGCCCTTACCATGGGTCCTTGCGGGGCGGCTGTTGGGTTTGGTGGCAGATCCGGCACTGCCGCAGCAAGCTTCGGGCTCAGCAGTGGCGCAGACTGTATCTCGGGAGTCGAATCGGCATGAAGAAATTTGCTCTCGAGTTGAAGCTTGCCGACAGTTGATTGCGCCTTTCCTACAGTTGAAGGTGCTTTGCCAACGGCCGAAGATGGTCTGCCCATTGCTGATGAAGGTCGGCCTACTGCGGACGATGGCGGCGACGAAGCGAGTGGCCTCTGCGGACTATTTGCCTGGTCGCCATTCGCATGGAAGAAAACTGCGTGCTTCTTCTGCGGTGGTCTGGGTGGGGGCGCCTGCTCTCTCGGCGACCTGACGCTATTCGCGTGGAAGAACATGTTTGAAGCATCTCGTATTTGACTTGCCTCAGGCGGCGTGTGATTGTAAACATTCGACAACGGCAGCCGAGGCGTTAGTGTTGCGTTGTGGCTGTTGCTCCCCACCGTGCTCCGTGGTCTGTGGTTCGCATTTATTGCAGGCCCACTTTGACCAGAACCGTGCTCCCTATGCGCAAAATCGACCGTGGACGAGGCGCGGGAGCTGATAGGGGTCGTCGCGGGTGAGATATTCGGGGTCGAGCAGTTGCTGCTCACTCCTACCCGCGACTTCCGCGACGCGGTGCGCGGTGTGACATTGGCGCTGAGGAGCGATTTGGCGGCGTCCTCCTTAATGGAGGCGGCAAGCCTCGGGACGATTCCATTGGCGCTGCGCACAGTGCGACTTGGCTGTGACGAGCTGGTGGACGGGGTCGAGGGCGCGAGAGCGAGGCGGGGAGTCACAGGACTCTTCCCGTTTGCAGCGGTTCGGTTGCTAGCGAGCGTGGGCTTCAAAGGCCGCGGGTTGTTTGGGGTGTTGCGGTCGAGGGGCATCCTCCAGGTGGTCGAGAGGCGTTAGGTAAGGAGGGAGGTGCCAATGCACAGACGGATCATGGCCGTAGGAGGGGGCAATGGGATGGTTGCTGGGGGGTCGGTGGTTATGCTGGTGGTTGTTTGGCTTGGTGTTTCTGCAAGCGGAGGCGGTGGACACAGGCTTCGATGGCGGTGGGCGGCGCGGATGGTAACCCCGCGTTACAAGAACAGTGGTGGTGTGTTGGGTGTGGTCGTGGTCGTGCCCATCTCTCCTGGGAGTCAGAGAGGGGTTCCTGGGCGGTGATTGTGTCTGTTGTGGTGTGATTAATGATGTCCTTTGGATCTGGTTGATCCCTGATGAATCCTCGGCCGCTTGCCCTGCATAGTTAGCGCATCGTAGCGCGTCATATTGTCAAGTCATGCCTGCACCATAGGCAGCCTCAGCATCGCTGCTGTGCTCACCATGCAGGTGTTTTTAACATGACCAGAAGTGCACCAGGGTCCACCCTTTCACCGCCGCTCTCGCCCCCGCCATCCCGCTCGAAAAATTCTACCCCAGCCCGACATGCCCCCGCCGAGCCAGCAGGCGCGTCCGGGGCAGCGGCGCCTCCCACCATGAACGCGTCGACCGAGACCCCTGCACCGCCGCCCGACTTACGACAGAGCACCAGAGCCATGCGCGCAGTAGCCCAGGCCTCAGAGTCCCCACAGCAGACAACTGCTGCCATCAACGAGCACGACTCACTGAAGTACCATCTACTAGGGCCTTCGCTCACCAAAGCGGGTCAAGATTCGGTCGATCAGCAGAAAGTCTCAGAGATCATCTACAACGCTTCAAAAGGCTCCAAGTTCTTCAACAACGAAGAGGTCAGGGACAAGAACCTTACCGAGAAGATTACGAATATCTTGGCGAAGAAAGCCCGGCTGGAGAAGCTTGACCTCTCGTCAGATGTACGTCGTGCAGACGACTACATTGCAGAGCTGGAGCTCAGTCGAGACCTGAGCCAGACTATCGTGCATCTCGACTGCGATGCCTTCTACGCCGCCGTGGAGGAGCTGGACAGACCTGAGCTGAAGGACGTACCCATGGCCGTCGGCAAAGGCGTGCTGACAACCTGTAACTATCACGCAAGGAAGTTTGGGTGTCGCTCAGGTATGGCTGGCTTTGTCGCCATGAAGCTGTGCCCACAGCTCATCTGCGTGCCTATGAACTTTCCAAAGTACATGGCTAAAGCCCAGGAGGTTCGTGAGGTATTAGCCCTGTACGATGCAAACTTCGAGAGCGCTAGCTGCGACGAAGCCTACCTCAATATCACGCAATACTGCTTAGATCACAACATGGGCCCAGAGGAGGTTGTAAGCCAACTACGAGCTGACGTCTTTGAGAAGGCGAGGATCACCGTATCTGCGGGTATTGCTGCCAACGCTAAGCTGGCGAAGATCGGGTCAAACAAGAATAAACCCAACGGTCAATTCTTTCTCCCCAGTGATCGACAGACCATCATGGAATTCATGAAGTCAATGCCGACAAGAAAAGTCAACGGTATTGGGCGCGTGTTCGAGCGCGAGCTGGACGCGATTGGCGTCAAGACCTGTGGAGACATCTATGCACACCGAGGCTGTCTAGCTCAGCTCTTCGGCCAGAAAGCATTCCAGTTTCTGATGCAGTGCTATCTAGGTCTTGGACGCACGAAGATACAACAACCCGAAGAATCACATCGCAAGAGTGTTGGCACCGAGACGACTTTCAAAGAACTTGGGTCGCCAGATGCCTTGCGTGAGAAGCTGCGATGGGTCGCCGATGAGCTGGAGGGGGATCTGAAGCGCACCCAATACAAAGGGAGAACGCTGTGCATTAAGATCAAGCTTGCCACGTACGAAGTCCACACTCGCCAGATAACACCACCATTTGCCGTACTTCGTGCAGATGATCTATACAAGTACAGCCTGCCAATGTTGGAGAAGCTCATGAAGGAAATTCCAAACATGAAACTACGGCTTATGGGTCTGAGGGTGACGCACATCATCAGCACGAAGAAGCCCGGAATCGACTTCTTCGGCCGCAACAGACTCACCGCCGATACTCCAACGAAGAAAAGAGTAAACCGAACCGGTGGCGAATGGGAGGTCTGGCCCGAACAGGACTTCGAAGAGGCCGCAGCCCGCGAGCGCAACGACGAAATGAACGAGCTTGAGCAACTATCGCAGGAATACGAACGTGCCCAGATCAAAGAGGACACAGGGACATCAATCACCCCTCAGCCGGCTTCGGCCACAGAGGAGCAGTGGACCTGCCCCATTTGCTCTCTGCGCCAGCCGCCTGACGACAGCTCTTTCAACGCACACATCGATTTCTGTCTCTCTCGCGATACAATCAAGGAGGCTGTCAAGTCTACGGCCTCTACGACTTTGACACCACCACCGCCGTCGCTCGATCGGCAGACGAGTGTCGCCAAGCCGCAGCAGAAGAAGGGGAAGAGGGGCCGGTCGAAGAACGAACAGCAGCCTTCTGAGGAGCAGGCGCGTGAGAAGAGACGCGCGTTTTTCTTTGCTGGGGCTGGCTGAGAGGCGCTGCAGGACGAGTCGTGGTGGCAATGATACCCAATACAATTCAATACAATTCAATACAAGCTGCTGGCGAAACGTACCATGCTTCGACGGAAAGGGAAAAGTGTGAAGGTGATATGTGTACATTCCCGACCGCGCAGAAGCAGCCTTCTTTTACATACAATTACGTCCCTCAAAAGTCATATCCCGTTACGTATTCAGATACGCAGTCCTTCTGAAAGCAAAGCAAAGCAAGCACTCCACCGCCACAATCTAGGGTATTGTCATCTATACATGCGCTTAAAGAAAAGAAAACCAAGTCCATTCCACTGTTCACTTCTTGAGCTAGGCCCAGTAGCCCAACAGAGCCATCAACCCGGCACCCAGCAACATCAACCCAAACGCATACAGCGTCCTGCTCACAGGACCCTTCTGCATGTACGGGCTGAACATGAACTCGTGGGCCATCAGCTCGACCAGGCCGGTATAGATGAGGATTCCCGCGCTGATGGAGTCGAAGACACCGTTGACGATGAGCGTCGTCTGGCTCTCGGGAGCAAACGTGGTTCGAATTCCGAGCCCGATGGCGATGGCAATTGGTGTCGAGATCCCGTAGCCGAAACCAAGTAAATACGGGGTCCAGCGCTTGCTGCGCGGCCATGGGACCTCGGCGAGACGGGCGCCCAGACCCAGACCCTCGAAGGTTTGGTGGAATACGAGGACGATGTAAAGGGTGATGAACTCATCGCCTGCAACGGCAAGAGTGAGACCGACGAAGATGGAGTGGAAGATGACGCCGAACTCGAGGATGAAGACGGCGGTCAGCTGGGCAGCGTATGTCTCTGGGACGAAACCTTGGGCTTCCCAGTTGGAGCTGAGCTCAGAGTTATCCACGTGGTCGCGTTGGTGGCCGAGATGGTCCTCGCCGCGGACATGGGAGGCCCTGGGTGGTGCTTCCTCGGGGCTGGCGCGCTTGTCCTCGAGGCTGTGCTCGTCGCCGTGGCTGTGGGAGTGGCTGTGAGAGTGTCCGTCACTGTGGTCGTGGTCGCCTCCAAATTTGGCATAGCGCATGGTCATCAGCTCGAGGAAGAACATGACAAAGGCTGTCATCAGTGCAATAGCCTCAGGCCATGGGTACGTGTCTGAAGAGATGGTCTGGCCGACAAGACATTCATTGCCGAGGGCCTCATTCGCAGGGGCCAGCAGGTGGATGAAAGCTGTCGCAATGATGACTCCTGAACCGAAATACTTGGCGACGAAGAAAGTCCAGGCAGGAACCAGCTTTGTCCTGGCTCGTTTGGCGAAGGTTGGGAAAATGGCACCTTCAAGATGTTAGTTGACGAGCCATGATGTAGTACAGTGAGATCCGACGGCACCAGCAGTTGAGGTCATAAGCGCACAGACATATGCATGTGAGGGGAGAGATGATATATGTTCGAAGAAATGTGACTTACCCCATAATGAACCCACGAAAATCACAAAGATCGACGATATGCGAACGCCCATCCGTCCATCGTAGTCGTTGGAGCCGCTGCAAACAGGCGTCGTCTCTGTCTCGGCTCCTGCGTCTTGCCGTAACACCAGGCGTGCGAACTCCATAGCTGCGGCGTCCATGTTGATGATGGTCAAGTAGCACTTGACTCAAGGCAGGGCAGATAGCGGCCCGGGGGATCGTTTTTAGTATAGAAATACTCCTGCGCTTATTTAGGCTTCGACCAAGAACAATGACGACTGTCGTGATCCAGGCGTGTGGGTTGACAGATCACTGCTTGGTTTAGTCAATCCCAGCTTGGTGGTTCTTGTCCTGCGAGCACAAAAGCTTGGGGTGCTGCTTCTCTTATTGCGCCGAGGGAAATAAGCAATTCAGCACCGTGATGGACAGTTAACACACGCGGAAGGAGTCTCTGCGACGGCTTGGTACAGCTTGAAAATTTGGCATGCTCGACCACGGATGTAGAGCACCTTGATGTCTACGCTAAGCAGCAAAACCCACCGTTTCCGTCACAGTTGGGGCAAATGAACAAGGATGGCGCAGACTCCGACTTCTGCTTATGTGCCGCTTGAGCCTTTCGCTCAATTGCAAATGGACAGACGGCACCGTGTTCGCGCTTGTTGGGCGGCCTCATCGTATCGCAGCTTTTGCTCGTGTGGTGTTGCATGTTCGGTGTGGCTGCACCACTCGCTGAGGAGCGAATCAGCGTGGCACATTTTCGTAGAGGGACTCGACCGACCGAACACTGCATTTTCGGAGCTATTAAATCACAGCCAGAGTCCAAACTCGATTATCTCCAATCGGCAAATGTTGTATAGCAGGTTGACTTTATCTTCAATTCCAGCTCCGTGTGAATGGAGCAGACATCGAGTACTCAATACTTCAACAACAAATTAGTCCGCCACAACCCCATTCCACTGCGACGGCCGACCCATCTCTCGGCTCCGTGCCGAGCGCTCGTGGGGACGATGGGGCCTGTCTCGGTTCAGTCCGATGCCATTCCGAAGACTTCGTGGTTCGGTGGGGAATCGGTCTTATTTCGATCGTGGACGACACATGCGCGGTATTCAAGCAGCACCTCCGGGCCTGCGCAAAAATGCGGTTGTCTTGTATGGACATGCTGCGTGCCAGGATCTGGTTTCTGACAGCCCGAGGATATCTATCTGACCACAGGACCGAGAGCATCACTAGCTAGCCTTGAACAAGGGGAGAGCTCTCGAAGAATCGCGACGGATACGAACAAAGTAACGGCTGAGCAAGAATCTTTGCATGGGCGCGCGCTGGCGCACAGGCAGTAGATAAGAGGTCCTTCGACGATGTGTGGTGTCAGAGGACTGACGACTAGGTATTGCGTCTGAGGTACGTAACCTGGCACGTCCTGGGTCTGACAAAGCCTAGTCTTGCACGCGTTGGCCCGTCGACTGCGCAGGCTTTTTATGTGCGACAGCACCAGACGTGGGATCGTCTCATTGAATCGACCGCAAGAAAGGCCAGTGTCACGCCCTGTGGTACGTCTCGGCACATGCTGCTTGTCGGGGTGTCAAACTCAGTGGGTTTAAGAACCCTGTTTTTGGGCAGCTGTGCAAGGCGGACGAGACGCCTCACCCTGCAGCAACAGCGGGCTGGAATTGGTTGCGCTGATGTCACGTGGCTGTCATACGAGACATCGAGAGCGCGATCCTTGACACTTTGCGTGCTTGGTACTGTGGGGTGCATCGCGCAGATCGGTGATGGCATTTCGGTTCTCCATAGCTGCACGCACTGCCAATTCCCCGAGCGTCAGCATCACAGCGCATCGTATCTCAACAACTCTCCCAACGCATCAATTCTCATCAATTTAGAGGCACCTCTACAGAAACACTACCGGCGGGGTTTTGTACCTATGCATTGTGTTGGTGGCCGGCGCTCGGACTGCGATCCAGCTCCAACCGTCCCGTCACCGTAGCCAATGGTGTCTGCATGCAGTGAGGGGAGATGACGTCGTGACTTCCTACTTGGTACAGCTCCTGCAAGAGCTCGGGGCAGGTGACAGCATAATGCCCTTCGAACTGTTGCCTGCGACTCCTCTTTAAAACCTCAGCCGCCGCTGGTCTTTTCCCGAACCTTCATTCTTCAATTGGAGTATCGTCGCTGTCACTCAATTCACTGCCGCATCACCGCCATCATGATTGCCGACCAATTCGAAGAGGTTCTGAGGAAGACCTCGGCCATTGCTCTGCCCACTTCTTCGCCCACTGGCGTCGCACCCATCCCTTCAGTCATTCCCGACTCGCCCGAATACCAACTCGTTGGCGAGACAGGCACAAAGACACTATGGGTCGTCTTCATCATCATGCTGATCTCTTCTGGTGTCTTCTCCGGCCTCGCATGGAGAGTCCCAGTGGTATGTAGCTCGCAACGCAGAACGCGGCGCAGCTCACTAACAGCCTTGTAGCAAAAGCGTCTCTTCTATGTCATCACCACTCTGATTACCATCACTGCTGCGATCTCTTACTTTGCCATGGCCACCGGTCAGGGTGTCTCTCTTCACCACATCCACATCCGTGAGCAGCACGACCACGTCCCTGACACCCACCACGAGATCAACCGCCAGGTCTTCTGGGCCCGTTACGTTGACTGGGCCATCACCACTCCTCTCCTGCTCCTCGACCTTGGTCTCCTGGCTGGCATGAACGGTGCTCACCTCACCTTGGCTATTGTTGCTGACCTCGTCATGATCCTCACTGGTCTCTTCGCTGCTTTCGGCTCCGAGGGTACCCCTGCTAAGTGGGGATGGTACACCATTGCCTGCTTCGCCTACCTCGTTGTCGTTTGGCACTTGGCTGTCAACGGCCGCGCTGCTGTCCAGGCCAAGGGCCAGAACGTCTCCTCGTTCTTCCTTGCCATCGCCACTTACACCTTCGTCCTCTGGACTGCGTACCCCATGTAAGTTCAAGCTCATACCCAGCTACAAGCAACCACTAACAATCCGCAGTGTTTGGGGTTTCGCTGATGGTGCCCGCCGCGTCGGTGTTGATGGCGAGATCATCGCCTATGCCATCCTTGACGTTCTTGCTAAGCCCGTCTTCGGTACCTGGTTGATTATCACTCACGCTAAGCTCCGTGAGACTGATGTCGACCTTGGTGGCTTCTGGGCTAACGGTCTCAACCGTGAGGGCGCTCTTCGCCTTGGTGATGATGATGGTGCTTAATCAAACTCTCACCTTCACCGAATCACACCTTCGAACAAATTGCAAAGCGGGACAAGCTACGCTCAACAACGTCCCTGGTGGAAACTGTATTGACGGCGGAACGGTGGTTGAGAATGCCATCCTTCTCATCGTCTTCGACGATCTTTTACGACCTCGAGTACTCAGTAAAGGAGTAGAGGCATCATGTAAATTAATGCGGGACATTTGCTCCTAACGTCGGTATATGACTTAATGCGGTAATGCATGACATTCTTCCATACTATTAGGTTAAATTTCTATAGTGACCTGGCTCCAGGAATGTATCCTCGTGTATCGTTCCACGCATCCCTTCTTCTATGCATATAGGAACCAGTCCTGTCGCCTTAGTAATAATGGAGTGGGCCCAACTGCATAGTGCCCACGTTGTACAGGCCCTCTTTGGCCCCGGCCAAGAAGGGAGAGGTGCTTGATGGAAACAAGCATCTCCCACATATGTACTTGAGATTACTCAAGTGTGTGCACTGCATTCGACGGATCACGGCTTTTTCAGCAGTTCGAGATGCGTTCATCCATTATCAGTGCCGTTCTGGCCATCTTGTCTGCCGAGGCGTATGTTCTTTATCAGTATCTCTACCCCTGGCTTCGACTCACGTCAACACCAGGCTCTCATCACCCCTCGCACAAGCTGACGTGCCGTCGCCGGCCGCCACACCAGCGCCCACATGCACCCATACCATCCTCAAGCAACCATCCTTCGCGAGGACCTGTACAAACTACGCAAGAACTGTCACCTTGACGTCGTACACTGACTGCGGTATCGGCTGCACGCTGGCTACTCAGAGACTCGGCGTGGGACTCGTGAGTCAGCCTAAGGACGATGTATTGTTAAAGAGGTGCTGATGAGATGTAGCCGTGCCGGACTGTCAAGTATAACCCGGGTGTTACTGCGACATTTGTGACCAGCTGTAAACCGCCGAAGACGATGACTAAGACTATTACTAGGTATACAAGGCCCACGGGTGAGTGATTGTTGATGTTGGGGGTTATGTGTGCTGGTGTGCTGATGCAACTGCAGTAACTCTGAAGCTGTAGCTGGCGGGCAGCATCTGGTCTGTGAGGATGCTGAAACGAGAATGCTACAGCGGATTTGAATTGAGGAGGCTTGGAACGTAGTCTCGATAGAATGGTCGACCAAATGAAAATGTTTTGGAGGTACTTGCACGACCTTGTTTTGTTGCGGTCGTTTACTGTGCTGAAGCTGTGTTGGTGGAAGGACCTCTACGTCATTTGCCTGAGCTTGGGCTTGCAAGCCGCAGTCGCAGCCAGTGAACTCGCCGTCAGCAGCGAAAGTGGTAACATGGCACCATGAATCACAACGCAGTCATCTCTCTGTTGCTCGTGAGACGCGTGCCTGACCGAGACACTCGCACATGATGGAGGCAGTTGCCAGATGCAGGGATCGTGGCCCCCGCATCCAAGGTTCCTGGCAGCTCCTGGCAGCCGCAGCAGCTTTGTTTCGACGCATCGAGCCGCCGCGTCCCCTCTCATCTCACAACCCACGAGCTGCTATAAGTACACGCAACCTGCACAAGCCCCAGCTACACCTGCACTTTAGTTTCCCTGCGCAACTATCTTGATCTCACTGACCACTGCCCACCATGGCTTCTGAAAGCACTAACATCGTCGATGCCACGCCCATCTCGCCCGTCCGCAGCAACGAGCGCCGCAACAGCTTGGAGAAGCACCTGCAGCAGCGTCCTGAAGCCCAGGACCTGAAGAACAGACACATTCTGCTCGACACGACCACAGCTCCGTAATTTCCCCCGTTGCCAAAACATCCCGAGCGTCGGCTGACTCCTCCAACAGCGCCCTGCAAGCCAAAGCCCTCGAGCTGGAGCGCCAGCGCGCAACCGATAACCTCAAGAAGGGCCTCAACGCGCGCCCCGACCGCGACGACCTCATTCAGCGCAACATTCTCCCTGCCTCTAATGCGGCGCCTGCGCTGCAGGAGAAGCAACGCGAGCTTGAACACCATATGAGGGCGGATAGTCTGGAGAAGGGTTTGCAGAGCCGCCCCGGGCCGGAGGAGCTGGTCAAGAAGGGGATCCTGGACGCAGATGAGAATCCGTTGAAGGAGGCGTAGGATGCTGTTACAGAAGGGGTGTGAAATGGCTTTGTGAAGTTGACCGGATGCAAGGGTCATTTGCTTTACGGATCCGATATCTTTTGGGTCGTCATGGAGTCTATGAGATTATACAAATAAAAATAAAAACCTCATTTTGTAAATCTATGCTCGTTGGTGGCAAATTAGCTTCGAGATGTATCCTTTGACGTTCAAATCGGTCTTGCTGGCGACTCCCAAGGCTTGGGTGAAGGAGCTGTACACGCTGCATGTTGCTGTGGACGGGGTATCAAACAGTAGATGCCTCCAACTTTCCTTCAGGCTGTCACTCTCCAGTGCTGATCTTGAAAGCGGACCAACAGTTCCCCAGAAGAGAATCTACGTACGCCGTCTTCTTGCTACAGTACTATTGTGCTGATGCATTCTCTATCCTGATATCCGTTTCACGCCTTGGTCGACATGATCTAACCAGCACAGCCCGCATAAGAAAGGAGAGATTAAATCAAGCCCCGTCTCTATATCTCTGGCAGTACAATACCATCATCATAAGTCTAATTTTTTTCGTCAATCTTCTCTTGCACCCAGCCCGGTACCGTGGGCTTCTTCTCCCACCCTTCCCTCCAACTCTGCTTCCACCCAGTCACACTCGCCGGCAGCGCGAAGACCGCCGTGACAAACCACGTCGTCGAGCCAGCCTTGAGCTCATTCTTGAGCAATGGCACCACGCTCCTCGCCTCAACCAGATTGCTGTTCGCATCAGCCTGGAGCACATGTCCCGCACGCTTGGCCTCTGTCAACTCAGCGATGCCCACAGCGCCGGACCGCGACGCAGCAAGCGAGCTTTGCGCCTCCTCGCGACCACCCTCGGGCAGCTCTGCGTCAAACCCAGTGAATGCCCGGCCGTCCGCCTCCCGCGCGCCATACACCGCGAACGCACCCTCGGCGGTCAGAACATCCCGCCCCGTCGTGATCCGGTGGACTCGCAGATGCCAGTTCGGACTCGATTCGGCCGGCGGAATGAGGAATGTCGTGATCTCAACGTCAGGCCAAGGCTTCATGGAGCTGACCAGCACCGGCACGCCGTCCATTGTCTCGATGCTCGAGTCGCCGTTGTGCGCGCGCCGCATCTTCCACAGCTCACCGCCGTCGTCGGACAGCGCGAGAGAGGACTCGGGCACGAACTGCTCGAGCTCCTGGTACCCGGTGGAGACCGAGTAGGCGAATGCAGAGCTGTAGGCGAATCTGCCGTACTTGGCGTTGGAGTTCTTGATCGCGTAGTGGCAGGACTGTCCACTGCTGAGGAGAAAGGAGTGGCCGCCGCTACGAATCACGATGTGACGGGGGTGCGTCAGCGGTCTAGCGATGCGCGTACTGGCGTAAGGATGGGGCTCCTCTTTTACGGTCCAGAAGGGGTGATCTTTCGACGCGCCCAGCGGCGCAAAGTCAAGCATGCACCAGTATGGCGAGCCAGGCGAGTTGTAGTTCTCGGCCAGATAGGTATTGGGGTACGAGTAGCCAAGGGTCAGCATGCCGTTGGACTGGAAAATATCTTTCTGTGTCGTCCACCAGCGCAGGTTGCGCAGCCAGATGCCTTTCACGACACCCCAGGTCAAGGGGGCAGGAAGCTCCACATCAGCGAAGGCTAGGGAACCCCAAAAAGCGGCCATAGCCCAGCGGTAAGTTAGTGAGCGACCAAAAGTGATGGCGCGGCCTTCAGGGTCGAAGTAGTGCACAAAGTCCTGAGCGTAGAGACGTGCACGCTCTTTGTATTCTGAGGCTTGCTCTGAGTCGATATCGGCGGCGAGTTTGGCGTAGAGGAGTTGCAGATACTGGATGGCGAAGGAGCCGGAGTAATAATCCATCTGGCGGTAGTGCTCGGGGCCATCATTGCTCCAACCATCGCCGCGGTAGAAGGTGTTTAGTTGTTTGATATCTGACTTGACGAGATCACTGTTCCAGTTTGCTCCGTTCTTTGCAAGTCCGAGATTAGCAAAAACTCTGAACCATAGCCTGTAAGGTGGTCAGCACTGTACATCCAAAATAATCAAATCGAGTACATGAAAGGCATACCAGTTCGTGTTGGGCATTTCTTTGCCGTTCATACTGCCCAGCCATGTTTCAACATTCTTCTTCTGCTTGTCAGTCAAAGGATCCCAGAACTGCTTGTTAGCAACAGCGAGCGTGAAACCAATCGGACACGCCTCCACCATCCTCTGATCAATGTCCTCCATGTACCCCCAGAAACCTGGACTCTCGGGGTCGGTACCATTGATCAAACCTTGGACGAATTTGTCAGTCGCAGCATATTCACTACCTCCAGCCAACAAAGCTGCAAGACCCCAGAGCGGCCTCGCAAAGCCCTCGACCTGAGCAGCAGTCTCATCAAAGCGTGTCCCCGTCGACCCAACCTTGACCATGGAGCTATAGTCCGAGAAGCCCGCCAAGAGCGGATCGAGTAGCGACGCCACAGCCTTCACGACATCCTCTCTGCCGCGCAGCGGATTCGTGGAGAAAGCGTGGAGGGGAAACGCGCGATTGGCGTTTGCAGTAGCTGCACTCATGATTCGGCGAGCCGATAATTCCTACAATGCTACTGTTGCCTTTGCTGGGCGTTTCTCGCACGGCGTCAACACTTTGCAAGATTATTGTTGCGTCCGACTTCCGTCACCTCCGGTCCGCGGTCGTACAGGACAGCAGACGTCCAAGCAGCCCTGTTATTCGTGGCGTGCGATGGTGCAGCGAAGTGCCGGGAGCTCAGCGCGTCCAAGGTTTAGGCGTTGAGGACGAGTGCCGAATCGAGGGGTGCCAAAATGCTTGTCCTGGGCCGAAATGCGCGCGTGTTTTCAGAGTGGCAAGAAATTTGGATGTCACTGGCTGCCCAACGTGCGTGCGATTGACATTGGCCGTTTCCTTTATAATGCCCTTTAACCGTCGGCTTTCGGGCTATTGATGGCAGAAATACGTGCAGATCGCTGTTCCTACCGACCATGGTGCCCCTCTATGTTTGCGCGATTGTGCGAAGGAACCACCTCATAATAAATATTGTTCTTTCTAAGGCTCACGCAGTGCATGCACGCGGCTACCGTCAGCAGATATCTTAAAATGAAAACAAAAAATTAGAATTCGCGGCTGGCGTAGATGTGGGGGATATGCAGAATGCATTAATGGACGGATAAATGGACGGGAGATATCCACCCTCGCCTCAGGATCTTGTTCCCATGCTAGCGGCCCCATTTCGAGCCAGACTACCCCAGATTTGCCGATGCACCGTCGTGGATGGAAGGATCGTGTGGTGGGGCGGCGACAAAGGCGTGGCCAAGCCAACCCGTGGGAGGCCAAGCTCCCCAGACTTGCTTCGCCCGCTCATTGCTGATGAGGAGGGACGCCACGTCTTCCCGTTGTTGGCGGGAATTCACGCTGTGCTTGGCTCGTCCAAGACGCATATTCCCTCTTCCACAAATGGCGGGTGGTGAAATGCGCCCAGCCAAGCAACTTGTCTGCAATCGGAAGCCAAGCAGGCGAACGTGAGCAGCATCTCACTGGACGGAACAAACACGAACGCTATCTGGATCGTCAAGCGAAGCTGCTTTGGGATATGGATGGTCTGTTCAACGTGCGTGTGGATGGTTCAATCGAGTCTTGAGTCCGGGGGTGAGGCCGGGGCAAGGGACCGCGGCGTTGGTTACCCCGTCTTGACCGCAAGCTCGGACCGCTGTACGTGCAGTTATATAGATATGGGGGGTTCCGTGTGTCGAGGATCATCAAAATTGTGGAGGCTTCTCTCTCTTTCCTCTCACTCACTGGCATCGATCGTCGACCGGCACTGGACAAGGGTCTAACACAGGTTGACTCCAAGAACAAGACGATAGTCTTCCAACCATCATTACCGCAAACATGAGCGGCCGCCCCTCTACCGGTGCGAGAATCATCAGGAGCATCGTCAAGAACGATGCTGTCAAGACGGATCCCCCAGAGGTCTACGGATGGCGTGCCTTCGCCATGGCTGGCTCTGCCTGCTTTGGTGGTATGCTTTTTGGTTTCGATATTGGTACCATCGGAGGTGTTCTTGAGTTGAATGAGTTCCAGATGTACGTCTCTGACACATGCCACATGACTACATGACTGACGTGCACCGCAGCAAGTACAACCTCAAGGAGAAGACCAAGGCCCAGCGCGCCGATCTCAGCGCTAACATCGCCGCGACCCTCCAAGCTGGATGCTTCATCGGTTGCTTCATCGGTTCCTGGATGTCTGACAAATATGGTCGCAAATGGACTCTCCAGATCGCCGGTCTCATTACTATCGTCGGTTGTGTCATCCAGGCTGCTGCCTCTGGTAGCATCGGAGCTATGTATGTCGGTCGCCTCGTTGCTGGTGTCGGTGTCGGTGAAGCCTCCATGGTCGTGCCTCTTTACATTTCCGAAAACTCTCCTCGTGCCATTCGTGGCGGTCTTACCGGTCTATACCAACTCTTCATCGCTACTGGTATCTGCTTGGCTTTCTGGGTCAACTACGGTTCGCTGCTGCACATCAAGGGCGCCGGTGTCTACATCGTACCCCTCGCCATGCAGGCTCTCCCTGCCGTCCTCCTCTTCTGCACCATGGCCCTTAACAAGGAGTCTCCTCGTTTCCTCGCCAAGCAGGATCGTTGGGAGGAGGCCACTAGCGTGCTCGCCCGTATGCGCAACCTGCCTGCCAGCCACGAGTACGTCGTGGCCGAGTTGAAGGACATTGCTGATCAGCTGGAGCATGAGCGCATGCTTATCGCCGGTGCCTCCGTCAAGGATCTCCTCAAGGAAATGTTCATGGTCCCTGGTAACCGCAAGCGTGCTCTCATTTCCATTGGTCTCATGATCTGCCAGCAGATGACCGGAACTAACGCCATCAACTACTACGCGCCCCAGATCTTCACTGCCCTCGGTCTCAGCGGCAACGAGGTCAAACTCTTCGCCACCGGTATCTACGGCATCGTGAAGATGATCGCCTGTCTTTCCTTCCTGATTTTCGCTGCAGACTCTCTCGGTCGTCGCCGTTCGCTGTTGTGGACCTCCATCGCCCAGGGTCTCGCCATGTTCTACATTGGCCTGTACATGCGCTTCGACCCCCCAGATCTCAAGGCCGGTGCTAGTGGAGTTCCTGCCGCTGGTTACTTTGCTCTTGTATGCGTCTTCCTGTACGCTGGCTTCTTCCAGTTCGGCTGGGGTCCTGTGTGCTGGATCTACGTCTCCGAGATCCCAGCCGCACGTCTACGCCCTCTCAACGTTGCTATCGCTGCAGCAACTCAATGGCTATTTAATTTTGTAGTCGCCAGAGCCACTCGTCAGTGTTTATTTCCTGTTTGATAGTGTTTTGCTAACTTGTGTGCAGCTAATATGATGACCACGGTCGGTTTCAACGGCTACGGGTGAGTGAACACTAAACACGCAACACCAAACCAAAGCTAACGGAAAATAGTACATTTCTCATCTACGGAAGCTTCTGCTTCGGCATGTTCTTCTTCGTGTGGTTCCTGGTCCCCGAGACCAAGGGCCTATCGCTCGAGAAGATGGACGACCTGTTCGGCATCACCGAGCTGATCAAGAACATCGAGGCCGACCGCGAGGGCCACGGCTCCATCAACGAGGTCGGAATCGACGGCAAGGAGGTCATCCGAGAGGAGCGCAAGGAGGTTGCGTCCAACGAGCGTTGAGTGGTAACGAGTGTGTTTGTCAGTGCGGTAGACCTTTGGCTTATATATGTCGCTGGTCTTTCGCTCCGCATTGCATGGTAGTTATTTTAGTAACGAAGTCACGACTTCAAGTTGCTCTTTGCGTCATTGTATTCTTCAATCATACTCGTGATGTTATGTGCGGGTTTGATCATGCCAAAAGGCCTGTGTTTCATTCACACCTGAAAGTACATCTTCTTGTAAGAGAGCTCGTTCTTTGGCCGATGAATTTACATGCTACTCTTACAGATTTCATGTGCGCGCTACAATCGTTACAGAATTGAGTTGAAGTTCGGCTTCAACGGCCCAAAGAATGGATAGTAGTAGTAAACACCACACCACGTATTTGCGCAACGACATTAAATTAGATCTGAGAATTGTAGCCAATTCAAAGATCTACTGTTCCCCTGATTGACCTTTAATGAAAAACGAGCTTCTCTTTACCCGCGCGGATTTTAGCTGTGGTATCGGTGCCTGTTGAAATGTATGGACCCGCCTGGTTCTCGTACACTACATCAAGGGCCGCTTCTGATTGGCTGATCTCTGCTTACACTCGATCAGAAGTAAGCCATAGCCGGGCGTTTTGGACTTGGGGGGTCCGTACATTTCAAAAGGCATTGTAGTAGGAGGATAAGGTGGGCAGTCAATGTTACAACAGCGAGAGTTACAACGCCTTACAATGATAATGGGATAAGTTAGACCTAGTACCAAACTGCGATAAATATGCTCGTTCGCTTCGTGTGCTAGCAATGTGCCCCCGAATCTGCACCGCTGCCTTTCCACTCAACTGCTACTGTGTTTGTTCGGACGGCAACCACGAGCACTAGAAGGCAACTGCGACCACTTGCGCAACCTCACCTCACCACCTTTCTTCGAGAAACACCACCACCTTCGCCAAGCCGACATTCCGTTACTTTCACTCCACACAAACCGCCTGCTTCTCGAGCAACGGCAAAATGAGCGACATGCGGCGACCTCTGACGAATGCCGAGCAGGTCTGGCGCGCTGGGTATCTCGACTTATGCGCGCTGTACGGCTGAAAAGCTTGCCTGGGACTTCTACCAGGACTCATGCATTCCTCTGCTCCTGCGCACTATGTGCTGCATCGTTCTTGGCGAAGCCGACGGCGGCGAGTACTTGCGCTTCGCACATGAGGCGGTCGAATGCGCTACCATTATCCTAGTAAGATGCTGACTTCACTTGACTTCTCGTAGCTGATATATGTAGAACGCGGATCCCAAGAACGAGACAAGCCAGCAGTTGCTGAAAGACGCGCAAGTGGTCTTCGAGGACGCGGAGGCGGATGCGCAAGATGTGATTCGTGGCGCACCCGCCCTTCTTCAAGAGTGCGAGCAGTACGAAGCTGAGGCAGAGAAGCTGGCCACCGAGATGGCTGCTCAAGAAGCTGCTGCTCAAGAAGCTGCCGCCCAAGCTGCTCTGCACTTTCAAGCACGCCAGTGCACCATGTCACCAACATCGCTGCCGTCCGCGGGCTCGATGATGTCTTCAGTCATGGAGACGCCTTTGCTGCAAGCCGGCGCCGGTACCATCCCACCCTCGTCGCCTGGAATGCTGCAGCAGGCTGTTCCCATGTTCGAGCCGCTGTCGCCACCGGCGGCTGGAGAGCAGCATGATGAGGAGGACGAGGCGGGCGAGGACGAGTAGGACGAGTAGGACGAGGAGAATCTATAAGACTAAGGGGTGAGATTTTGGGTTACCAGCTGAAGCTCATGCCATATACACACTTACACGTCGCGATACCATCATCCAGACAGTCGTCCAACAAGCCTATAAAGCTGCCACTGTCCCTTGTAGAAGAAAAAAGAGCAAGCGCATGTCTTAGGATGATGACAATAATAAAAAGAACACTACTAATCTCATTCACATGCAACCACACACACACACCACCTGCGCCAACCCCACACACAATGCCACTCAAACGCCTCAGACAAGACAGAAAATTCGGCTTACCAGCCAAATCTCTTGTCGTGTACATACACACTTACACGTCGCGACGCCACCATCCAGATAGTCGTCTAGTCCAACAAGCTCACGAAGCTGCTACTGCTGCTCCAAGGAAGCAAGCAAGCACGCGCCCTAAGATATGAAAAAAAGTGTTACCAAGTACCTCCTCAAAAGGAGCAGCAACCTACACTAACTGACCAGCAAAAAACGCGTGACCCTCAAATATCCTGGTACTACACCCAACGCCGCCCAGCTATCAGAGGGCCACCGCCCCTCCCCGCGTACTTTGCATAGCCAGTCACCATCGTTTCAGTTGCATATCGAGTGACATGCATGTGTCAAGAATTTGGCTGAGAAGGCGCTTAACTATGTCACCAACAATAGGTCATGAAAACACGCAGAGCAGGGGATAGAGTAAGTAGCTGGAAAATTCTCATTTGTGATATGCTCAGAATCCCATTTCTTTTTTCAGAGACCAGTCCACACCGTATCTGGCACGTTGTCTTTGCTTTGACAGGGATGCCATCTAATAAAGATCGTCTTTACATTGCACTCTATGCTCGAGGTGGAGCGCCCACTATGTTAGGCAAAGAGGACACGTGAGTGCCCTTCGCGAGATGCTCTATTCGCTACTGCCCAAGACGCAGCGCAATTCGCTGATGGATGTGGTGATGATACAGATATCACTGGGCACTTCTAATCGGCCCAAAAGACGAGCTCGAGAATGGCGTAGGCATGCGCTATCACGCAAAAGAGCGCATCACCGGGCCTAATGCGTCGGCGTGGCTCTTCGAAGAACGCGAAACTACTTTGTCGGCGACTTCGATGCTGCTTGTGCGAGTGATGATAGCCAAGGTGGAGGATAAGAATCGATTTACACATGTTGTTCGAAACACACCGATCAGGCAAGGTGTAGCGGGATGGAACTGTGTGGGCTGGGTGCAAGAAGCGTTGCAGGGTCTGCAAGCAGACGGCAGAGCTCTGGGAACAGGCGTGACTGAGTGAACAGAGGTCAGGAACGCGGCAATGGAGTATTGCCAGCGGAAGAAGGACGAGCATCGCTTCGATGGACAAAGAAACTATGATATGACAAAGGCGCCTACGTATGACTTGCTCGAGAGAAAGGAGAAAATTCCATGAACGTAGATATCGGGGGCCGCAAAGATTCAGGATTCGCGCAGAGATCTTGGTTGATCAAACGTCTCCAAAGTACTTCAGTCGTGTCTTTTCCATTTCAAGCTCTTCATGCATGGGCTGGAGAAACTGATCCACCTCAGCGCGCCAAAATTGGTTTTGCGGGTTTACGTTCCAGGCAGTAGTGTACTCCCAGTACGAAGGATACCAGCCAGCGGTTTCCCAGTCAATGATACCAACAATCTCATCTCCAGAAGCGAGGATATTCAAGCTGCTCAAGTCCCCATGAGTGAACACCGGAGCGGACTGGAGCTTGTCTTGCTGTGAAATGAGCTCACTAATCTCCGGTTCATGCATCGGATGTGCTTCCACACCGCCTCGCAGGTGCCTGTGAAAGTCCTGAATCGTCTAAAAGGTCCGAAATGATTGGACGTACCAAGCAACCGGGGATCATACAAGGGGCCGCCGTCTACATGAGCGACGCCGGTACCTGTCGGAGGTGTTATGCGGCGCATCTCCCCAACCATGTCCTTGAGCTGGCCCAGGATCTTTGCCCTACTTTGCTCTGAACGCTTCAACCACCCTGATCCAACTGCATCTCCGTGTATTCTCTCCATCACGATATATTTTCGGTTCGAGTACGTGAAAGCGCAGTACACACGGGGGACTGGGACCGAAGTGTGCTTCGCGACGAATTGAATCGACGAAGCCTCACCGAGGCTCACGCTCGTGCCGTACTTGACGCATATCTTGTCCGAAAGAAACAGTACGGTGCCATTGCGTTTTCGGAAGCGCTTCAGGAGCTTAATGGCGACGAGTGTCAGGCAACGTCGGAACGCAGTAGCGTTGATCTGCTCCGACTGCGCCGTGTAGACGGAGCTCTCTTTGTCTGAGGCCATTGTGCGGGTTCTGTTACATGATAGACGGGAAAGGTGGAGAGAGACAAAGTGTCACCTGGCGCGGTAGAGGAATCGTCCAACTTTCAATGAGGGCGGGTTCGGGAGCTGGTGGAATTGCCGCGCACGGTCCTTACCGGCATGGATATGCTCTCGATCCGCTATTGGACTGCTAACTTACATGTTAATGCATCTAACATAGTATCTATGTAATGTTAAAAGCAGTAACAGTGTAGATACTATATAGGTCAGCATAGAATAATCACATTAGAGCTTCGAACTGTCAAGGAGGCCGGAGGCCAGAGCTGTAGCCCAACACCTATTCCTTGAACGAAATAAGCCTCGTTGTATTACACCAATAGTATTCTATTCAAACAAAGTTACACATTATTTAACTTTATAGGTGTTGAACGCGTGGGACAGGTAGCACTGGCAAGAAGGCACGCAATATAGAGGAGGAAGCAGGTACATTTAGTTAGTAATAGAAGAGGAAGGAGGTGAATCTAGCAAACTTGCACAGCGCTGGTCACGACGAGAGGATCGAAACCTCGTGATGACGAGAAGAAGAAGAAGAAGAAGAAGAAGAAGAAGAAGAAGAAGAAGAAGAAGGAGGAGGAGGAGGAGGAGGAGGAGGAGGAGGGCGAGATCCGAGTATCAAGTACAAGAGAGAGAATGATTTCGCTTGATATGCTATCCTACCCACACACCACCTACGCCAACTCTACGTACAATGCCGCTTAAACCCCTCAGCCGGGAACAAAAACACCAAACCAAAAGAAGAAGAAACGCCATGCTCCTCGCTATGCTATGAAGGAGAAAAGAGGAAAGAGTAAAACGCTACAATCCTCACTTGATCTTGCGCGCCTCCTGCCGCGCAACCTTATCGCCCATGTGCTGCGATCCCTCGATGGCGCCGCTGTGCGTCAGGCTGGGGCCCCTGCTATGCGCGCCACCCGCACTACCGCCGCCGACTGTGCTCGCGCTGCTGACGGACCGGTGGTGGCCCTGCGGCTGACCCTGGCCCTGGCCCTGGCCCTGGCCAACGACGGGCGTGGCGCCTTCAAGCGCGAGGCTGCGTCTGTCCGCGCCGGCGGCCATGCGGCCGGCGAACTGGTGCCAGCAGTTGGGGGCCTGGAGGATGTACTTCTCCATTGCGATGCGGAAGCGGTTGCGGTAGTCCTTGGGGGAGGTGATTGTGGGTTTGTTCTTGCCGCGGTCTTTGATCCAGGACTCGAGCTTCTTGTCCCAGGTGTAGGTGCGGATGCAGTCGATGATGCCGACGATGATTTCGTGCTCGCTGTCGTCGAAGCCCGCCATGAGCGAGTAGTCCATGACGTTGTTCTGGGACAGGAACAGCGTGTCGTTCCAGACGCTGGCTTTGAGGAGCTTCTTGGTGTGCTCGCGCACGAAGATGGGCGTCTCCGAGTAGATGAGGTCGACGAGGTTTTCGTCGAGGAGGACCTCGTCGCGCTCGCCGGTCGACTGGATCTTGCGGTTGCGCATGCTGCCCTTGAGGTCGTAGCGGCGGTTGGGCTCGCGGTCGTAGAACAGGTTTTCCATGACCAGCATGAACCAGTCGAAGTCGCGGCCGGTGGGCGTCTTGATCTGGACCTGGAAGAGGCCGAACATCTTGGCGATGACGGACGGCAGCTGTCTGAACAGGTTCTGGTGCGTGAAGGCGAAGTAGTTGGGTGCGAAGCGGAAGAAGGCCTGCACTTCGATCGGCGACAGAGACTTGAGGATGAAGCGGTCGTCGAGCGTCTTGAGGAAGATGGACTTTGACTTGCCGCCCTTCGACTCGAACTTGGAGCAGCGCGAGAGGGACTCGACGAAGCGGTCTGCCACGCCGCACTTCCTCCGAAGCGCATCGAACGACTGCGCGTAGAAGATCTTGCACTGCGCTTTGACGCCGCGGTTCGCGAAGCCATAGCGGATGTTGGTGTTCTTGTCGTGCAGCAAGTTGCGCTCAATCGACCCTTCCATAGACTCCATATCCAGGCCAGATGGGTCGTCGCGGAACGACTGGAGCTTGACGAGGTAGTCGGGGCTGGACAGAGCCAGTGCAATGATTGAGCTGGGCTCGTCTTCACGGACAATGATGTCGGAATCCTCCCAGACGTGCTCGATCTGCGCGAATGGGTAGTCAAGCGGCGCCCATCCGCTTGCAGAACGCTCTGACCAGAAGTTGGTCAGCATCTTCAGCAACGTCGTCTTCTCGTGCTTGGGCAGTTCCAACGAAGCATCGAGCTGAGAGTCACTCATGTTGAGCAGCTGCGAGCTCGAGATGCTGTCTGGCAGAGGAACATCCTCCGGAGCCATCTCAGCATCGCTTGCGTCGTTTTCGGCGTCAGATGTGAGGTCTGCCTTTGGCGACTCTTCGCTGTCGGTGTGGGTGTCTGCCAGGCTGTCGCCATGGCGCTCGTCGATCGGCGAGTCGGGGGCTGTCGTGTTGTCCGTAGTCTCTATGACCGCACTGTCGTCAAGAGTGCTATTGTCGACGCTCGTACGTGGAGGAGACTCGGCCTGCACTTCTTCATCAGACACTGTATTTTCCTGAACCGCGTCATGGACATCCTTGTACACCTCAACAATGGGCTTGGACGATGCAAGTGGGTACGCGCGCACTTGTTTGTCCCTCGCACGGAAGCGCTCACGTGTGCGCTCCTTCTGGAACTCGCGGGACAGTTGCTCGAAGTGCTCAGCGAGCTTCGACACCTTGGACGACTGGGTTTTGAAAGGCACTGAACGCGGGATCCTGGATGCAGATCTTTGCTTTGATATCCCGAGTCGCAGCCGCTCAGTCATGCGTTCCAGTGCCTTCTGCGAATCGTTGAATGTTGGACGAAGAGCCTCTGGTTTATACGGCACACTGGGTGGTAACGTCATCTGATGCTTTGGAATGTTGCCAGGCTGCGATTGAGTGCGCGCCAGTATGGCGGGCCTTGCTGGCGTCTCGCGGCGGATAGTATCTACCAGTCGTGGGATTTTACTTTCCAGCGTCATGTGTGGCGTGGGCGACGGCGACGGCGACGGCGAAGTCTGCATGTTCTCGATCGCATCCGCCAGAGACTTGTCGATCGGGTTGATCTTGGGGTGGCTCGTCGGTGTGGGAGATCCGGGATCGAATTGAGTTCCGTCTGGAGACATGGTCGGCGTCTGAGGGGGGTGATCGTCCTTTGCAGTGCTCGGATGATCCGACGATACGGCAAGATCTAGGTGTCGGACATCCTCCCGCTCCACAGCTTCGCGCGGCGCCTGGATGGGTATGTCGGGAATGGCCTTGACAGGTGTGGAAGGTCGTTCTGCTAGAGGAGTAGCATCGGCATCGCCATCTTCTTTGACCACAGATGTCAACATGTCCGTGGCCTTTTCCGGTGACATGTTTGACGGCATCGGCGTCAGCGCCAGTGATTCATCTTTGTCGTCGTACCCAGGCTCGTCATCGCCTGACTCCACACCCTCGTCGACCGAAGTCAATGACGTGCTGGACTCGTCGCGCTCGAGGAACAGCTTCTTGAGTTGCAGTGTGGCGAGCCTACGGATATCCTTCTCCGACGGGAAGAACATCTGCTCAAAGTCCATGAAGGTCTCGTCCCAGGCGATGGCTCTTTCCTGGATCGCGCGGATGGCTCGGTTGAGAGGAATGATCTCGTAGTACTTGGAGTTCATGTACTTGTCCTGCAGTTTGTGTCGCAGAAACTCGTGCTCGTCGGTCACGCGTTTGATGAGACGCTCAACTTCAGCGCGGCAGGCTTCGACCTTTTCAGGGATGACGCTCTCAACGTGTATGCTCCTGATGCGAGAGCGCACCGAAGCCATGAAACAGTCCAAGCGCTCTTCAATCTTCAGATATTGTTCGTTCTTGAGTTTCAGGTCTTTGTCCACTTTCCAGGTAATATTCGGCCTCGGCACAATGACCTCGTACATGGGCACGGGATCATACTGGATGCGAAGTGCGACGTTGTTGTAGCCAAAGTAGCGCACGTGGTCCTTGTGGATGTCGTGGGGACAGACGCCCGAGCGGGGATGCAACTGCGTGCTCCAGAAAGTCAGCTCCAGGTACTTGGCGAAGGAGTATTTCCAGGTCCACTCGGACATGGGGATGGGCTGCGTTTCCTGGCTGCATATCCTGCAAGCGCTCCACATCAAGATTGCCTGGTACAATCCCTTCAACTTTGGGGCGTGCTTTTGAACGACGACCGTCATCTGTCCCTCGCCGTGCACATACTGGCGCGAGTGGTCCACCATTCTACGGTTGCACCCATCGACTTCGCAGACAATGCTCGCGGACGTGCAGAGATCCTCAACGTACTGACCGAGAGTGCAGTCGGGGGTGAAGCCGTCGTCGTAGTCGTGCTCTTGATAGAAGCCAAGCGCAATGATCTCGGGGCCGATGCAGGGCGTCGAGGTAGTGGTATTGACTACACTGTACAAGACTGCAATCTTCTGATGGTTGAAGGGGTCGTACAGATCGGTATTGCCGGACAAGTAAGCTTCCCACTGCCGTTTCTGCGTCTCGTAGTTGTGCAGGGCTTTGTCGTACTCAGATGCGTGCACAGCGGAGAGGAACTCGCGGACCGGCTTCGAGGCCTTTTCAACCACCCCATGTACCATTTCTGGCTGGACAAGCTCGAATTCTTGGCTAGGCGCCTCGTCGTCGTCCGAGTCGGCATTGTACTGGTCTTTCTTCCTCCGGAGGTGATGGAGCTTTCTCTCGTACTGACGGGCCTGTTCAAGGAGGTACGGTTGCATGAATTTGACAAACGGCGACGACGACAAGACCTTTGTGCGGTGGTTCTCTACCAGATCGCTGTAGTACGACGGCGCAGCATCTCCCGCGGCGGTGCTGCCGTCAGACGCCACTTCGATGCCTGCTGCAATGGCCATGGTGGTGTTGATGTTGTTGTTGTCTGGGTGCTCGGCGTTGCCCACGGCATGCGGATCCACGACCGACTCTGTTGGTGTGTCGACGAACTCGTCCCGCATGAGACAGGTCTCGAGGCGGAGATTGTACACTACATAGCTCATGAATTCGGTGACGCGCTTGAGCTTGACCAGGTCATCATCATCGGCGCCTCGCAAGATGATGGTGCAGCCCAGGTCTTTCTGACACCCGGAGAGATAAATGTACGTCTTCTTGACGTTCTTGTGGACATATGTCCGGACATCAAAGCTGCCACCCCTTCCCAGATGCGACGGGTCGATGGCGAGTTTGTCGACGGATGAGATCATTCGTGACTGAGTGCATCGTGCGACTGCATTCAGCACAGTGGGCTTCACGTTGTAGACTACTGCAATACCTTCTTGGTCGAGAAATTCGAGCGCAAGTCCAGACACGTTACGTTGCACCAGCAGGACGTGCGGTCGGAGAGCTGCGATACGGCTGACCAAGTTACGCAGATACTCGCGCTCCTGTGCGATGACGGGCTCCAGGCTCATGAAGTGGGTCTGGTGTCGCGCATATTCGATGGCGAATGTGATGAGTATGATTCTTGGGTTTGGTATGTTGCGTGGCATGCTGCGGAGAGCGACGTTCTTTGTGAAGACCACGCCCGAGACGTACGCTGTGTCGCGAGGCTTGCCGCCAGGTATCTTTTTCAGTTTGATGTAGTTTCGAATATCAATGTCGTCGCCCCTGTCTACGTCTGGATTGACATCGTCCGTGCATTGCCGCAGGATGGGTATCAGAGCCTTCTCCCAGCTAGAAACGTGCGCGACGCCGGCATCGCGCAGCATTTGTGTGAGGAGCTTGCGAGCATGGTCAAGACTGGCTTTGTTGAGCTCGACCTTGGGGAAGATGCCGCCCTGCATGGAAGCACTGCGCGTGATTTTCGTGCCCGGTGGCGTTGGAGAGGGGGACGGGCGAAGCTGTGGAGTGCCGGACTGCGAGCCTAGTCCGACAGCACCAAAGCCGGCCGTGAACGGGCGCAGCAGGTTTTGGCTCTTAGATCTTCGTGGAGAGGGTCGGTGTGTGATGCTGCTGACACTCATGTTCCGCCGTCTAGGAGGTCGGGCACCGTGCCGGCTCGCAACGCTGATGTTATCACTATCACGGGCAGGTCCGTTCTTCTCTCCAGGCCGCGACTTGCCCTTCTTCATGGCCGCAAAAAGACTGCCAAATCCACTCTTGTCACCTTCCAGACCAGTGCCTGTGGACGCATCTGCATCTAGGGCTGCAAATATACTTGGAGGGTCCTCCTCGCTGGAGTTGTCATCTGACATGAAGGGCGCAAGGTCGGGGTCAATGATGTTGTCATGGTGGAAAGCAGGCAGATTCGATTGGCTTCGAGTGGTTTCGTGAAAGTATTGGTGGAAGGGTGCTCGATCGTCGTGTTTGACGTGACGCATGTGCTGGTGCTTTGAATGGTGGCGTTTGTGGCTCGACGAGCGCGGCCTCCCACTCAGTGATCGCAATGACCGTGACGAGCTCGGCCTGGCAAGGGTCTGGGTGCCGACTTCGATGATGTGCGATCGGCGCTTCTTCTCACTGCCCGTCTTCCGCGACATGGGGATACTGATGGTAGGGGTGCCAATCTTTGTGTGGTCGTGTTGCTGGTGGCTGACGTCGTCATCGTCGTAGTCCTCGGCTGGATTGCTGTTGTCGTAAATCGAGGCCTGGTCTCCGTCGTCTGTGTAGTCGGAAGAATCATCATCATGGCCGTAGATGATGTTCTCGCACGGCTTACAGACTCGCAGGTTGCCCGGCTGGCCAAACAGCTTCCCCGAGACGATCGAGGTACACTTGGAGTCGAAGATCTGCCCGCAAGTGCGACAGTGGTGTTTTCTTCGGAAGGTGGTGAATGCATCGCCGCAGTTGAAGCAGTCTTTTGCGTTTTCGTCCCTCATCCAGAACTCTCTGTCGAGTATCTTCCTGCGCATTTGCGTAAAGGCACTTGGTGGCATGCTGTTGACGGCCGGGCTCGCGTGAGCCTGGCGCTGAATCTCTCTGATGGGAGGGACAGTCGGGGCGCGCATGGTTGACGTTGTGATGACGGAGCTGATGCCATCGGAGGAAGAGGTCCTTGGAGTTTGGAAGCCGGGCAGATGTGAAGCGCCGACCTTGAGCAGAGGCGGGCGCTGTGGCTCGGGAGCGATGACCGGGGTTCGAGCGCTGGCAGTGACGTGTGGCTTCTCGGTGTCTTCAGAACCGTTGTCGGACTGGTCCTTGGGGCTGACTGCTTGTAGACGAGGCGACTGGAAGTGGGCTTCTGATCGAAAGCTGGGGCTGTCGCGGACCGCGTCTGAGGGGAACTTGTAGCCGGTGGTGTCGACAGGCTTATCGCCATCGACGACGGCCATGTCGTCATCCGTGTCGTCGCTCTCCTGGGCTCCGTATTCCATGTTGCTTCGTTTCCGGCGCAGGCCAGCGTCTCGGACAGGGGCAAAGCGTGGCGAGCGTGAGGCGCCGGGGCTGTGGGCGAAGTCGTGGACAGAGCCATTCTTTGGCAGGTCAAAGGTGGAGCTGCTCTGGACGCGCGAGTGCGTGCTGACGGGGCTGTGGGCGAAGGCGTCGTCGTCTCGCAGCGATCTGGCGGGCTCGTTGGTGGTGGCAATGGACGGGCGCGAGCGCGTGGTGTGGAGGGACGTCTTGGAGCCGTTCAGGGAGAGCTTGCTCGTGATGGTCGCGTTGGACGCGGTCGAGTCGCGCGAGGGCGGCGGGGGCAGATCGGGGAAGGCGGCGGCCGAGGGCGAGTGCAGGCGGGGCGAGGGCGCAGAGACGGTGACGGGCGACGAGGCGACGGTGCCTGCTGGGCTGCGGGCGAGGACGCTGGGCCGCGAGCTGGTGCGCTTCCAGGAGCCCGAGGAGAGGCTGTCGGCGCCATCGTTGGCGGCGTCTCGGGCGGCGCCCACCGAGGCGCGTATGCGGCTGTACAGGCCACTCAGGCCGCCCGGGACCAGGTCGATGCCCTTGGGCTCGCCGGCGGCGGGCGGGGCGGGCGGGGCGGTGAGGTCGTCGAAGGTGGTGAGCGAGTGCGAGTGCGACGCGGTGAGGTGCAGCCGGTGCAGCGAGTCGGGCAGCGAGTCGCGCGAGGCGCTCGCCATGGCGGCGGGGAGGGCGGCGGGGAGGGCGCTGTGGGAGGTGGAGCTGGCGCTGGCGCTGAAGCTGGAGCTGGCGCTGGAGCTACCGGCGGGCGGCGCAGGGCGCAGACGAGGGCAGCGGGCGCGGCGCGGTGGCAGGCAGCATCAGGCCGTGTGCGCGGGGACTGGCCGGGCGGCGGGGTCGTGGGGTCGTGGGGTCGTGGGGTCGTGGTGTCGAGGTGCTGGCGGTGGCGGTGGAGCTTGCCCTCGCAGCTGACGCTCGACGCGAAGGGCGCTGCAGCCGACCAGATGCCCGATCCCCCACCGGCGCGTCATGGCGAGTCAGGCAGCCCGCAGGCAGTCGGCGGCTGGCAGTGCGCAGAGGCCGGCGCGTCTGCTCCGTTTTAATCCGTTTTCCGTTTCCGTTTTAATTAGGGTTAGGGTTAGGGTTAGGGTTCGTGTCTGCTGTGCCTGTTGTGCCTGGCATCTGTCCGCCGTCTGCTCTCTGCTGTCGGCCTGCTCTCTGCCGAGTGACAGCCCTGACAGCCAAGGCGCGCAACACCCGGCGCGTCCGCAGGCGCGTCCGACGCATGGCTGTGAACTTGCAGGCCTGGTTGCATAGCGCCGTCAAGACACAGCTTGATCTCGCCCACAGCTGGCTGGCCGACCAGCACACGGCAAAGGCACAGCGCGCCAGACCCGCGGCCGCCATTGACCGGCGCTGGGAGGGCATCTACCACGACAACGGCTCCTGCATCGACATCGCCGGCCCTTTCAGCACTCCGGCCCGCGCCCAGGTCCTCGTGCTGCAGGTGAGATGCTGCTGCGCTAGCATACGCTGCGTCCTGCTAACTAGCAGTCTGCGCAGACCGAGCCTCTCGTCATCACCGACGGCCACCATCACTGCGAGACGGCCCTCACCAGCGCCTGTCGCAGCGCCCTGCTCGCGCACCACCCCGACCGCCATCTCACCCCCGGTGCCGTCTGCATCGTCACCAAGTACGTCGTACGGTACACGTCGTACGGTTCTCCACGCCGCAAGCTCCGGTTGCTGCTGGACCATCTCGACTGGGTTGGACTGCATCCTGTGAACCAAGGCCGCGCGGACCCTGCAAACGCGCTGAACCGCGCCCACGACATCGCCTCAACCCTGCAAAAGCTCGACCACGCGCGCCGACGAGAAGACATTCGATGCTTGCAGGCGCACACAAGCCAAGAGGAGGACCTCGACAACCGCACACCCACAATGGCCGGCGCAAACGAGTCGCCCAATGGCGATTCCACCCAGATGCCCTTTGGCACACAGATGCCTCACTCGCCAAGGCCGCGCAGGGACAGCGGCGAGGTTGCCTTCCTGGGCATCAACAGGATGGAGCCGGTTTTGGCTGGGAACACACAGCGGGCCGAGTTGAAGCCTCGGTCAGCCAGCTCGAACCCTGCCAGACCGTACGCGCACCTGCTTTCACTGATCAACAAAGCTCCGCCGTCGGCCCCTCCACAATCTCCCAGCCGCCATGTCCCGACAGGGCCCAGAGCCCTCAACGAGCACAATGCGATGCGCCCCTCTCGGCCCACCGAACCCCGTATCGAACGAACAAACCACGAGCGACTCGAAGATTCACATGCTGGAGCAACCCAGACTCCGACCGACAAGGGCAAGAAGCGAAGGCGAGAAGGCGAACACAACTCGCCGTCAACCCACCAATCCGCCAAGAAGACGTCATTCTCGGAAGATGACTCCAGACACAGCAGAGCTAGCGAATTGGCCAAGTTCGCTGCCGAGTGTTCGTGGATGAAAGGCCTCAACCTCAGCCATGCCTCTGCGACTGTGCCCGAGAACCAGGCTCTCCTTCTCCAGAAACCCGAGAGCTGGTACAAGGCGGAGCCAGGACAACGTTCGGTCAACGAGGTCCCTGCTCAGATCCTCGTGGTTCTCAGTAGAATGGCAGATGAAGCCGCCGCTCTTGAAGGTGCAACGAGCTCGGGCTCCTTCCGTGACACCAATCCGTCATCTGCCTCGTATCCCGCCAACTCCGCCCCCCAGCTCATAGAAGAGGAAAGCAGCGATTCCGAAGACGAGGCCGCGACCAGTCCAGTCTCCTGGCAGACCTCCCCCTCACCCCAGCCTCCGCAACGGCCTACCTTCTCACGCCAAGGTCTGCCGCCCGATTCTAGCCTTGAGATGCCACAGGACGGCGCAGAGGCAGTCAGCTCGCAGTCTTCAAAGGGTCACAAACCCTCACAGGATCGCGCTCTGCCGGTCTCATCTCACGAGCATGGCACTGGCTTTCCGCCGTCGTCGCCCCCGGACCGACCTGCAGCGGCCGACAGCAACGACAACATGGAGCTGGAAATTTCGGTCCCTCAGGCGTTGGGAGAAGAGCCGTTACCAAGACCATCGACACAAAGCCATATGGCCCGTGCCGAGCCACGACCGAGATCCGTTGTGCAGGTCGCAGAGACGCCGTATGTAAAGGGCAGCAACGCGCAACAGCCCGTGGTCACCGTTTTACCGCCAACACAAACTTGCAATGCCCAGTCAGAGAATTCATCTTCTGCGTCTATAGTACGAGGCACATATCAAGATCTCAGCTCTTCTGCTGTCGAGGAGACCAGACTAGACGCAGTTCAGGGAGACAGCGGCGAACACCTGCAGCGCACTGCGGTGACCAACGTGTTCGACACGCCAGGGCCTGCCCGTGCTGCCAGCGTACGAGACGAAAGTGAAAGGCCAACACGGAATCTTGGCACAGACACAGCACAAGATAAAAACCCGCTGCAACCAGAACCAACGCCAATGTCGGCACAGCTGCCGCCTAAAGATTCGAGCTCAGGTGAACAGGCTGCGCTGACACCCAACAAGGCAGACCATACAATGCCTCTACAGCCCAGCATAGGAGCAACACGACGAGCGTCTGCTACCCCAGCTCTCAACAAACGCAAGCGTAGTCCAACCCCTCCACAAGGAGTCAGACAGGGCCGGAAGAGGACCAAGCACTTGAAAAAAGTCTTGTTCATTAAAAAGGATGGCGATGAGAGGCTGCAGTCCACTACCGGTGCTGAGAGTAGACACGGCTCGATCAGTGATCAGTCTGTACAGCGCGTGGCTGACGTGAAGATGGACGACCTGGAAACCAAAAAGCCGACTCAACCGCAGGCTACAGAAAACATTGTCGTGGTGGAGCCCGAAATGTCTCCCCGTCACCAAAGCCTTTATGCTTCACCGAGTCCGGTCCTGCGCCCGGTACCAAAGCCTGTAATCCCGGTATCCGAAAGCGTCGTTCTTCCGCAGGCAGTACACGAAGCGATTGTCGCCGGGCGAAGTGCTACAGAGGATGCGACCACAACACAACAGTCCAAAATCCAGCCTCCGCCCAAAACCCCTTCAGTGCCTCCTGACGCACCTCAGGCGGAGCCCGCTTCTGCACTTCCGCCAGCACCGGAACACACGCCTGTGCCTGAACCTCAACAGCCAGAACCATCGGTCGCCTTCCGTACGGAGCACGTGCTGCCTGCTGCACCAGTCGATGTCCAGGTTCCCAGGACAGTCTCCGAGATGTTCAAGGCTGCCTATCCTGAGTACAAAGGCAGCGTCAAACATTTCTCCAATCAGTGTAAGCAGATAGAGAAGCTTGACCGCGAAGATAGGATGGTCCCGAAATACATGTGGGATGATTTCATTATCCGCAACCACACCGACTACAATCTATACGTGCGCGACTGCCTCGATGCAGGAGAAGATCCGATGCCCTACATTCGTTTCTACAAGGATACCATCGATCACACAATCTACACGAACAAGATTGTCGCGTCGAGAGATGTACTGCTAAAGGCGCTGCAGGAGCTAGGTGCTCAGCCTATTGCATCTGAAACATCACCGCAGCCGCCGTCCATCGGGCAAGACGTTCCAATTCGAGGTCACCAGTCCCCTGCACCACTCACACAGCAGCCTAGACATGCCCGCTCACATCAACATCCCAATCGACAGTCTGTCCAGGCATCGCCCATACCACCTCAACAACAAGCTGACCCGATGCCACCACCCACTCAACCACTCATAACGCCACCACGGAAGAAGAAAAGGCCACGGTCATCACTGCCATTCTCGACACCCAGCGCTTCAACACCAGCCCGCACTAGTGGCACAGCGACCACCCGCCACTCCCTGGACGCCAGCTTATCCCGCGCCGCTGCCACAGCAACTCCCTCCTCAACCGCTACCCGCTCGACCACTTTCGGTGAGAAGCTGCGTTTCTACAAGAACAGCATCCTATCGTCCTCGCAAGATGACAGCACTGGCCAAGAGATCCGCGACTTCGTGAACGCGCAGGAGAAGTTGACGAGTGCTACTGGGAGCAGACGGGTAAGCACTACCCCAGCTCCACTACCAAGCAGAGCAAAGGTCGCGAGAGTGAACAGAGAGCACAGAAACTAAGTATGCGCAGAGCGTGGAGTCCAGGCCGACCGTTTTTAGTATGCTGCCGAGGAGGAAGATGGATGTTTTGGAGTGGAGCGATGAGCTATAATAAGTTCTTGTCATCATATGGTGTTTATTTTGACATCATCATCTTGCATTTAGAAAGCGGGAGAGGAGTTGGTCTTGAACGGCGAACATATACCCATCTGTCAGGCGGAGCATTGAATACTTAGCATTGGGTAATTTCACGGCAATGTCACGGTCGGTTGCTGAGAACCTCTCGTACTTGTGTTTCGTGATCTATGGTGTTGCGTGAGCAGCAAAGATTAGCATCGAGCAGTCGGTCTTTTGATAGACCCTACCGCCTGGTCTCTCGACTGCTTCCTTCTACAATGAAACAACCTTCATGCTGCTCGCAGCAAGCTACAGGTAGCAAACTGCAGCTACCCGCCTCGCTTGCTTTTCCCACCACTGAGGTGAACCTACATTTCATCTTCACCCATGGTTTCATCCTCACCTTCACTTCACGTACAACAGCCCATTCCCAGCCACCTCTCCGCCGCCCGTCAAACACAGTCCACACCATCCACACACACACACACACACACACACACACACTCTCTCTCTCTCTCTCTCTCCCTGTCTTTTCTTAAATCGCTCTCTGCACCAGAAAAAAAAACTCCATCAACCTGCTCACAGCACAAACACCAACATGATCGGCTACTGCACCCCGCCGCCCACAGGGCCGGATACTCCAAAACCGCCTACGCCTACGCCGACGCTACCGCTACCGCTACCGCTACCGCGCGCAGACCCTCCAGAAGCGCATCTCGCTACCCCAGTCAGTGTCAAGAAGAGGAAAGTGACTCACCCAGCGTCAGCCGCACATACTGCTCGAGGAGGAGAGCAGGAACCCGCTACTACTACCACCACTACCACCACAGCCCCCTCGCCAGAGCAGTTCAGCCGCGACATCCTCCTCCTAACCGCCTTCCCGGACAACACAACACTGCACTTCCGCCCCGCGTGGTTCCCTTCCCCGCGCTCATCCACCACCACCACTTCCACTTTCACGTCCACTTTCACGTCCACCTCCTCCCTCTGGACCCTCCACAACCCGCCCGACGTCGTCACCGAGCGGCTCCCCGGGCGGCCAGGCGGGATCCCGCTCTTCACGCGGCGGAGGCGCCGGCCGTCGGATCCGCCGGCGCTGTATATCAGGAGCTGGGGGGCGTGGGAGAGGTATTGTGCGGTGTTTGGGGTGCCGGGGGGTTGGTTGGGGGAGGGCGGGTTGGGGATGTTGAGGGGGGAGATGGAGGGGGAGATGGGGGGTGTAGAGAGTGAAGGAGAGGGAGGGATGGTGGGGAAGATGAGAGGTGAGTGACTTGTCCCCGTCCTGATTTTGTTTTTTGGGGGTATTTTTTGTTGGGGGAGCAGAGAGAGAGAGGGAGAGAGTACTTACTAACCCACTATCCCCCACCAGCAACAACCCAGTGGCCGCTCTACCCCGAACCGCCCTCCCCAACCACGGCCTGCTACGTCCTCAACCCCGACACGTACGCAACGCATCTCCCCGCCAAGTTCCGCCACGTCGTGCCTCCCTCCTCGCGCGCGGGCGAGGGCGAGGGTGAGGGCGAGAGCGAGGGTGAGGAATCCTCAACACCCCCCCCTCGCGGCGGCGAAGTCGTGGTCGTGCACTCAGACGGGCGCCTGACGGTGGAGAACTGGGACGAGTACGCACGCGACGGCGAGTTGAAGACCGGCGGCATCGGTGGTGGGCGCGGGTACAGGTGGAGTGTGCATCCGTGGACGACGGCGATGGAGGAGAGTTGTCGGCCGTTGACGGTTAGGGTGAGGGGGTGGAACAGGGCACGAGTGGATGAAGTGAGTGGGTGAACAAATGGATGAGGGGGTGAGTGAGTGGATGAGTGGCTTATATGTAGCAGGTGGTTGGGGAGATGCATGCAGGCTCCGTCAGCGGACACAACCTCACACTCACATACAATATCTGTATGTGACACCAAACACTGGAAAAAACCAACGAGCATCTCGCATCACCCCCCCCCCCCCCCCCCATTTTCCCCGGCGTGTTACCATGGAGTCGACTACTCTTACAATCCCAATTCTCATACCCATCCCCCACCTCCACATCGCATCGTCGTCTACCCCAATCATCACTCCCCAAACCTCACTCTCCGCCCGAAACTAAAAAAAAAAACACTCCACCACCGCGTCCTTCCACATTGCAGTTGTGAAAACGCATGCAGTCACAAAAACCCATACACTGACCCAAACACACCCAACACCGAGTCCAGCACGCACGCACGCACGCACCGCCCCTACAGTTATAATAGTTTTTGAGATATACCAACCCCCCCCCCCCCCCCCACTAAAAAAGTCTAGTACACTATGTACATTAACACAGTCTATAGCTTACACACCTCCAATCAGGTTACAAGCAAGCAAAGCAGTGTCCGCGCCAATCACAGAAGCACAAGGCCATCCTTGCCCCCAAATCTACATACACACTGTAACCAGATCCAAGGCATGTGCGCGTAGGGGGAAGGGGGGAGGGGGGTCCATACATTTCCAACAGTCAGTTAACAAAGCACCGAGATGTGCGGATGTTAGATGTCACGATGACTAATCCCCCCCTGCTGCGCGCTCTTCACGCACAGCGTTAGCCTTGCGAGCCAACCCCACACGCCTCCCGTCGCTTGCATCGCCGAGCACAGACTAGACCTAGACCCGTTTCTCCACAACATTGGGCCGGGTCGTCGGGCGCGGTGGGCCGTGGGCCGGGGGTTGTAGATGTATGTATGCATGTATGTATGTACGCAATAGAGTTACTAGAAGGGGCTTTGGTTTGATTTGTGGGCCCGTGTGTAGTGTGCGCATTGCTGGGGCGCTATACAAAATAATGCGGGAACGCGGAGGACATGTCTGATGATGTATAATTATGTACTGTGAAGGTTGGGTTGGGTAGGGTTGGTGCGCGCTGTGGAGCGAGAAAAGAGGCCATGGTGGCAGAACGGGATAGGATGGGGTGGGATAGGACACGAAGACAGAGCAGGCGCATGGACCCTGCTGGTGCTGGTGCTGTTGGGAGTTTTTTTTTTAGGACGTCTGCCTAGAGGGCGGACGGGGATGGTATATGGTGGTGTCAGTACTGTTGGATCTCGGCTTGCTTTCCAACCTGGCATCTCACAGCTGCTCGTTTTGGACTTGACCGTTCTCTTTAATACTGTACTTTCCACACTTTCTTTTCATTACACCGTTGAATCCACGATCCGCAATCCGCAGCACACACACACACGCAACATGCCCGCCAATTACTCCCTCTACTCCATCCCCGTGTACTGGTTCCTCGCCCTCGCGCCGCACGCTTATGCTGTACGCCCCTCCCCCAATCCACCCATTTGGATCTGCCCATCTACATCCAGCACCCAATTGCCCCCCCCCCCCCCCCCCCCCCCCCCCCCCCCCCCCCCCCCCCCCCCCCCCCCCCCCCCCCCCCCCCCCCCCCCCCCCCCCCCCCCCCCCCCC